>VZTZ01032665.1:355708-423295 GCA_013400955.1 Drymodes brunneopygia | reverse complement strand
TTTTGGGAAACTTCCACAGGGTTTGAAACATGGGATTCAACTGGAAAAAATGTAGAAGTTCCCAAACATTTATACTCAAAGAAACATTCAGTTCTCCCTTTGTATCACATCAGAATGGAAGTGTGCAGTAATTAGGCAGACACCTGGACTTCACACAAGACAACAGCAGGCAAAGACCTTGTGCAGAGACTTTACTATAACCTTCACCTTGCAGTGTTCTTGTGCAAAGACAAAGACTCCCTATCACACAGTGAAAATTCCTTAAATACTATTACACAGACAGGATATGTTATCATATGAACAGCAAAGATGTTCACGACAGTGTTCCCCCATCACCTGGGTTATTGCACAGTTTATACCTATTATGGTAACAGCTAAACAATGCCCTATAAGGTCACATAATCCTCACTCTCAATATGTTCAGAAGTCTACAAAATCACAATTCTCTTTCCCAGCCCATCCCTGGTGACCTGGATATGCTTCCAGGGTCACCTGCAGGCCCAGGACAGAGGCTTATTCTAGGCCTTCCAGGCCTGCTTTTCTATTATACACATAGTTGAACCCCACAGAAGTGTATAACCGGTGGCTTTTAAAAATCTTTTCCCCAAAACNAGTCCTGTCCAGCCCAGCCTGGGACACTTCCAGGGATCCAGGGGCAGCCACAGCTTCTACAATGCAGCCTACACAACACCTTCACCTACCACCTCATGCTACAAAAGCCTCTGTACAGTGCAACAAGGTAAATATTGAGAGAAGTATTACTGAGATAAATATTTGCATATGAACACTCTCAGTGTGGCTGAGGCCAGAGTTTCTCCAGGGCACACCACGGAGCTGACCCAGCAGCACTGCACAACCCATGTGTCACCTTTTCCATGAAAACGTTCTCCAGAAACACCCAGAGCCCACTTAATGCCTGCACAGTTGGGCTGGGGAGGCCACACCCTTAGGGGAGTTGTGGGAAGAGGCTGGGGACACAGCTGGAGCTGGTTCCATGAAGCCACAGCTGAGGCAGCCAGTGAAGCTGGGGGCACATCCATGAAGCACATTCAAGACAGGGAAAACCACGGGACAACAGTGATGCAAGTGTGAGGCACAGCCCTGGAGTGGGCAGGTCAGAGGAGGAGGAGGGAGAGGAAGAAGAGCAGCTCTGGGTGTTGCCCTGGGGAGACCAGGGTAGAGCTAAAGGATTGGGAATGAAGGCAGGGACTTGAGCCTGGAAAATGGGGAGAGGGCAGGGAGAGGTGCTTTAGTTTGGTTTTGTTTTCTTACCACTCAAATTACTTTAGTTGTCAAGAAATTAATTTTCCGCAAGTCAAGGTTGTTCTGCCATTACAGTAACTGGGAGTGATCCTATCTTGACTCAGTAACTTTAATCTTATTTCCTCTCCATCCTGCTGAGAAGCAGAGTGAGGGCACAGCTGGATAGGCAGCAAGCCACAGCCACCCCATCCCAAGTATTCTGCACAGGGAAATGATCAAATCTGCCACAGTTCAACCCCCTATTTTTACAAGTCTCACTTGATACCTATCACAAACACACCTGGAATGTACCAGTAGAAGGACCAATCCTTCAGGACAGCCAGACTGAATCCTAACAGAGGAGATTCCTAACATATAAAACACTTCTATCAAGTTCCTTCCATAACCCTGTACACTTTATCTCCAACTGTTACGTATTTTCTTCCCTCTCAGGATCCCATCTGGGGACGCCTTCCAGAATTTCATTCCTCTGAGAAACTTTCTGTTTCCAGTTTCCCCTCCCAGTGCACTTCCAACCAACTTGTAGTCCTTTGATCTTAACCTTGTTTTGGTATTATTTTGCATCTTTGATATTTATCCATCAGTCCCTCCAAGGTATTCACAGGAACAAAAAATCCAACTTCTTTCTTTCAACTTTCCTTCTGCTTAATGAAGCTACAATCTTTCGTTTCTCTCCCTCATTCCCCTAACACCCTATCCACCTTTAAAGATGCAGAATGGGAGGATAATTTGGGAAGGAAGGGACCCGGCCAGAGCAGAATCAGCTACAAGGTCAGAGCTGGTTACTTAGGGATTTGTCCAGTCAGACCTTAAGAATTCCCAAGAGTGGAGACTGCACAACTCTTGGGCAACCTGTTCTACCTCCTGCAGAAGAACTCCCTCCTTAAACGCAGCCAGAGCCTCCCTTGCTCCAACTGACCCCCAACGTTTCCTGCTCTCCCACCAAGCAGTCCTGGCAGAAAAGACAAACTCCGGTGCCTAGAGTAGTTTAAGATCACAAACATCCACAGAAATATTACAAAACTGCTTCTCTGTCTATTGAAAAGATCTTGCCAAAAGATGACACCACCTCAGTGGCTCTGCACAATCAGTCCTAGAACCACGTAACCTTTTCCTCTCCTGAATCACCCATCCCATCGCTCTGCCCCAGCACAATCCCAAGGTATCTCTGCACCTGCCTGACTTTGCACACTGTGCCCACACACTGTGCACAGTGTTCCATCATTAGTCAGTCTGGAGCATGATTTAATTCTTCCAGTGAGACCATGGAGGCCACAGTAAGGGTAGCAAGGTGTCCTCATTTGCCACACTCACTAATGCAGTGGGTAAATAGGTTGCTCTTACAGCCAGTGAGGCTGTTAACCCTGAGCCTTTGAACTCCAGTCTCTGAGGCATCTGTCCTTTCTGAAAATATCCTTCTTGACAGAGCCCATTAAATGTTCATAATTACCTCTGATTCTTATCTCTCTCAATATTCTCATTTCTCAAGAGCCCTGCATATTATGTCAGTTCTTTCCCCAGCCTGAGAGGGAATCCTGGGTTTCCTCCTTTAGGCAGGTGACCCCGTGACTTCTGTTTTCACCTCACCTGTTGCCATCTCTTTGTTCCCAGCAACCACCACTGGTAGAGCCCCATACTGGCTACTTCAAGCAAGCACAAGTGAGAACATTCCTGGAGGACTGAAGCCCTGCAATTTCTCACATATAGCTCAAATATGCTTTAATTTAAATCCCTTACAAGTACTGTTCATTTCCTGGACAAGATAGACCTTGTGCCTTCTGTTGTGTGCAGGTGCTCCACTGAGGTTAAATAAGCTTTATTCAAGATGGTTTCATTACTCACTAGAAATGAAATTACAGTTCATTTTCCAAGTCATCTTAAATGCCACTAAAACCTGTATTTCGTCATAGTCCTGTGTGATTTTAAAATATACATTTTAACCTGGCCTATAATTTTGTCCTGAAGAGTAATTTTCTCTTATTCTACAATTATTGGCAATTTGCACTGCTTAAAAGCCTCCATCGTGGAGGAGGACCCTTTCCTTTAGCCAACAAACAACCACAAAACAATCAGGATGCATTATAAAAAGCACTCCAAATCCAGGCCTTAATTACTATTAATTCAGAGATCTCTTTATAAATCCAGGAGCAGGTCCCAGAGTGCTGGCACACCTCCTGCAGCAGTGAGCCACTAGAAAATACCCTTTCATCTCCCAGCCCAGAACCTTTCCATTACAGAGCTGCTCTCTCTTCAAAATATAAATTATCAACTTTTAAGCCAGCATTTCCTGAACTTTCTATAATCATTTTTAAAGGCATTACCATTTAAGCCAATTCAGTCTCATTAAACTACAAACACTTTTAAAACAATTTTTAAAGTTAACTTTTAAAAAGTTGACACTTTTTTCTTAGTGGTTTGTATTTCCCAAAAACCTCAATCAAGAAGGCTGAGCGAGAAGTTCTAATGATGAGTAGAGTCCCAGGATGGTTTGGGTTGAAAGGGACCTTAAAGCCCATCCAGTGCCACCCCCTGTAATGTGCAGGGACACCTTCCACTGCCCCAGGGTGCTCCAAACCCCATCCAGCCTGGCCTGGGACACTTCCAGGGATGGAAGACACATTCCTAATGAGGAAGGAGCCCCCACTTCTCATCCATGTGTTGCAGGGCAATCAGTTGAAGACATCAGCCAATCTTTTGGTAAATGAATGCCACGATAAATGACATTTTGTGCTTCTGACATTGAAGACAATTTTTTCATGTTTGTACATACATTAATCATTCTGTGGCAGTGCAAATACATTAGGTATCAATTTTAGGACACCAAAGGGAAATACTACTGACCTAGCAAGAATGCAGGTTAATAAACTCAATTTAGGAAGGATGATTTTCCATTTGGAATGTTCTCTAAACACAGGCAGGAGAACACATAAGCAACAGTGCACTCACGTGCGTATAACAGGGATTAGATGCATCCCAAACCCCTCATTTCTGCTAGGACAATGCAAATGGCAGAGAAGGAGGGGGGAAGTCAACTCTGTCCCTCTTTTCTCCTTCTCTTTTGTCTCTCCCTTCCCCTCATCCCAGCCCAGAGCAATGGTAGGAATGTGAATGAACAATCTATTAATGCAAATGTGGTGCATTCAATCAGCATTCCCAGTCTCAGCGTTACTGAGATTTGTGGCCCATTGTCTCCATTTCTGAAAAAGATGTGCCTAGAAGAGCAGTAATTCCCATGCTCCTGGAAAACAGAGATGGTTAAAATTCTGGCTGTAGTCTCCTGCCCTCAATGGAGCCAGTATTTCACCTCCTGGAGTCTGCAGAATCAGGGAATTCACTGCCCTGAGCCAGATGTCAATCTAGTTCAGCAGCCTCCCTGTGACTGCAGCCAGTGCCAATCATTTCCAAGGAGACTGAAAGGGAAAAAACCTTCATTATCAAGCATTACTAAATAACTGGCTCACCTGAGAGCAGTAACTGCAGAGTCACAGCTGCCTCTGCCCTGCAGCCTGTCAGCACCACTGCAAATGCTGCAGCATTGATGCCATTGCCACACGCGCGTTTAAACCCCACAGAGTCCTACCAACCTTTTGGGACCCATCTCCCCAGCCTACACCACAAAAGGAAAGTGAGAAAAGGGAACCATCTCCTCATCTCTAGGGTAGAGAAAGCTGTGGAGGAAGCCCTTTTTCCTGCCTGTGGCAAGGTTGTATGAGTGGTCACAAGTCTCGGTGAGTGCTTTCCTCATGTGGTTTTTTCCCCCTCTGTTGCCACTGCTCTGACTGGCATTTAAGACAACACTTTGTACAAGCATTAAACTGCTCTAAACACACACACATCACATGTTTGTGCAATTAACATTTTCCCAAAGATGGTGTCAGGCCTTATTGTGACATATCGATGTGCTCAGCAAATGTTTTCCATTTTTTTCCCCCATTTCTACTGCAATACAGAAAAAGTAAAGCACAGGAGCAGCTGACAGGTTTTCCATCCTGTTCCCTCCTGGATATCATCTGTGAAAAGCCTTTGCTGCCCAGAGTTAACTTTTACTCAAGTTTCTCCTAACTTACCCAACTCTAACTCCAGCAGCACTAGCTCCAAACATTCCACCCTACAGCTTCCACTCTCAATGTGAAATTCATCCAACTGCTCTGTGAATGATCCCACAAACTGCTCACAATTTTCAGCCGCTTGGATTTTCCCCCCCATTCCCGTCTGCCTGATCAAATTTGAACTCATGACAAATCCATAACTACAACTCCTTTCCCCAAACAGCCTCTTGGGAAGTGTGGAGATTTCAGCAACACAAGGAGGTACTGGAGAATGGGAACATGATCCCCTATTGTTAGGACAGCTCCAACATCTGCTCCCCTTCAGCGATGCAGCGGATCACAAAGATGCCGCCTATTTTGTTAGTGCATCAGCTCCTCACCCCAACCCTGCTAAAAAATTAATAAGTCCAGCCATCTGTGGACACTTCATTAAATTATCACAGCTCCTTCTCTCCAACAATATTCAGCATCATTTGTTGGAGTGGCAGAGGTGTGAAACGGCTTAAAATACACTCCTGCTAATGAGACATATTTCATGGATCTCATTGGCACATGGACGGACTTTGTAATTACAAACACTCCTGGAGAACAAGCCCAGCATCACCTGAATTAGGATAAGGCCAGATGCTTCTACTCCTTGCTACAAGCACCAAGCAGCACATCATTCTCCTCCCTTGCTTTAGGCAAACCAGACAGGGGAGAACGCAACCAAAAATCCAGGCAGGAGACAGCTCCTTGTGGAAGGGAAGAGGATTTTTACACAGACTGTAACATGGAGAGAGGAAAACCTACCAAATGTCCTTGTTGGCTGAATAGAAGTGGGAAGTATGTGGAATACAGGACACAAATCAGAAATGTCAGTGCATAACCAGAATCTTGACTTGGTTAAACACAGCTGTGACAGCATGGACAACATGGTATGTGCTGACCAGAAACAGTGTCCCCAGGCTGGAATGAAGGGAGAGAGGAAAATGTCACTGGACACACCAGTGACACACACAGGCACAGGCACTGCACACATACAGTGACACACTGAGTGACCTGGTGGCATCACAGAGCTGTTCTGAAGCAACACCTGAACTCCAGATCTCCCAAGGCCCCTTCCAATCTCAATTACCCAATGACATGGGGAAGGTACACAAAAAAACATAGTGAGAAATAGCAAAATATTGCACAAAATACTGCCCAAAATACTGCCCAACCTGGCCTTGGACACTTACAGGGATCCAGGGGCAGCCACAGCTTCCCTGGGCAACCTGTGCCAGGGCCTCACCACCTCACAGGGAACAATTTCTCACTTATATCTACTACACATTCAAAAATTTTAGAGGGTGTTTGGACAAGGAAAACATCAGCATAAAATGATGTTCTACCTGGCAAAACAAGCAAATCCAAATTCTAGTCAGGTGATATCCAGAAGAGATCAAAAGATTACTCCAGGAATGAAATGGGAGCAACAGAATGATTGAAGGAAGATCTTCAAAAATACAGAGGTCACTGCTGACAACTGCAACTACAAGAAAAGCAGTAGGGGTGAGGTGGGGATGTGAGTCCATAGCACATGGTCAGTGCTGCAAGGAATGGCACACACAAACAGAAAAAATAGATCTGCTGATGGAGGAGGTGAAATAGCACCATGAAAACTGGAGACAGGACTGGCAGTTCAGGAGCCAAACAACACAAAAGCTCCAGCAGCAGCAGCAGGAAAAGCTGCAGCGGCCACAATGAATCTAATCTCCACAGACACCAAGAAACAGCTAAAACAACATTCTAATGCCAGAAAAAATGAATTGAGGGCATGCAAACCATGGAGTCATTTATTCGCTACTGTTGAAGATCATTCTAATAGCAAGGCCAATGAAAGCCCTGGGGGATTCCAAGAGAAGCCTAAAGATAAGGCACATAGATTGCCTCATCATTTAAGGAACTTCAGGTCTTCATCAATAGACTGCCTAAAAATAAGAACCCTACAGGCTCACAATTACTCTTTCTAAAACAAAATCAAGAGCCATAACAAAAGAAGAATAAGATCCAAGGGTTGTGGTGAAAGAAAAGAGCTTGACAGGTTAAATAATTTTAGTTCCAGGCGAGGCTATCAATTACGGAAGCTCATGTGAACAAGCTATTCAAAGAAGATTAATGCACAGAGAGGACTGTCAGGATAAATTTATCACAAAACTGGAAGAAAGGAAAGATCTGAAAAACTTTTGCAGGCAACTCTATAGACAGTGACAAAGACAGCTGGTACCTGACAACAGGCATTTAGAGACAGGAAATAACCAACAATTTCCCTGCAAACTCCTCGGGATGCGTGAATAGCAAAGAAAGGCGGCAAAACCAGGGTGCTTGAAGGCTGACAGAACAGCAGACAAACACAGAACAGCACACAAACAGAGCACAAAGAACTTCTACAGACACAAACATGCTCCAAGAGATGGCTGGAGACAACACTGAATGTGTGGCAGGATAAAGGCAAACACTAAAAGCCGTGTAAGTGCAAATTATCCAACACAAGCACAGCTCAGGTGGCATCAGCACACCACTGACCCCCCAGCAGCTGCTGGCCATGAACCCCAGAGTATGGGGAATAGATTTTTAGAGGTCTCTCCACAACAGAGCCTTTCTTTGCCTAATTTTTACTCTGTTTTTAAGAGGAGATTGACAGTGCATCCAAGCCAGAGCTGATTTCAGAAGCTGTTACAGAAGGAAGAGCAACATCTTTACAGAAATATATAAATTATCTAGAGACATTTCCCCATGTTCCCCCAAAATAAGGGTTTCTATATGCAAGTGAATAGGGCTTGGAGAGTTTTTAACCATTTTTAACATCTTTATTTCCATTGTACTTACATCAATGGTGAGACATACCCTATGCTTTTAAGAATTTACTGAGAACTAACCTTGCTGAAATCAACCCTAGCAAATGTCATAACCTAATTTTTCCTTATTCAAAATAATTTTCCTCCATTTTGTTCCCTTTTCAGGGTCATTAAGCTTTATCTTGAATTTTTGTTACAGAAAAATAAAACATTAATCAGAGACACTCTTGTGCCTTGATACTTCTTACTCTTGCTGCTTTTGTGTCACCTTTCACTTGGGGCAATAGTACAGGTTCTTATTGTTTTCAAAAAGTAATATTCAGTCAATCAGAAACCTGAACAATGTCAGCACACAGAGCCTTCACTGTACACTAATAAAGCTGAAACCTCTTGCTGAGTCCACACTGGAGAGGGCAGGGAGTGAGGAGCACAAGCTGCAGATGCAACCATCACTCTGCTGACAGCTCGGGATTCCAAACTTGTCAAACAGAATTACACAGAGATTGCTGGTGCTGACATGCAGAGCAGAAAGAGGCAAAAATCTGATCCGAGTCAAAATATTAACAAATGAGAATCCAATCGAAACAAAGTTCAACCAAGTTTCTTGTTTAGGGGTGCTAATGCACCATCAGTATGGTGATCATCACTCTGCCCTTGTCTCACCATCCAGACCCCCCCAGCTGAGTATCAGCCCAAGGGATTTCAGGGATTTGGCCCCCAGCTCCCTTCCACAGAATCCCTGTTTCTCCACAGATTAACTCTAGCACCTGCCACATTTGCAAAGGCAAAGGCAAAGATGGAATGTCTGCAGCCAAGATTTCCCATTTCTTATGATTAACAGCAGGTTTATATTATTCTGAAGTACATGAACATATCTTTGCCCATGAACTAAATCCACAAAGGATATTCCCTTTGCCAGTTATAAGACTTGCATTGCACTGGACGTGAATTTCACTCTAGAAAGCACATGAGTTTTTTTCTGAGCAGTGCTATTTCATCATTACCAAAGCAGGAAGCTCAGGCACGAGTGCCACACATCTCCTTGCACCCTCTCTGCTCCAGCTTCAGCAGAGCATTTGTCACCCTCCAGCAAGCACAAATAAGCTTTAACTGGCTCACTGACCCACAGAATTCAGGACAGGGATAGTATTAGTCACAATGAGCTGCTGGATTTGGTTTGATACAAGGTGAAATAAACTTGAAATACAAAAGCTCAAGAAAACCTGCATTTTTCAATAGGAACTAGTTTTAAGCAAGCAAATTAAGAATCTCTTCACCTGGGCTCTGACTTGGTCATTAGATGTCAATGAAGAGTTTCAAAACAAGCAGGTCACATTCCCTGCTGTGGGCTTTCCCTGGGATTCCAGTGGCAATCCAGCTGCAGGCAAGTCCTGCCCTTCTCTGCCCTGGACATGGCAAGAGGCTCTGGTATTAAATCCCAATCCAAGATTAAAAATTTGTAACAGTTTTGAAACTGGACCTTTGCCTTCAGTCCAAGAACTGAAGAGCAGTTCAGAGGCTCACAGAGATTTTCTTCACTACTTTAACTGGACAAATGTGGACTGCAAGAATTGAGAATGACACATAACGTAGAACATTTATTGTCTTAAATGTCTAAACTCTCACACTTTCAGTCACAGCTGACAGAACCTGTACAAACTGCAGTTATGTTAAAACCACCTTTCCCATTTACCTGTCATGAAGAAATGCATTTTGATCTAAGCCAATTTATGAAAAACACAGATGCTTTTTTGACAGAAAAATATATTTCTGCAAGGAAGATTTATCACCCATGTCACTTACTGGCTAAGTACTCTTAAGTAGTACCCTCCTCTGAAGTATCCTTGCTCTGAGGTTTTATCCAGTTCCAAGGTACAGGATGTTCTTTATCCATAAAGATCTGATCAAAATTACTTTTTTCTCCTTGCTGTTAAAGGAAATGTGCAATCCTGGGTAAAAACTTGCTGTTATTTCTAACTTAACCTCATCTCCAAGGAGCCAGGACAGTTCGTCCTGAGCTTTGCTCTCACCCTTTGGGATGGCACAGACCAGTGAGAAATCAAACACTGCTCAGCTGTGATCTTTAAAACTTGGCAAACTTCTGATCAAACAGAACCAAACAACCTGGCTGCTTCCGTGCAGCTCCTTGTAGTTAAGGCAAAAAGCAGAGCTAAAATTTCAGCTCAAATCATTGTTTGAAAAAAATCCTTATCTATTCACCATTATTATACAGAAATAAGTGATTGACATTCAATAGCTAAGCACTCTAACACCCTAGAAGGAAACACAGCACAGCTCTGCTGCTGCAGAGCTCTACCTTGAACTGCAAGCCCATATCCCTTCAGGTCCTGCTCCCTCCCACAGCCTGTGCTCAGGGAATGGCCTGGATAATAATTTCTTGGCCACGACTTCACCCACTGCCTATCATCCAGAGTCTGTGAAGGATACAGAATTCCTTCTGTCTACCTGCCCTTCTCATTTGCAGCACCTTGGTGCATTATAAAAAGTAACACTTTAAATTTATTGCAGAGAAATTTTTATTAGCCCATGGAGAAAAGGAAGAGCATGGAGATCTGAAGCTGCTGTCATGAGCTGCACCAGAAGCAGGATTAGACTGTGGCATCTCCTGGCTCAAAACTCAATTAACTCCTCCAAGCCTCAGGAACCACCACAGCTCATCCAGGCCTCCTGCAAATCCAGGGACAGCTCTCCCAGCCATCAGTTTGGAAGCCCCAAGCTGGACACATGCAAGATAGAAATAAATCTTGAAAAGGCAACATGGTCAGCTAAAAACTGGAGCAATTTCCCAAGCAAATTCCATCCCCTATATCTGATGTCTGGAGGAACACTCAGCAGCAAAACCCAACCAAGGGCGGGTCCCTCCTCCCCACAGGGTCGATATGACACCCAGCATGGTCACACTGACCTGGGGACAGCCACCCCACACACAGAACAGCCACAGGGGCTTCGAGAGCACACATTTTGTCAAATGTTTTGTCAGTGACCTGCCCCAAGCCCTGTGCACAGCAGTCTGGAGGAGCCATGGATGAGCAGGATGAACCCATGGGGAGGGGAATTTATCCACGTCAGCAGAGCAGAGAACACCAGAACACCGTGCTCAGGAACAAAGTGCTTGAGTGTGCCTGGAATTAAAATCTAAATCCTTCATCCAAGAATGGACACAAGGGGCCTTGGGCCACTCCAGTGTCCCCAGCTGTAAGTGGAAAAGCAGGAAGTGTCCCAGGCTTTCAACACAAATCAACACGTGAAGCTTCACCATGGCATTTCCAGAGTCACTTTTCAGGAACATTCTCCTCCCAAGCTGTGCTGCCCCTGCAATATGCTCAATGGTTTCAGAGCAGATAGAACACTTTTACTAAATACATATCAAATCCTCCTGGCTCCTGAACCGTTTGAGAGTTTGACATTACATGGCAGGAGCATTTCTTAACAGAAGTGATTTGTCTGCACTTTTAGAAAAAGTAATTACAAAATGAAGGCTTGAAAATAAATTTTCTATGAGTATTTAAATGAGAAATAATTCAAGCAGATTATTTAATTGAGGTGAGAAAAAACAAGTCAGAAGTTATCAGCAAGTGCTTTTGAATTAATGAAACTCAGACACACCTGAAGTTTGTACCAAGGCAGCGCCACAGCTGCTTCATCACAGCCAAGTAAATGACATAATGCTCAAAGCCAAGAATTATCAAATACAAGGATAAGTGGAAGAAGAGGAAGAAAAACAGCTGGATTCACTTGGGGAAAGAAGATGACAAGAGGTGAAACAAATAATTTAGTAAGTAGTCTTTAAATGGATTTATAGAGCAATAAATCTGCATGATCAAACTCAGTACCCCTGTCACACTTCTCAACTTTTAGATCTTCATGCATCTGTTCTCTCAATAAAAGCTTTAACCAAGCCACAGGAACAGTGACTGGGGAAAGATCATCCCAGGAATATTTTCAGCTCATGTCACTGTACTTTTTATTAAAATACAAATATATTTATTTTTCCAAGATGAATTACAGACATAGGTCTCCAAAACTTTGTAAATCTATTTTTAATCCATGTTTTACAGCAGTTTTTTTAAACCCTCTACCCTTTTTAAAATCTAACTGGCACTTAAGTATCAAAGACAGATTTGCATTTCAAAAGCCAATTAAAAAACATACTGTACCAAGGCACTGATTAAAGTGTTGTGGCTTTACATAAAACAGGCAGTTCCTTTGACTGTCCCTCCTTCAAATCCATCAGAACAATGGGAAAATCCTACACATCACATGGACTGTATGACGACCACACCTTCTCCCTGCACTGCCCTAAGAAACTGGTGATGACGAACTCAACCTTCATTTGCTTGAAGGAACCAAAGTGTGGAGGCTCACACTGAATGGGAAAGAGATACTCCTATCCCCCAACTGCTGCTCATTAAAGAAAACTAACATTTATTGTTGTTTGCAGTTCCTAAAAATCAAGAATTTACTACTACAGGCCTGACAGAACAGCAAACACTTTACTACCAAAGTGCAGCAGCACGCAATTTCAAGTTACAGACTAATTCAAGTGTTCTTCACAATGGGATATTTTATCATATCCTCTGACTTTTTTAAATCTAAAAGCAGCAAAGGTAAGTTTCTTTAAGAGGCCCAGTTGCCACAGAACCTCTTGATCCTCACACCTCCAAACACCAAAAGAGCAGAGTCTTCTCATGGATCACCAGACACAGAAAAGGTCCTTTAAAGGCACATTGCCAAGAGCACAGTGAAGCTGCCATGGTCCCTTCCCCTGCCACAGCACGTTTGGAGCAGGGTCAAACACACAGATTGATGCAACCCCCAGAATTACAGTCTCTAAGGTAATTCCCTCAATCCCTCACCCAGCACTCCAGCCCCAGGCACTCAGGGCACACCTTCTGGGTTGAGTTTTCCACACCGAGGTTCACTAAACAAACCCGTCACTCAACAGCAACAAAGAGCTTCAGATTCCAAAACCCACAAATTTTAGATCCCTCAAACTAGAATGTACAGAAAGTCCTTTAAATAACTTGAGAAACTTATCCAAATTTGGCCACCTTCCTGCAGGTAGATTGCTCAGTGCCATCCACTGGCTGTGCAGTTCCAAGGCTGAAAATTCCAACCCTGTATCCACATGATGGAACACAACATGTTTTTACTGGATTTCCTTGCCTTGGCCTCCATGACTCACCAGAACTTGTCATTTTCAAGAATTATTTAATGAGTAATAAGCTGTTAAAACATGCAACCTACCCTTCATAATGTTCCCTTTTAGAGATCAGGTGCATGGCAGCACCACACTCACACACAGCAGAGAAACCCCACATACCACTGCTCAATTAAGAGGGGAATTAGCTCCCTCCCACTGGAATTTTGAGGCCAAGGGGAGCCCTTACTATGCTAACAATGCCCACGCTCACCACAGCCTGAAAACTGCCAATTAGAACAAAGAAGGTGGGAAGAAATATTAAAAACCACTGTTAAAACCTAAGGGATTCAAATGAGGACAAGAAAAGCAATAGGCTAAACCAGAATTTAAATATTCCACCTCTTATTCCAAAGCCTTCAGCAACCAAAGTGCCCTTCCCCCTACAAGAGGATTAAACTCCGTGTGGTCTTGCCCAGCTCTTGGCACTTGACTGGGGTGGTAAATAGGTTTTCACACACCCACAGCTGCCAAAGCCTCTGCACACTGCAGCCAGAGGATGCTCTGGGGCAGGTTTCCAAGGCACAGGGTGGCAAAAGGCAATGCACAACATGTGTCACCAGCACTTCCTCTAGTTCTGGGCAATAAAAGTACCATTTTTATTGCATGGAATCAATCAATAATCTTAACACACAGCTGTCAGGCCAATGTGTGCCAAAGGGGCAACTGGTTGTGTGGGGAAAGTCCTTATTGTCTTGGGCTAGACTGTATTTGTTCTGTTTTCTAGCTAAGATTGTTTGGAAAAAAAGCCTTACCAGAACTGCATTGTTGTTTGTTGTAGGTTTTTTTAAAGTAGGCTCTTGAGTTTGTTTTTTTTCAAGTACTTAGGTTCTTTTTCAAGTACTAAAAGGTTCTTAAAAACTCCATCATTTTAGAAAATATCAATTGAAATAGTATCTTCTACCTTAGATAGGAGAAAATGGAAGTGGAAATTCGGCAGACATTTCGGCTTACCTTCATTTTTAACCCCATTAACCTCACCTAATGATCATATAGAGCAGGCTGATAGCAGAGGCAGGAGGCTGAAGGCTCTCATGTGGAAAGCAGCAGAATTAATCCCGACAGCAGCGATGCAAGGAGGTGGTAATTGCTCGAGAGAAGTGTGGGAGAACTGCCTTTATTGTCCTCATTGCCAAGAAGCTCAGAAATGTACTCCTCATTACGAGATTCTCAAAGTCACTCTTTTAAGGTATAAAGCCTCCATTTTTCTATTTCTGACATTGCTGATGTTCCACAACAATGCTACAAGCCAAGTTAATGGGAACAACATCCGAATACAAACGATGGAAGCGGCAGCTCTGGGAGATGCAGGAGCACCAGTCAGGAAGAATTCATTACCCCGAGACATTTATTAAGTGAAGGAAAAAAAAACTGTTTGAAAAAGGCTGGCAAACATCATTAGAGAAACAAAGGAAAAATCACTTCATAAGCTTTTTTTCCTACTTATAGTGCCTTAGTTTACCTTGGCTTTTTTCTTTTGGTTGGTTTTTGAAGTCTCACCCTTACTCAGTAATTACAAGTCTCTTCCTGCTTTACTGTTTACAAGACACAAACTTGAGAGTCCCAGGCCCTGAGAAATAAGCAAGTGACAGATCACTTTCCCCAGCCATAATAGTTATTTTTACCTTTTCACTCGCTCACTGCTTCCTACCCCTCAAAATAAAGCTATCACCTATCAAGTCTAAAGGGTACTCAAAAAACCAAAGCTGAGGTTATGACTTGGGCTTTTTTAATGGAAAATTTTATGCACTTGGTTGGTTGTTACTTTTCAAACTTCCTTGTTCACACCTGATACTCAAGAAACGGAAATAAACAACTCCCCAGCACTCCATTCTCTACCCATCTCCCAGTCCTGCAGGGATTGAACACACTGCTGTTAGGAGTGTCCCAAATGTTTGAGACAGAGCAGGTAATTCTCCACATACAAGCACAGAAAGTTATTTTAAGGTTATTTATACATAAAGAAAGCAAAATCCTGTTTTCTTCTCCATTCTAAGCTGTGGTAAATCTGCATTGTGTTTTCAGACACCTGATACTCCTCTTAATCCATTCATTGCAGCTTTCCTGATCTCCAGCATTTCCTGAAAAATACCCCACATTAAGCTGCTTACAGGAACAGAACACATGCCAGCTCCCAGCCAGTAAAATGAGAACCACAGTCCCAGTTTCCCTGACAGCTGATGAAACCAGCTCATGTTCCTTGGGAAGCACCTTCCCGTTTTGCCAAGTGCAGAGCATTTCTTTCCATCACCAGATTCTCAGCCACACTCACAAACCAGAGCCTTACCTGCCACAGTGAGCTTTGCTGTCCTGCTCACGATGGTCCCCAGGCTGTCCACAGTTGCCACACACTGATAATATCCTTCATCAGGTTTATTATGCTTGGAATGCACCACACTGTTAATTAATAAAGATCCATCTGGCAGCAGCTGGCGGCGGTCATCTGACACCAAGTTCAGGAAAGTGCCATCCTTTTTCCACTCGATTTTGGGAGGGGTCTCACAATGAGCTGAGCAGTTCATGATCACCGATGCTCCACGCACTGACAGCACATCCAGTGGCTCCACCAGGAAGTAGAAAGGAGTGAAGGTTCTCACAAGTGATTCTGTAACACATCACAGAATTTTTGGGTTAGTTTTCCAGAGTTTTTCATGTGAAACGCACCCTCCTTCAAGACACTGTAAGGAGCACAAGCACTACTACTGCTCACATCCTCCCCCTGAAGGGATTAAACCAGCTCGGTCTGTGTACTGACAGTGTTTTCTGCTTGGACTATTCACATCACAGACTGTCAGATTCCAAGACATTTTCATCCTTAAAATGTATTTTCCTGCTCTGTTCCCAGCCTCTGTGGGGTGCTGCCCCCACAGCAGTGCTGTCCTTTGGTTTGTGGAACCAAGACTGGGAACCATCAAGAACAATTCAGCCCTCATGAGAAAGTCTCCCATTCTGAGCTTAGCACATCTTGCAAGTCCCATAGAGTGGGCTTTTTTTTCTTCTATTCTAGCCCAGGATAAACATGATTACTTTTTCATTTTAAGTATTCCCCAAAGAGTTCTGTAATTAACATCTAGTTTGCATTAAGAAGTGAATTTTAATTACTGTCTTTCTGGTGTATTTGGTCAAGCAGAACAATTGTGTGTCAATATCACTTTGACTTGTCTTAACCTAATAATCCATAGAAAACAGAAGACAAATTCTTCCAGGAAAGAACAGTTTTCCAATCAGCATTACACTGGGTTCAGGGAAAAAGGCATCTCAGTTTTTAAAGCCCACCTTAGAAATAACATTCATATAACAAACACCCGCACTCTTCTCAAAACCATTGACCATTTTATCTCATGGTCAATAAAAAAATGCTGAAATATTTTAAGGCCACCTTAAAGACAAATATGCATTTAATAATGAGATGTGTTTAATTAAGCCTCAGAATAATTCTGGAGTTTGAGGAAAAAGCATAACTCTGAAGGCGACCTTTACTTGCAAACAAAGGTTGTCCTGGAAGCATTGCAGCTTCTCCCATTGCTTGGTTGTTTGTGGGGTTTTTAAAATCGGATTTACCTTCTAAAATGACCTTAATTAACAAATTGATATGATTTCCTCTATCACTGAACTACACAGAGAGTGCCTGGTCTCCAAAGAGCCCCCAGCTTCCCCCCAGAGGGACTCCAGCCTTTCTGCACAGAGCCCATTGTCTCTGCTATTCACAATTCACAGCAGCTTGGAGATAAGGCAGGAGTGGTGTGAAAGAAAAACAGATAAATGATGCTTTGGTAGCTGATAGCATTCAAATGCTCTCTTACCTTCAAGAATTCAAAGAGGAAATAAAGGAAAACATTCTAGAAAGATTGAAGTTCCCCTAGTGACAGTGCCAGGCTGGAGACCTGTTAAGTTTGGATCCAAATCCTTGGGATTGCCTTTCTTGAGGATAATAGAGACATCCCCCCCAAAAAAAACCAAACAAACCCAAACAAAATATACAGAAAAACTTTAAAAAATTTCTAGGAGCTGTTTATGTTACTCTGTTTTGTAGAAGGGCACCTATGTGTGGATGTTCTCGATTCTCTGTGCCTCTGAAATCCTGAGTGCCAGCCCTCATGCAGAAAAAGGCAGAGCAGAAACAAAAGCCATGAGCAGCAGGAAAATCTTTGATCTGTTTGCCTCTATAATCTCTTCCAGTGCCACAAAAACCTAAAGTTCTTATTAAAACTAAAGACTGAGCTGCACAGTGCCTGGGTTTTCCAAGGGAAGTATTTCCCCCCCCTCCTCAATTAAAGGCTTCTCTTAATTTTTTTCAATACAGATCCAGACCCTGTGAGAACAAAATACACTGGTTTGAGTTTTCCTTCGCTCTGACTTTTCAAATAAAACCCAGAAAACTTTTAAAAGGGGAATGGCAGCTTTTTGTTTGACCTGCCTGTCTCCAGTGCAGACTGGAGCAGATCTAATCCATTGATAGAGTAAGACTGTTCTTGCCCTGGAAGCAACAAGGTGTCCAAGGAAATAGAGCAGAGCAGAGAATGTCTAGAGAGATCACACCAAGACCTAAGAGCAGCTCAATACGGATTATAAACCTTAAGGAAGAATGGGAAGCAGATTCTCAGCCAGGCTTCAGAGGTTCCAAACTCCTGCCAAGAGCCCTGGGAAGACACAGCACAAGCTGCTTCATCCCAGGATATCACTGTGCTCCTGCACTGAATGCAGTGGGGAGAAAATGTGAAGGGTTGGTGAGTAACTCCATTGCAGCTCGAAGGAAGTTACACCAGAACAGAGCCCATTTTCTCAGAGGATCTGCAGTTTGGGTTTGGGGCACTCTGGAGAACCACACTGCAGTCAGTGAGCTCGGGCCACCTTCAAACCTCAATTCGGCACAAAAGGGTTTGTACACACTTGACCTTAATAAACTTTCCTTCTACCAATGAGCCATTTCTCCCACTCCATCAAGCTACTGACTACTCAGCTTGATGACAGCATCTTCTTTCGGGCAGAACGGCTGTACTGGGTGCAGGGAGTCCTTCCCCTTTCCACACACATACACAGCACCTGCCTCTGTTTGTGCCAACACTGGTCCAAGGAGAAATGCTAAAGCCACACTAGTCTGTCTCCCTGCTCAGAAACAGGAACAGATAAATCTCACTCATTCCCACCAGGCTGGAGTTTATTTCTCCCCAGATCTGCTCTGGAGATGAGTGGCAGGGAGCCAGGCGTGCCAAAACACAACGGAGTGCCCTGGCACAGACAAAATCTCTGTGAGCTGCAGACACAGAGTCATTTCTCATGTCCTGGAAGCTCCACAGCTCCCTTACTCAGCCCTGCCAGCACACAGGCAGTCGGGTTTAGCACTGCTGTGCCCATCCCAGCACACAGGCAGTCGGGTTTAGCCCTCCTGTGCCCATCCCAGCACACAGGCAGTCGGGTTTAGCACTCCTGTGCCCATCCCAGCACAAAGGCAGTCGGGTTTAGCACTCCTCTCCTCATTCATGCCCAATTGACTACTTGTACACGTTCCTATCCCCTACTATTAAAAATACTCTGGGGTGTTCTAGTCCTCCTTGTAGCTCCTCTCTTCAAATTCTCACCACAAACCAGCAATTCTGACACTGTTTCAGCCAAGACAAAACCACTACCCCAAAGTGATCTGGCAGCATTTAACCATGAAGCGCTTCCAGCCTGTCCTGTACCATTTTCTGTGCAGAGGTGCATCTTTGTAAGGCCTCAGGTGAGCAATGTGTGGAACAGTAAATGCCAAGCACCTGCACAAGTGGGAAGAAGCTTCCCTTCGTTATCCAGTAATTTCGGGAAGACACAAGCACTCCAATATCCACCTTAAATCACTGAAATGTGTCCTTTAACAACCGCCTGCCACGAGCTCATCAGAAATTACAGCACTTAGGAAAATAACTCCAGACAAAACCACTCTGATCTCAGTTCTACTGACTCCACATAAATCACCTCAAACTGGTGCATGGCAATGCATCTTGAGATTTTACGAGCAGTGCCACAGACCTGACTTGGATTCAGTGCTGCCACCAGAACTGTTCAGTCATGATGTTCTCCTGAGGATGAGCAGCAGCTGCAGCCCAAGCACAGGGCTCCAACACCTTACGCTTCACTTTGGAAAGAAACCACATCCCATTTTACAAGGACCAAATGCAGCCACCATCCAGCGGGAAAATGTGAAGCACAGGTATCATTTCAGAGCTCCTTTTTCCAAACAGGATGATGAATTAAGGCAGCCCAGTGCATCTTCCATCACAATTAGCTGACCTGAGACGAGCAGTACACCAGGCTTTGGTTTGGAAGGAGTCAAACTGGGCTCTGATGCAGAAAGATCACTCACTGTTTGGAGCTGAGGAATGACAGGGCACTGGGGGTGATGCCTGTCCTTCTGACTCCAAGGCAATTTAGGAGTATGGATATGACACCCTTCAAGCTTGCCATGTAAAACAGAAGCATCTGACACATCCCAATCTGACTGGCAGGAACTGTTAGACAGCCCCCTCTCATGTACTGTGAGTCAAGGATAAAAGCTCCAAGCTCTCTGGCTGCAGGATTGCACTTTTAAAAGGCTTTTCCCCAGAATTTAATTAACGTTCCCAATAGCCTCCATAATCCTAAAGACAGTGTCATGCCCTTTCTAACCCACATCATTACAAAAAGCTGCCTCCAAAATCAGCAAGACAGTTTACGTGAAGATGCTCCCCACACCATTCCCTGCAGGCTGCCAGCAGGAGCTTACAGGGAACTTGTTCTGTGGTTTTGTTCACATATTCATGACTAAGGAGCACGTTATCTATGTGGGCAAATTGCTGCATGTGGTAATCTCTAAATAAATGTAAATATTACCAGCTTGGTAATTTATTTTCCTTGACAACATCAGAAGCATTCTGCATTCCCCAATAAGCAAAATTTATCTATGATATTACAATGTACCAATGTTTAGACAAAGATGTATTTTCTCCTTAATATTACATTTTTCTCTTATAGGCAATAGAGATTACAGACGACCTGATCCAATTAAACTACGACAGCAATACACACCAGCCAAACATCTTTTGATTTCACTTCCATAAAGTACTTCCAAAGCCCAACCAAACACATGGTGATTGGCAAGTTCATCACAGTCAAAAACCAAGGTCACATTTCTAAACCATGTTCTCCAAATGCCACTTCAGCTCATGTTTCACAAAGACTCTGCAATCCACAAATTATACCAGACAAAAATTCAATTGCACTTAAGCATCAAGAAAAAAAGAGGGAGTGTAAGAGCTACCCCTGACTGCAGTGCCCAGTATAAATCCTGCTGGTACTTCCATAACCCCAGCAGTGGGCTGACAATGGAACCTGGCAGAGCAAGTGACGGAATGTTATAAGATAAGTAATGCCTTGTATAAACCCAGACTTTCCCAGACTTAGTAGATTCCTTTCTCCTTCAGCTCAAGCAGATTTCCTCTGATGATGATTTAATACACTGTAACAAAGACATCCAGCACAAAGAGTAACTCCTCCTCACCCCAGCATGGTTGGGAATTACAGGCTAGGGAACAGTACTTGAGGAATGCTGTGGTGCCTCAAATCCTCCCTGCCCACAAGGGAACGGGCTGTTCTGAAATCCCCAAGGGAGAGAGCTCCTTTCAGGATGGAGGAGGACATGTGGAAGAAATTCTGCCCTGTGAGGATGGGGAGGCCCTGGCACAGGGTGCCCAGAGCAGCTGTGGCTGCCCCTGGATCCCTGGCAGTGCCCAAGGCCAGGCTGGACAGGGCTTGGAGCACCCCGAGATAGTGGAGGGTATTGCTGCCCGTGGTCAGGGGTGGAAAAGGATAGTCCTTCAGGTCCTCTCCAACCCAAACCATTCTCAGATTCAATGATGTCACTGAGCTGAGAAGGTTTTTGACAACATGCACCACCAAGAACACAACAATCAAGACAGTCACCATAATTACAGCATTATTGTAACAGAGAAAGAGGTAATATGGCTCAGGACATGGCCTTGGTAACTCAGGAGTATCCAGACAGCACAGACAATAAACAAAAAACCAGTCAAGCAAAGTAAACCATATTTTGCAATAATGCCTTTAGAGCTTTGTTTGTATTTCCAGTTACCTTTCATTTGTTAAATAACAAATTATTGTTGGCTTAATCTTAACTAGCCTTCTTGATGGACTTCAAGCACAAAATTACAGTTTAAAAAATGAGCCCATTAAAAAAAGTGTGTATGAATAGAATGAAGAAGTCTCCAAATAGTGTGGTGTGTCTGCAGTAAATCACTGCAAGGAAGCATCCCTGCATCTACTCCAACCACTCCCTCTGTAAGCGATACCATCGCCTCATATATTATTAAATAATGGCAAGAAAAACACGATAATGATCAGCAGCCAAATCCAAACACAGATTGTAATCTCCGAGATCAGATGTCTGTGGAGATGCATTTATCTGTGTTCAGTTCCACGGCCTTTCAAACCGTGAGAGAGAGTCGGACATTTTTACCTGGATTTGGAACACATGGAAGGGATTTTATTATTTATAGTTAATTGTCCCAGGTGCTGTGCCATGGCTCCCTTCAGCAGCTGCTCCCAAGCACTGTCACACCAGGTCACAACCTCTCTGTCCCTTTACTGTGGGGCTGCAGCTCTGTTCAGTTTGGAAAACTGCAGTAGAAAAGATGGCACCAACTGCTCTTCCCCTAAAGCAAGACTCACTGCAACCACTGCTCGTGGTACCCTTGTGCAACTTGTCCCAAAAAAATCTCCATGAAGGAGGTGCTCCTCGTGTCCAGTCCATATTTCCACTCTTAAACTGTTTCCAGCTCACAAGGATTTATTCATCTGCCTTAAATCTACATTCAAAAAGTGGAAAATAAAAAGCTGCCTAACAACCATGCTTCAAAAAAAACTTCCGGTGCACTTTTTGTTCCTCCTGGTGTGCCAAGAAAACATATCCCTTATAAGCACTAAGTCCAAAAATGTGGATTTCTTTCAGGTTGTTTAAAAATATCCTTGGGTTTTACAGAAGCTGAGCCCTACAAACCTCTCACCTTGTGCAAGGAACACTCTTTCAAGGCCATTTTGCTTTTGTAAATCAAAGGAAACACAAGTTGGAGGATCTAACACCATATATTTGAATTAGGCCAATGAGGGAACCTCTCTGAAAGTCCTAACTGCAAAATTCCTTCTCATAGCCATTTCAGAAGGAGAGCTTAAAGGGTTTTATCTACCTTTTCCCTTTTTTGTGGAATTACTAAAGCCATTTCTCTCATTTCAAGCAACTGTCGGTTTTTAATATCAGCAGTGCTTCCTTCAAAAAGCAACTCAGTCACAGGGGACCAGAGCTCCCTTATTTATTTAATTTTTAATTCTTCCAGGGACTGTTTTCATTATTTTCTCCATCTGGGCTGAGAAACATCCCTCCAGCATTTCTCCACAAGTTTACTAGAGGGCACTGTAAAGACACCTACAAAAGAAGAAAATGCATTTCTGTTCCTCCCGGTGAACAAAAGTACTTTGACTTTTCCCCAGAAATAGCTCCCAGATGTTGGCTCCTGACAATGCTACAGTTGTTACAGCAGGTGAAGAGGAATTTCCATTTTTTCCTGGTGTAATGGATTTCCTCTCCCAGAGTTCCAGTCATCTGAGCACTCAGGCACCTAATTTACCTCTTCAGAGAGAGATGTGAAAGAGTGGCTTTCCAAGGGCTAAAGATAACAGAAAACCCACACATAAGGCTCAAAATACACACTGCACACAGTGCAAGGAGGTTCCTCATCCTGCCCTGCTCCCCCTGTCTGGGCTCCACTCAAACCACCCTGCTCAGACCCACAGAACTGGTTCCCCACACCCTCCCAAGGCCAGACAAGATGCTGAGCTCCCTACGGAGATGCCCTGCTGGTTTGCAAACCAAGCCCAGATAATCAGGGAGCAGATTCCTTGCTTCAGACAGGGTGGGTTTTTATGCCAGACTGGTATTTCAAAAATGACTTGGAATATAAATACAGAAAAAAAAAACCCACACATCACAAGAGAATTATTTGCTGAAACCGATTACTTAAATATTTCCCAAGTGTAAACACACTGCAGCATCCAAGAACTGTGCATCAAGGGGAAAGCAGCTTTACCACTTCTCAGATGCCAACGAGGTTATGGGGCACCCAACAGAACTAATTCAGTTTAAGACGCTCTTTGAGTGAGGCAAGCTTTGCACTCAGTGAATGATCTCCCTCCCCCCAGGCCACCTCTTCAATCCAGGGCTCCAGGGGGACCACAGAAGTGCCAAAGGAGGCTCACAAGTGTGAAGGGCAGGGGGAATGCTGTTACCAAGTCGGGGGGCTCCAATCACAGCAATAGCCAGAAAAGCCAGGAAGAAATATTGGGAGAAAAAGAAAAAACCTTCGTTTCTGTAGGAAGCATAAAATGTGAAAAACTATGAACATGAAAAAAAAGATGCAAGGAAGAATCAAATGGAAAGTTGCTGAACATCACTTCCAGTGTCTTTCTAGAGACCTTTGTCACACTTCACAAAAGAGGAAAAGAATTCTTAACAAATACCTTTAATGTCAGATCAAGCAAGGAATATGTGAGAAGACCTGGAAACAGAACAGCAGCACTGGATCAGAGCAAAAGGAATCCCTGTGACAGCAGCCAAGAGTAGATGCTGGGGAGCACCCCAGGGCAGAACCAACAGCAGCAAAGCTCCCCAGAGTCAGCCCCAGCACCTCCCTCTCACAGCCCAGGGACACCAGGGTTTGTTCCTCAGTTCAACAGCTCCAGGAGGAAAAGCACAACCAATAACCTCTGCCAGCACCTCGGAGCTGCCTTAGAGGAGGGAGGGAAGCAGGAAGGGGAGAGGGAAAACAAATACAAGCTCAGCATTTGATTCAGGAGTCCCTAATTTAGGGGACTAGTGCAGAAAGATCAGGATAATCAGTAAATTCTGTACACTCAGCACAACTAATTGTACAGCCCTTCCCTTCTCTGGTTTCCTACCAAGCACTGCCCAATCACATCACTGATCCACAATATATAAAAATATAATAACCTTAGCAATGTGTTAATGAGGCTTTTATTGATCTTTCAGGGCAGTAGTGAAAGAACAGAACAGTAGAAAGGTGGAAATGCTGCACATACACACTACTACAAACATGCTACAACATTACCAAGAATCTTATTTTAAGAACATACTTACACCAGTTTTCTATCTGATAAAATGCAACGGTATTTGCAGAGTTCATTAGGTGCTGTTGTGGTTTAACCCTGGGACAAATGAGGTGCAATAAAACCTGCCCCTCACTAATTTAATTTGTAACACTCATGTAAAGTGAGCTGGCCAACTAGAGACGCCCAAATCGAGGCTTTTTTAGCAGAAAGGAAGAGAGTGGGATGACAGGCACATCACCAGACCCAGGAAAAGAGGGATGCAGCAGATGCCCTTAATGACATGGAAAACTGGGGCAGATTTTAGTCACACCACCACCAAGGTAATACCCTGGGGAAGCCCAGGAAGTAAGAGAGAACCAGCAGTATCCCCAGTTTTCTTGCATTTCCACTGAGCATAAGGGTTTGTGTCTGTTTGAGAAGCCCAAACTAAAATCTATAGAGTGCAAAGCCCACAGAAATGCCCATTCTGGTCAGTGACCACAGCACAGCATCGGGACCCTTTAAAAATTACAACACCCATCAAAAATATCAACCAAATATCTTACTTGTATCATCAATGAATGAGCCATAATATAAAGGAAATCATGTACAACAAGGCTTACAAAAGCAGTATGCTACTGCACTGGAGTTCAGGAAGACTTGGCAAATCCAGAACTGGTAAAAATGTATATAATATTTAAGTCTGATATCCAGATCAGCTCCAATATTCAAATGAGCACCATTTTAACTGTGCAAGTTAGAAAAAGAAGCAGAGAAATGCCATCCCAGACCTGTGCCCACCAGGAGAGCAGTTTAAGCAGGAAGTCGAACACATGTTGTAGAGTCAACAGCTCCTTCAAGTTACTCATTCTTTACTCTGAGCAGTGGACAAAACTCTCCACTTGTGCCACCTCCACGACAAACCATGGTTTGTTTGGCTTTTTTCATCCTCCCAGCTGTGAACTCTGCATATTGATCCTGAAACGTTTAATGCCTTTTACACGCTTTGGCTGCTCCCATTCACCAATGCCACGGGCTCTGCGTGGCCCGAGGGAGTATCTGCAAACCTTCCTGACCCTTCATCATGAAATGCACAAAAATGATCTGGAATAAAACCCAAAATATCCCCAAGTCTTATTTACCACAACTTAATTATTTCAAATACAGTAAATGTGCATAGAGTAGAGAGCAAATTATTGGATTTTTGTTTATTATTTTCTATATAAGAAATCAAGCAGCTACACTTTGGGAAGGCAACTGCAGCCTATTAACAGTGTATTTGTATTCTAAACAGATCTATAAAAAAATCTAATTGCACAAATCCCTTATTGTAACTTTGTAGCCATGTTATTTTACCCAGCTGACATTTTTCCATAACAGATTCCTACTAAGCTGAGAGTGCTCATAAGCCAAGAAAAGCTACAGGAAAAAGAGCCAAATGCCTCAATGTAACTGCTGGTTCTCGATGTCTCCTTTTCCCCAAGGGGAGTGGGTAGTACACAGTTATCTCCCCCTCTCTGGCAGTTAAAGGGGCAAGGGGAAGCCCTGGGATATCACTGCCATTCCCACAGCATCCCAAAGCTCCGGAGCTGTCCGTCTGACTCGGACGGGTAACACAACCCTGGGCTGTAACTGGAGCGTGTGGAGCCGCCATCCCTGCCCCATTTGATCTCAGTTGAAAGTACAGTAAAATGAAGTGAAAGAGCAGTTTTAAAAGCTTTACACAGATTCTTGTCTCTCCTCAAAGCACATTAATGAAAACACTTCCTGTGGCAGTGTGTGAAGACAAGCAGCACCTTTCATCTCTCCTGTTTACTGCCTTCACCTCCCTGATTCCCAGGCACCACTGGAGCTTTGATTGGCGCAGCTTTTGTCAGAATGAAAGAAAAAGCTCAACTGTAGCTTTGCAAATATATTAGCAAAAACATTTGCAAGTATTAGCTTGGCAAATGTTTTATACATGTGACGGGAAAAACACAGATTCATCTGTTCATTATATAATACAGATTATTTCAAAGTGGGAAAGTACGTTTCAAAAGAACTTACGTAAGAGTGGAAATACAGTTATTGCATGTATTAACTGAATTATCATATAGATCTGAGTATTACTGGATACACAGTTTTGGATATGCTGCTTCCTTCAGCCTCTGCTCTGGCTAATCCTGGCTGTGCTATGGATTGGCACACACTGACAGCTACCTGGGTGGGTATTTGAAAGGTTTCTCTGCACGGTTTTGCTCTGTTTAACACGAAGCAGAATTTTTCAGCTGAAATAATAACATCAAAACAGGCCCCAGACCTGCACTCTGTGCATCATGTCTGAGAACAACACTCCATTCACACCACTTCATTCCTAAGCTGTTGAACAAACAGACAGACCTGATGAAATATTAATTTGACTAATTATGGCAACAGAACTCCAGAAGGAAGTAACAACTCCACAGAAACAGAGCAGTACCTGTTGGCAGCAGTGCCAACTGCCCAAGTCCCAGACACGTGGCAGATGGCTCCCGAGGCCTGGGCACACCGTGCTGGTCCCAGCCTTGGCTCGGCTCTCTCTGGCTGGAAGATGCAAAGGCTCACCTGGGTAGCCAGAGCCTACATATGAGCTACTGAACAGGGCTTGTAGGGAAAGACAGCACACAAAGCATCTACCACTCAACAGTTCTTCCAATTCATAGACTGCAATCAAATCCAAAGTGTTTTCACAAGAAAAACATTAACCTTTATACGATAAAAAGCTCTTTGACTTGCTTGGATAGCAGATGCAAAGTACCTGGCAACTCCCTGCCCAAACCAAAAATTCTGGATGACAATACTTCATAAAACATCATTTGAATGCAATTCTTTGCACAGAATGGTCTTCTGGAGCTCATTTAGCCCAGCCAGCTGCCCCAACCAGGTCTATTTAGATTAGGTGGCACAGGGATCTGGCCAGCCAGGCATCAAACTTCCCCAAGGAACAATTTCCCAACAACAGAAGAGAGCGAGCAAGAAGTGCGTGACCATCCAAAGCAGCAAAGCAGGGTGAGAGATTCATGACCAAACTGGCTTTTCATTATTTCCTTCCTGGCATATCGTAACTGCGAGCTTTGGTTAAGCATCTACAAATTAAAAGTCCCAAAGCCACAATAATGGCAAGATTAGGAAAGATCTGTTTTGAGGAATACAGCAGGAAAAGCTACATGAAGTGCCTTGTGTGTCTGTCACCATGCTTAGGAGCAAGGAGGGGGACACAACACCCCCCTCACAATGTGAAAATTGCTTTCCAGGTCTTCAGAGGGGTGAGGGAAGGACAGCTCTGAACCCCACTAAACTGCCCAGGCCAGTCATCCCAGGAGTGGGTTGGCAACTCCAATTTGAACAAAGCAACAGCTTTTGGAGGAGCTGAGGGGCTGCGACACCTCAGCCAACCTGAACACAATCTCTGCACTGTGGAGCTGGCGAACATTGCAATGATGGGTTTGTTTGTACCACCAACCTTCTGGCTCCCAGAGCCCAGCACATAAGCCCAGTGACCAAGAGACACATGGAGCCATGGCTGAAGCTTGACTTGGAAGCACTCACTGCCGTAGTGTCCCTCAGTGTCCCCAAATATCTCTTCCCTTCAGCTCCCGACTCCAGCCCAGCTCCAAACTGCACAGGCTGATCCCACTCCTCAGCTGCACACCTGGGGAGAGTTGCTACAACTTCTGATGTGACTGCTCCATCCAAGGTCAGCACAGTCCAGAATAAGATAATAATAATGTCCACCAGCACAGAATAAGGACCTCAACACCCTTCCACTGCTATCCTTGGTTCATTCCCTTTAAATCCAACCTTCCTCATACTGCCAGAGCAGCCTTTTTCCTCCACCTGAGGTCCCTGGCAGCATCCACATAATGTTTTTGGCACATCCTTCCCATTTGCATCACGGTCAGCACCTGCCACAACAAGCTTTCTATTTTAAATACTGCACATTGGTAAGCCTGCATTAAAATACAAAGCATTTACACAGTTCCAGAAGATGGAATGGCACAGCTTTTCCCAGGTTCTGTCAGAACTCCTCCTGTAATTTGTCCCAGTCCCCAAGCACCATCTTTCAGAGAAAGCAACAAAGGCGGGGAGCCGCAGGGCAGAGCCTCCACAGCACCACCACTGACCACCACCAGACACCCTTAGAGAGCCAAACATTCCTTTGGTCTCGTTTTCCCTGTCCCTTCTGAGGCTTTATGTAAATAGCCTGCACAGCCTTCTCCTGAGAAGCTCTCCCAACCTAAACCTACCTAAATCACGGCATAATCAGATAATTAGATTGTGGTCCCTCTAAGTCTGCTATTAGCACTTCCAAGCTATGTTTAAGGGGATAAAAAAGCTTTATTTCAAGTAATTCACAGCACATGATGACTATCACAAAGGGGAAGCTCTATTTTCTAGCAGAGTAATTTACACTTTCTAAACAAAAAAATTCCAAGAGAAAAATTGTCATATAAAATGTGGTGGGGTTTTTATGTCTAATTTTTCTTAGTGGGGTTTTTTGTTTGCTTTAGGAACTACAAGCAGAAAACAGAGCTATTGAACCAGCTCCTTTCAGCTGTAAGAAGGGTGAAATGCTGCTTTCCAGGAGAACCAAGCACTCGTGTCACCATCAACCATGAAAAAGTCCCAGACAAGAGCATGTAAAATCATTGTATCAGCTCCATAACAGGAACATCCATGCTACAGATGGGATTACGAGAGGAGGGAAGAAAACTGAGGTCAGGAACTCATCACAAGCAGCAGCATCTGAGAGGTGATGCACTTGAGCAGCACATTCTGCAAATACAAACAAAACCTGAGCATTTTCACTTTTTTTCAATTCAAAACCTGTTAGGTTGGTGTAAAACAATATTTTCCTTGGATTTTCTGGCTTTGTCTCGATATCAGGCACTACTGAGGGGTCCTCCTTGCCTTGCTGCACTATTACCTTGCACATCAGAGGGAATATAAATCATAGAATATTAAGCAAAGTAAGATGCTTTGCCTTTATTTCATTAGGGTTTTTCTGCAGCACAGATTTCTTACAGCCAATATTAAAATGTAATTACTTTGTCTCCCAAAGTTTTCAAATACATGACTTGCATATATAGAAGTTGTTTTTATCTTCGTAAACATGAAGTTAGAGAGGGAGGGTAAAATTGCTCACATTTTTCTGCTTAGCAGTTTCAGTTCTAGCAGCACCTCCTCCCCAGCCACAGCAAAGCAGCAGGGTTTCATCCCTGTTTTGGCTGAGGATGAGGGGGCTGTTAAGCATTTGTCACAGGAGTTTGTGCCAATAACAAAAATGAAGGAACCACGACCAGGGCAGGCAGATGGGCCAGAGCTCAGCGAGGCACGGCTTGAAGTGTGTCAGGAATCTTATGAAATGAGACATTATATAACAATATCAAATCTGGGCACTCAGAGCTGGGTCACCGGCATCTCCCCAGCGGCACACAATGCAGACAGCCCAAACCCAAGCATTTAAACATCTTACACTGAGTTACAGACTGACTTATTTTTATATGCTTATATCTAAAAGCATGCACATCAGCTGTGCAAATGGATGTACCTGCTGATTTCTAAAGCAAAAATTAAGCTAGACTTAGCAATAGGGCAGCTGAAACCCGTGGGCTTTGATAAAGCATAGACAAGATCATTTGAGACTCAACCAATAATGGATTAGATCCACCTCAGCATCCAAATTAATTTTGCTGCTCCAGCAGTCCAAGTGCTCATCATGAGCCTGTTCAGGGAGGCGGGAACTGAGCTGGCCAAGGGCTTCTGAGCACAAAGCCCCACTTCTGGCATGTTTGCAGTCCCTGGGGTCCATCTCCCCACTTAACTGGTAATGGATACAAAGGTTACTCTGGATACCAATGCCACCTCTTTAAACTGGTAATCTAGGTGAGCTATTTTTACCAGAGGCTATTTAATCAGAGATCTGAGAACAATAATTATCTACAGATACTGAAAATCTGGGGCTACGTTGCAGGACCACAGAACAGACAAAACACAGAATACAGGACCCTGTAATGAGGGCTCTGTCTGGAGCACAAGTGAGAAAAGCAAGATCCCACAACCACAGGGCACAACAAGCTGTCCCAAGTTCTTTCTGCACCAAACCCAAGTGTCTGAAGGGTTGGTGACTGCAAACCACCCCTCCAAACCAAAGCCCAGCAGATGTCACGCTCACGAACAAGCAGCAAGTTGAGAACACTGCAAGAGCAGCTCATTAAGTTTGCGGAATTTGCTTTTAGTTCACAGTGAAAAAAATCACGGTCAAAACTTACTATTAGACTAAGGTGTCTTTGATATCTCATCGATTAAATTAAATATCATTAATTTTGCATGCAACTCATAGATCATTCTCTAAATGCTATGCCAAAAATCTAATTGAGTCTTCATTAAGTGATCAGATGGGAAATGGGAGCTCTTCCCCCACTATAGAATTCAAGGTTAAAACTGCAGCTCACCAAGGACTGTTAAGAACTGCCTCAGACCCCCACTTTCAGTCATCACACAAAAACCCCTCTATTTCATTCACTCCAAATTTCCTATTAGCCGGCTCCTCCTCCCAGCTTACACCGGTAACCTTGAAAGAAGGAGAGGTGGAGCTACTAAAGAAAGACAAAGGGGCTTATAAAAGGGAGATTATTTCAAGCTACAATTGGAGTATCCTACCAGACTATGCTATTTTGAAGCTTAAATTGAAATTAAATTCAAGCTGGATTTTTAGCCACATGCTTGTCATTACCCTTTTGTGATCCCAGTGTCAGGACAGAACAATTCCTAGGCTTACTTCCACCACTGAGTGCCACGGCTGGATTTGGCCACCCTTCTGTTACTTGCGGGTGGTGGTGGGACAAATCCACTCTCTGGCATTTCATAATTAACAATGAGACTTTAAAATGTGGTCATTTAACACACGAAGACACTTCTGGAATAAAACAACAAAGCAGAAGAGGCGATAGGGTTTATCTCTGTGAGGAAGGTGTGCTACTACTTCCAAAGTCTGGAAGATAACGTTAGGTCATGATTGCAACCTCCAGGATGGAAAAAGCCCTTGCTAATGCCAGGTAGCCAAGCAGGACTGCCTGGGGATACAAGAGGTCAGGCAGGAATCCAGGCAGGCTCCTGGCTGGCAGGGGGATGTGGCCACTGCCTGCTGAGAGACCCAAAGGGAAAGGACTGGGGCCAGCAAACAAGAGCAACAGGGAACAGTGCTCCTGGTTTGGGAAAGGCTCTGGAAAATTCCTCTGGTGCTTCAGGTGAACGGAAGCACCAGTCTGGGACAGGAACGTCTCCCACGTGAAGACATTGCTGGAGATTCAGGACAGCCCTTTTTGATTTCATCACTTCAAGAAATGGACACCTGCCCTTTGTCTTCACAGCTACCTTGGTTCAATCTTCTGAAGTACAACCTTGGAGTTCTGTGCCCGTTGCAAACTCTGCTCTCTTTGGTGTTACACTGCAGGAGAAGGAATACTGACACAATCCAAGTCATGAATCTTTCCCTCTTCACTCCAAAGCTGTACATTCGGATTTAGCATTCAGCATCCTGCCCTGCAATTCCACCTCAAGCTTATTAGATCAGATTATTATGCTGATCTTCCAGCATAAATGGTACAGCTATAAATACTATTTTTTTCCCATGAGAAATATTTTATACAGGTGGTATTTTGAGTCTCCCCAAATCATTGATCTATTATTGAGCCAAGCTGAAAACACACTATCAATTTTCACTGAACTATTGATCACACGAGGTCAATCCTAGCAAGATACACGGAGCACCAGGAATCTACAAGCAGGCAGCTGGAATGAGCCATGGTATTTCCGATGCCATACAAGGAAAGGAACTTAGAAAATAATATTTAAACAGCTTGCTGGAGTGCATGCTACTTGTAGGAGAACGTCAGCAGATCGGGTACTGATTACAGTGAAAGAATGTGATCCCCACTTGTAAAACAAAGGTGATTTTTGAAGCCTGCTCCCTGAGCAGCAGGCAGCCTGCCCCAGCTCTCCAGCCTGAAAATGAAAATAAACTCGGGTTATCTCAGTTAAGAGGAGGTATGGATGGCAGGGAGTCAGAGGAGTTTAAATACTATGGATAAGTGTGAAATCCCCACGTTTGCTTTGCCAGTAAGGCATGACGTGTGCTATGGCAAAAGAGTAAAAAAGACCCATTTTGCACACACGTTCCTTTCCATGACTGGCACTGCCAGAAGTTCCAGGGAAGCTTTAACAGACACCAGGTGATCTCTAAGTGCCCTGGACACAGCCCTGGCTCCCAGCTGGGCTGGGCACTATTTCAATTACCCAACTCACTCTCTCAAAAAGCTCCTTTTTCACTTGCTTTTCTCATTCCCTGCAGCCTCATTTGCAAAACGAAAACAAAACCCAGAATAACTTCCCCTTGTAAAAATCTTGCGAGAGATAACTCGGGCTATTAGTTCCCTTTGAGCTGCTGGGATCTGCCTGGTTTTCTGCCGCCCTCCTTTAGAAGAGCCCATTATGAGATCTGTATAGGAAATCAATGCCGAGGAGCTGCAGGTAGCCCTGGCCTCCTTTTGTGCTGCCAGCACATGGGCCCGGCTGAAGCAAAGCGGGCCCGGCCGCCGGTGCCCCGGCAATCCCGGCTGCGCGGCCCAAACAATGACATCACTCGGCTCCACACGGCATTTGGTCAAGGTAAAAGCCTTGCCGTTCCTTTTAACCATTATTGCACAGACTATAGCTAAAATGTGAGCCTTGTCCTGCCGCCAATGGCGAAATGAAAAGCAAGACGGACAGAAGAATGGTCTCTCAGTCATGCCACTCCAGCAATAATGTTTTTTCCAAGGAAGCTTTCAGCAGTCAGAAATGGCAAAGATTATAGACACAGAGCCTGCAGTTCCATTCAAAAAGATCTTTGTTAGCAGCAGTAATGAAAAGCGGGAAAAAAGCTCACAAAATTCCTCCACTTAAAGCACAATCTCAAAACATATGCTCACAATCCTGGAAATCTTTGGGAGATTCAGGGTGTTCAACAGCTGCAGCTGAGCTTACAATGAACATTGCAAATAAATGCTAATGAGATGCTTATAGATCCTGAACAAATTGATTTACTGAGATCTTGTCGAGTGTCTCCTATCAAGGGTTTGTCAGAGTAAACAACCAAATCCTTATAAACAGAAGTGACTCATTCATTACAACTGGAAGAAGAAAGGCATAATAACTGAAGCTATAGTCCAGGAAGATGATAAAACAAACCACACACACAGACGTGTTACTTACCAAAAAATAATAAAAATTATGTTTTTGAAAACACTATTAGAAAACATGTACAGTTTAGCTCACCAGACAACTACAGATCAGCTTGCAATGTTGTGAGTACATTAAAAACCACAAGAGTCATCAGCGCAAAAAGTAAACTTAATAAAATACACTTGAATAAAGCTTTAGGATAAATCCACGTAAAGCAGATGTATAATGAGCTCACACTCATGCTGAATTGCTTTATTACACATTGTTAGTACAACCTGTGTGTGTAACCAGCTCATTGGAAATCAAATCGGGAGCAAATCCATTCCCTTACAAAAAAAACCTTACTGTTCATAAGGTTACATATGACTGTGAACAATAAATTATGCAGGAGAAGCGCAGTAAAGCTTCAGAAGCTCTATATCAGAATAAGAAAAAATGTTTCTAGTTCAATTAACCTGAAATGATTGCATACTGTTATAACTGTCTAGCACAGAGAATTCTAGGATTCCTTTTTGGCCAGTCACCTATAAAATATGAACATTTAATGATTTCATAATGGCAGGCAGGGAAGGTGGTAACACATATCCCTTGACTGAGCACAGCCAGGGAGTTTCTCTTCCAGAACATTAAGAGCAAAAAAATGAAATTCTCCAAACCAGGACAAAAAGCAAGGGCCACTTTATTAACACTAATGGTCTTTTGTCTTTGGGGAGGTTGCCCAAAAAAACTCTCTAGTAGGAAAAGCAACAAAATGCAAGAAAAATTAATCCCTTCATCTCTGCAGTGTCCACAACTCCACGTAGTGAAACCCTGGCAGCTTTTAAGGGAAATCCAATCCCTCAGTCTCCACCTCCTTCTCAAGCTGGAGCAGCCCCAGTCCCACATCCATGGCTGCGTCTGGAACGTGATTTCCAGAAGATCCTTGTGAAAGGCTGATGTGCTCTCCTGTTACTACACACCCTGCCCTGACTGCAGTTCCTCACAGCATCCCTTTCCCACAGGAGGAGCAGGAGTGGGGGGAGTTTCTCCCTGCAGCTGTAACACAGATCTCCACTACCACCATCTCATTTTGTATCTGCACAAAGCAGAACAACAGCATTTGACATTCCAAGAGCAAATTCCCTTAGAAATAAACAACTCCTCGGAGGCTTGGGATCCTCACTGGGATCAGGAAAGCATATCCAAAATAAAGCACAAGTCTGCAGACTTCCTGTGCTCCTCATTTTAACCAATGTAAAGCAATTTCAACGTGTTTTGCAGCAACATTAGGAGAAAAACTCTGGGTTTTCCCCAAAGAGGTCCAAAGCTCCAGAGTGAGTGACAAATGCAGCTCTAGCAACTGCAAGGAGGAAAAGGAAATCTACCCCAGGAATTCTCTTGTGGGGAAAAATACCAGGTTCCCAGTGTGGTGTCAGCAGCAGGATTCTCGTCAGGGAAGGTGCCGTCCCTGCCCCATGACACTGCTGCAGATGCACCGCTGGCACCGCCGGCTGCAGCCCTCTCCCCCCGCGTGCTGCTGGGAGCACAGCCTGCTCCGGGTCAGAACAGCCCGGCCTCCTACACACACCGAGCCATGGGAAACACGGAATTCTTTTCAGACCTGAGCCATTCAGGGGCTCGCGCAGGGATACCGCAATCATCAGGAAGCTCTTCTCTCTTCCTTGGAGCACTTCACTAGCCACAAGTACAACACAACAACACAACACAATGGGCTGTGCCCTCGGTGAGGAATGCTCGTCATTCTGCAAAACGGCTCTTCTGGGGGAAAAAGGGTTCTGGAAACTGCCTCCCCCACCCCAGCTGCGGGGCTTAAAAACACAGCGACTCTCTGTCACAGACACAGGGCCACCTGCAATTTCTGTACATTGTGCCTTCACCAGATTGATGGTGTTTTATTATTTTTGGGAAGCTTATAAGCTGAGAAACAGAAGGGAATGGGGGTTATAGATAGGCATGTCCCAAGACACTCCAGTCGACCAACCCAACTACCTTCAGGCAGTGGCTCTCATCATCTCCTGCCAGGCAGGTCTCCCAGAAGTAATCCTACTTTTGAGAAAGGCAAGACTGAGAGAACAAGGAGAGACACGACAGTGTCAAAACAGGACAAAGTAATTAAATACTTGACCGAATTCCTGTCTCTCTCAACCTGAAGGCAGTAGCCAAAATTAAAACCAGACTTACGCAGAATTTTGTAAAATGTCAAACGAAGCCCCAGACCACACGTTTTAACAAATTCAGTGTGCTCCAGATGAAAATTGACACAGTCCAGAGCAGTACTGCAGCTCCACAAAGGAAGCAAAATCAGAAAGAAAATGGATTTGGACAGCAAAGGTGCTGAGGGCAAAGTCTGCTATATGAAATCAAGGTAAACACAAAACCAGTTCAGCTTCGAAACAATTTTTCCCCTCCCCTACTCTTCTTGGCTGAGTCGCTCAGGATGTTCCAGGGTCAGTGAGACTGGATGGAAATTCAGATACATCCCAATTACTGCTACAAAGGGCCACTGCTTTAAGAACTTCAAAATAATCAGTTTTCCCTGTCCAATGCTGGACAACAATCTCCTTTCCCCGGGGTGTGAGCAGAAAGCAAAGAGGCAGCACTTGCACTCCTTGCTGACAGTCACCTTCCTGCAGATACCAACCTATAATGTCCCTGTTTGCTTTATCAGACTTTCCCCTTCACCTGCTTTATCTGGTGGATTTAGCTGTCCCTCTTTCATCAGGTTTATTCCAAACCAAACAATTTGGATTGTTAGGTTTTTTATTTAAAAATAACAAAAAAAGACCACTGGGAAAGAGACAGAATAAAACAGTTATTAACTGAAGTAAGAAGACACTCTTGAAAAAAGATAAAGCTTAGAGTATTTTCCATTTGAAATTACATTTATAATGATATCTAGCAAGTTCAACAGGTTTATATATTTCAAATAGTATTTTTTAAAATGGGGTTAAGCTGTGCAATTTCAAAAAATGAAAGAACATAACAGATTAGGAGATACCAGCAGCAAGCTTTCCATGGCAGGAGTTTCAATAATGGTGTTTTGGATACCTCGCTTCCATCCTCCAAAGAACAGTGATGGGATTTTAACTGTATACAGAAGGGAACTGCCAGATGTGGATTAACAGCACCATGACACACTCAAAGGAAAGTGATTTCTCAACTCCTGGGTGCAAACTGAAGGCTACTGCAAGCTGCTTGTTTTCCCAGGATGCCAGTTTGCCTTTAAAAGAGTCTCACTGAAAAAGCTGAAGCTTATATTTAACCAATTTTAACAAAAATTAAAATCAATCCAATAAGTGCTCTTAAACAAGCCATCTGCAAAAATGGGCATCACCAATACAAACAGCATTCATTTTCCACATCCAGGAAACAGATATTCTTGAAGCTTGAGAATTTTATAAAATAAAGTGGCTTTGTAATGCTGCTGCTGACAAGTTAATCTGGTGTCAGCCAGAAAGACATTGCTGCAGATCACATATTTCCAGCTCTTTCCAAGGAGCAAACCTCCTCTCTGAACCCAGCTAAACATGTCCCTCAAATATATGCTTGCATTAGGGTCCCCCAAACTAACCCCAGGCTCTCCTTTGAGTTCCCCCAGTCTGTCCCCTGAGTGGAGTGAATTCCTTCCCACCCACTATGGAAGTGTTTGCTATGGAACACTCTCAGTCCCAGAAGTCTGTTCCTACAGTCGCTCCAGCTTCCTCTCATGCATTTCAGACTTGCACGTTCTTTTGTCCCTGCAGGAAAAGAATCCACCAAAGCCCAAGAGCAAGCTTTTCAAGAGCAACATGCAGCAGGAACGGCTGGAAGTTTGTGGGGTTTGCATTTTCATTTGCGTCTTCAGGGGAAATTTAAATAAAAGCAGCAGACGCCTTATCTGTGAGGCTGCACCAGCCAACAAAACAGACAGATGTTTATACAAAAACAACGGCATTTTTCTAAACATAAAAAGGAAAGATTTGGGGCTTAGTCTCTGCTAAACTCTCCTGAACAACTTCAATGACATTCCCAAGGCCTATTCTTTCCTTATTTAACTGTTCAGCAGCGATGTGATGCGTTCGCACCATGAAATTGCACCATGTTTAATGCAGCTCAGAACTCAGCTGCAAATCTATCCCATACTTCAGATTAAGAACATTGGTCTCCTTACAAAGAGACTGCTCCACCATAGAAGCGGTGGTCCTTCAGTGAGGTCACACAGTGGGTAATTCTGCCAGAATTCAGAATTTATTCACATTTTCTCTCCTGTAGGAGGGCACACACTGAGTTCCCCCAATTTACAGCCGGGTGTTCACAAGTAGATCTGCACCTCCCATCACACTGAGCTCTGTAAAGTGTCTGTGCACATAGCTGAACACAACTACTCCCAGAAAACAACTTTCTTTTCACCCTGGTCTAGATGTAGAAACTCCATTTCAAATCCGCCCTCTTTTTAGTACAAATCACTGGAAATGTATCTCCTGCTCTCAAAGACACTGCGCACTAAGCACTGCTCTAAGGCCTGAAAGGTTTGGGTAGAACAGCTCCATTCCAGACCTTCCTAATGCCAATCTCCATGCCACACATTGAGCATGACTGCCACACCTGCCCCCGCTTCCAGGAAAAACCTGACAGGCGCTTCAGCCAAAGGCAATGTGGGATCTGCTGGTGTCAGAGAGGATCCCTGGCTGATGCCAGCCCTCCCACCAGCTTCAGCTGTAACCTCAGAGCCCTTGGATACCAATTTCTCATTCCTCAGAGATGGCAGCTCTCTGGTGCACTTGGCAGTGAGAGATTCTAAACGCCTCGAAAAGGGCACAAAATAACAGCTTTGTTTTAAGACAAAAACAGGTTTCAAATATTTAATGAAAGCCATGGTCAACCTTTCACACCTGTCCTCTTGCATTAAACTTGGAGAATGCAGGCATCAATCTGCTAGTGCTCAAAGAACCTCAAATCTTGAGCAATCGTAGAATCATTCAGGTTGTACAAGACACTTGATTGAGACTGAGCCTAACCCAGCACTAAACCATGTCCCCAAGTGCCACACAGCCCAGTGCTGCCAGTACAAAGGGAAATGCATGTGCCATAACCCCCTCTGCAGTCACACCACCACAAAAATTTAACATGAGATATGGGTAAAAAATTATTAGAAATCTAAATTCAGATTCAACTCCTTCAACAGAGGCCAAACTTACAAATAGAGAAGTCACACAACAAATGCATACAAAAGTCAGTGATATGGAAAGACCCTCCAGCAAACATAATTTTTAGGCTGAGGAATTTGAATGCAACTCAAAAGCAGTAGCTATTTGCACAGAATGACACCATAAAACATTAGAATGTATTTCAATTCCTTGTCCACAAACCTTAATTAGAGAAGTGCTGCTTTTAACACACATGACTGACCACTTGACTGGATGTCCAACAAGTGTGGAAAGCTCCCCATCACCGAGAGTGGAAAGATTCCCAGGGATATATTTGCCAACACAGAACAAGAACACCCTGCATCCTAAAAAGGCACACACTTAGAAGTTTTTTGGAAGCAATCATACGTAAATCCTGAAACTGCTGGTTAACAGGTACTGAATGCAGCAAACAGCCTGTAAAGCTTGCAGCATATCAACAGTTCCCAGTTCTAGCCAGGAAGGAGGGAGTGCCACTCCTGTGCTCCCAATGATCCAGCACGCAGTGGGGAAAGGAGAAAGCATTAACTGCAGCAAAGAACCTGCACACCAAGGCACAACAGTTCCAAAACACACTATTCCAGAAAGGAGAGGTGAAGAAGCAGCATCACTAAAGGATGCAGGGAAATGCATGAGAACCAGCCAGAAGCCTGATTTTTGTTTAAGCAGGATGCATTTCCTAGAGTTGTCTCCACTTTAAGAAAACACACATAACACCACACTGGGCCAGACCTACAGTTCAGTTCCAGCAATACAACTGCGGTTTTTTACTATTATTACTTTGTAAGTGAAAACACCAGAGCCTGACCATTGTCAGTAACTCATTCCTCTTGCACTCCTCCAGTACCTACAGCTGACCCACAGAAATTGCTTGGGGTATATATCACTGCTCTGACTTTTGCTGCCATTCCTCACCACTCCCAACTCCTCTGTCCATCTGCTCTGGGCCTCCCACGGCTGCAAGTTCCAGAAGCTCCATCCCCACTGTGGGATGTGGTTCTCTGTGACACCTCCTTAAAGCAGCTATTGGTTTCACCAAGTGACTCATCCCACTCCAGGGTCTACCTCAGGCTCTTCTCCAGCCTCAGCCTGACAAGAGAAGGAAATTGGTTTAAAAGCTGCAGTGAATTACATGTTGTGCCCAAGGCAAAACACCTCCAGACAAGGTAACAGGACAAATGCTGTCAAATCACAGCAACCCTTTTAGGGCCATCCCACCAATTAAACATTGACTCTTTCTTTTCTTTTGTATAATTCAGTGCAAACTACAATAACAAGTTGTGCTAACACTGAAAAATAAAAGGAGCTTTGAGATGACTGAGCTGTTGCAAAGTGCTCCTTTAGTAACCAGGCAGGAAACACTTGTCACTCCTTCCCACAAGCAAGCCCAACAGCACTGCTCATTTGCTGGCCTTGCAAATGGGAAGATGCTTTCAAACATCTTTATACCTTTTGAAATTTATGTCATTTCAAAGACATAAATTCCCCATCTACCTCCACCGTGTGTTCTTCCCAGCATTTCAGTGCCTGAAATAAAGTGCCTGTGGAAGAAAATTGGACATTTTCAAGAACATTTAAATCTGTGATCTAAAGAAAAGCGATTATTTCCCAGAAGTCCAGAAGCACAGTTCAAGACTTAAAAAAAAGAACCAAAGACAAGTGAAGAGTGAGAGTATCACAGAATTATTATATAGATATACATGTTATATGCATATCTATGTCTTTGCCTCTTGAATAATTGCTAAAATGAGATAAAGAACATGATTTCACGCTTTCTTCAAATTCAAAAGAAAACACGTTCCTGAAAAATAACGTGACAAACGTGACAGAAGTAATCAACACCACAGGCCTGGGGGATTTGGAGAAGTTGAGGTATGTGGCTTGTGGGTTTTGGTTTGTTCTATAATGAAACCAACATCTTAGGACTTCAGAATTACCTAGTTTGAAGCTACTCCTCCATAAAGTATTAAAGTAGCACAAATTATCTTATAAACAGCACACAACTTCACTTTATATAAGTGACTGTCCAAAACTAGCCCTCCATGAAGTACACCCCATGCATCCTTTTAAATAGGACCTACCAACAGTATCCAGCATTACAGTGGGAGGTTTTATGCAACTTTGTTTCAAAGCTGCAGTTCCAAAATGCAGAGTAATTCACCCAAAATAAAAACACAGAAACTCAGTATGCAACAATTTCACTCAACTTCAACCATGGAAGGGAATTTTGAAGTGAAGCTGCATTAATTCCTAAACACAGAAAATGAACAGCATATGAATAATTTATTGATGGCTTTTGCTCCATGTCAGCAGCTTTGCTGGAGGAAGTGATCTTTATGAAGTCCCCCAGGACACCAAGAAGTTAAAGACAGGCAGAGAGACCATAGGATACCATTCTGTGAGGCAGCAACACCACTCCAGGGGGCTGGGTGGTGTGGGTGCCTTACAAACACCAGAGTTACACAGTCCCCAAATTCAGTGAGGCTGGGAGAGCAGGCAACATCCCAACACCACTGATAAGCAGGAGCTGGATCTTTCATACATAACAGGTGTTACAAGGGGGAAAAAAAAGGTAACCAGGGATGAAGACTAAGAATTGGGGCCCATGGTCAAGAACTGCATCACAGCTCCTCAGCAGGCCCGTGGAGCAGCACACACCCACACTGTAACGCGAGGCAGCAGCAGCTCCAACACCCATCCACCTCCTCTTTACACTTCCTGGCACAAATTTACCTTTTTTACCCCATCACCTCCTTCAGCCCAGAGCAATTTCTCCCCACAGCACTTCCAGTCCAACCAGCAGCATCTCCTCAGCATCACAGCTCCCACACCAGGTAAGTTATTTGCCCCCCAAGGATCTCATAACCTACTCGGGCACCTGCAAACAGCTCACTTCTCTCAGGCACCCCCAGTTCCACATTACAAATCTAATTTTACAAAGAACTTAAATAATGGAAGTATCACTAAGACCAAATCAGTTCCCCCTAATTTGCCCAAATCCCTTTTGTAAGATCTAACAAAGAATAAATAGTATGCTTTCTTGACAGCCTCTACAAAAAGCCTTTTTTTATCCAGATATGGATTAGATGTTAAGAAATACTTTACATGAAACAAGGGAACTCTCTGAAATTCATATATGAACAGAAATACCCTGCTATTAATCTAAAACCTCAGATGACAGTGCTGTAGTAGTTCTTACAAAGATAACTGAAATGAGTGACCGGTTTATTGTGTATCCTGTACTAGGGGTGTTTATTCAAAATGAAGGGCACATCACCAGCAAATCTACAAGATGGGGGGAGGAAGCAAATTAAAAAGTCAGCAAGAGGATAACTGATTCAGTGATGCAAATTAAGTGTTTTAAAGCTACTGGGACTCTGGAACATAGTACAGCTCAACAGAAAGAAACCCAAGGCAATGCAACCTTCCAAACATAATTAACCATTTCTCTGGAATGCCAAGACTCAAAACATCACATGACCTTAATTTTGACTGCTGATGGCTCAAAACTTGAGTGCTACTACAACAATTACTAATAACCAATATTTAACCCCATTTCTGAAGTTCTCTGAGCTTCACCACCCCTTAAGCACAGCAGCAGTGGCTGCCTTGGATGGCTCTGCAGCAAACATGAACATTGTTCTCTGCCAGAAAAGCTGAGCTTTGCTGTGGACACATCACTCCAGCCCAGGCTGAGCCTACCCCAGATTTATACCCAACACTACATCAAGCCATGCTTCTGGCTTCAAAAATATGGTACTCACATATAGAAAAACTCAATTTTCCTTTTTTTTTCCCTACTCACAGCAGGCTACAGGGTAAATTAATGCTTCAGCCTGCAGTGACTTTGGATTAGGCCAGTCTTGTCAATAATTAATACAGCTCTGTAGAGCAAAAGCACAAACAAGCTAGATTAACCAAAATCCCTTCTGCTGTGACACTAGCTTTTACCCCTGCTGAATGTACACACACAGGACCTAAAAATGGACAAGATTATTTATGACCTTAATGTAAAAGTTCCTCCCTTTCCTTTAAAGAAAAGCCTTATAAAACAAGCATTTTTATTGTAGCAACTCAATATATTGAAATAGTAGCAAGTATCTTTTTTAACTGGCCTCTAACTTATCGAAGGTCTTAATCATGAGTTCTTTTCAAGCCTTAGGGACTTCAGAATCCTCATGCACCCAATGGGAAGCAATGAACAAAGACAGCAGCCCTGCTATTCCATGGGCTCAGGCATTGTGATCTGTCGCCCTCGGAAATGAGGGATGAAGCAGTGACAGCCCCTCCATGGACCCTCCACACAGGGGTTATCCTGCCACCAAGGCAGTGAGAATATCCACCAGATGGAATTGCCATTCCTTGGAGATGGCTATGGACAGCCACAGTGTCTGGATGCTCACCCCATCCCCTCTCTGTATGTTAACATTGCTGTCACTGTACAACTACTGAAGTTATTAAATTGGCAAAAGGCTTCAAAGTGAAACAATTCCTTTGCAAATTAGCAGACCATTAAAAAATTGCTTTAACAACTTGAAGTACCAAACAATGAAATAAAATGCATACATGCAATCAGCTGGAGCCTAAATTAATTCCTTCATAAGGCCATTTTTCTTAAATCAACCCCCTCTCCTGGATAATCCTGGATTTCAGCTGTTTTGTTCAGCATGCATCTTAACGAGGCCGCTGTTGCTGAAGGACATGACCCGATTTCTTCCGAGGTCAATGGTTATCAGTAGAACTGGAACAATACAAATTTCCAGCCTGAGACACAAGAAAAGCACTGAATCTGCAGTACTTTCTGTGAGTTTTCACATCTGACGCCTCATTTTGACAGGAAGTTCTTCAGCTGATAAAGCCCTCAATTTTTGCATGACCAAATCCAACTGTGTGACATCACTGTCCACCTACTGATTTTGGGGAAGATGCTCGCAGCCTCAAGCAATGAGAGATGCTGCAGTCCAGCCATGAACTATGCAACTGCTACAAAGCAATACATAAAGGTTCCTTTTTTCAATCCTCAAAGCAGGTGTTCAGACTGTTTTTATTTTCCTGAGTAACAGCAGACTTCTCATGGAGAGTGAGACAAATTTAGATAAAGACAGAGTTCTGGTACTTAGGGCCAAGCAGCAAAGTATTAACTTAATCACCGAGCTCCCACTGAAATAAACCCATTTCTGTTGTGCTCCTAGAGCCGAGAAGTGACAGACCCATAGCTTTGGCTGTCCTTCCAGACATGTTTTCCACCCCTTCACTCAGCCACAGCTCCAGCTCCAAGGTTTGCTTCCCCCTCACAGCAGCCACAAAAGTAAGGTGCAAGCTCAGACCTCTGTGTGCATCACACACCTGGCAAGAATAAAGACTGGACCAATTCTTCTCAATTAACCTCAGGTGAAGTGAACTCAGACACCAGGAGGGTGGGGGATTGTTTGAGATGGTCAAAGGCAAATCATTTATATTTTTCGTGGTGATTAAGAATAATACATAAGGATAGGCACAATTCCTATGTGATCCAAAGGGAAGCCACTATTTCAGGGAGAATCCCAGGACAGACTGCTTAAAAATATCCAACACTTCAGGACATTTATTCAGTGAATTATGCCATAAACAAACAGTTTGGAGTAACTGAATCCATCTGCCTTTGGTGAGCTCAGAGGATCTACAGCACTTGCTTGAGGTTTTACAAAACCACCTTTCCAGGGAAAAGTGCTCCCTGCCCACCTGACACTGGCCCTGAAGTGCTGCTCTGAGGAGCACATCTCTTGACCCATTCTGACATGGAGACAAAAAAGGACAAGGTCCCAAAGAGAAACCCCAATCCCTTCAAACACAAACCACCACAACCATGAAGGGGGGCTTCCAAAGGGGCACAAAGCTTGGAGGAAAACAGCAGACTAAACTCTTACAGAGACAGGTGGAAATTTGAACATATTTTGGATAAAAACTTTGGAAACCAACTAAAGCTTACCTCATCCTCATGGAAAACTTTCATAATCAGCAGTCCCAACACTGGCACTGCTGGGAACCCAACACATGGCAAACTTCAGCCCAGTGGTAAGTTAAAATAAATCCTGCACAGCAGGGAGTCCCACCCACATACCACTGGAGACTTTGCTTATGCATTTAAAATTTCCCTTTAGGCTGAGATTTGCCTTCTCATTCAAAAGCCTTACCCCTGCCCCAAATTATGTTTAGTTAATATTTACTAGACTTACAGTTGAATAAATCAAAGTCTTCTTTCTTGTGTTTACACCTACTGAGGCTTTACCAGCAAATTCTGCTCCAGCATTGGTCCACACAGGCTTTAAGCCAAAGGAGCCAGTTTGTTGCAAACAAAAAGAAAAACAACAAAAAAAAATTCAATACATAACCACAAGGGCCACATCAAAGTAATTTAGCATAACCAGAAAGCACACTAAGTCAAATTAAAGCCCAGTGCTTTCATTAGGGCATGGGGAAGTCTATTTATGCTCAGGCATTCTCTACTTCAGAATTACCAAAAATAGTCCTGACAAAGTTTGCTGCCCGTTTCCTCAGTGCTGGACCAGCGTTGGCAGTGCTGGCTGTAACACAGCCAGGCTCCAAGTCACCCAAGGACACCAGAGCCAGCACAGCCTGACAGCCCAGGGAAATACAGCACTTCCATGGGGCACAGCCCAGGGAATCTCTGCTGGGACTCAGCAGCTTTCCCAGGGCCCAAGCAACGCCCTGTTCAGCACTCACCAGGCTCTCTCAGCCTCCTGATGAGTTCTTCTGCACTTGGGATTTGCTTTTCCATCCCAAATCCACAGATGCATGTGTCAGACTGGATTCTGCAAGGCTCAGCACATCATGAGTGCAATTCCAAGTATGTGCAAGAGACAGCAGCTCCCCAGATACTGGGTAATCCAAAGGAAACCATGGATTGAAGCACGGCAAGAACACTCTCCCATGTCCCCATGCTTGTGGCTCCCAGGCTGGCTTAGGAGAGCTCAAGTCCCAATAGCAGAGCTGACTCCTGCTGTCCCAGCACCCCCCTCTTCCTCTTCCAGCAGGTTTCAAAACTGCATTCCTTAACAGGAGAAGCTCCAGCCCTGCACAGAACGTAGGTGAGCAATACTTTGTAATAATTTTATGAGCAAAGTACCAGAGAACTGAGTGGAAAATACTTGGCATGCTACAATCGTGAGTCCTTATCTCCCACGGGGACCAGTTTGGGGACTGGGTGAGGGTTCCCACAGAAGCCAATCCTTGACCAAAAAGCAGATCCATGCAAAGATGAATCCATACACTAAATACATCAGAAGTTCCTCACTTTCAGCCCACAGTGGTGCCAACACCCCAGCAATACAACACTAAATGCACTGACTGCCCTCAAGGAGAAGGTTCAGCAAGAGACATCATTGTGTGATAGGATTTAAAGACTGAGCTGGTGGGGTTTGGGTGAGCGTAAGAGTTCTCAGTCAACAGTTTCACCTGATCTGTAACACCCCAATTACCTTCCCTGAGGATTATATTGCAGGAACAACAGCAAAATTCTGAAGCAGCAGGAAAAAAATGTATTTTCAGTAAAAACAAAGAACCAGACGGAACAGGAATATGCACAACTCTCACCACTGGATTCTTTACAAAACTTTTCTTGAGGACTCCACAAATCTTTCAGCTGTAAGAGATTACTAAAAATGTGGATTTTAGCCTGTTCTCATGAGACTGTTCTAACACTTAGCAGAAATATATAAATATTGGCTCAAACTCTAGCACCACTTCTTACATTATTAATTCTAGAATAAAATACTGTCAAAGTTCTTTTATCAAATCACTTCCTAACCTGTGAGAGGGGCAGGGAGGATGAGATCAACCCTGCACATTCAAGCCTAAGCACCCCTTGCACTGCACTGTGCCTGAAGACTTCAAAAGTTTGGCTATCACTGAATTTGATGCTGCCCAAATATACTTCACTGCAGTTTCCAGTTTATAAAGGAAAATACACAGAAGGGAAGGAAAAGAAGCAAATTAAATGACCTTTTAGAGTTCATTAGTGATGTACTTAGACTTCTGTTCTCTTCAGAAGTAAATCAGTTTAATCAGACCCCAATTAGTCCAGTTCCAGCAGGCAAGGACAGCTACTGTGAGACTGCACAGAACAACACTGAGATTTGCTAACTCATTCTACAAGCTGTTAAAAATGTCCAAACCCACTGAGAGGCCAAGGCTAAAAAAAACCTCAAAAATCCATGCTCAAACTGTAATTTAGCTAAGCAGTAAGAATGGTCAGAGATGGAAATGGCAAGTCCAAAATCCTTCTGTCCACCAAATAGCCATATTTCTATCAATATTGCTGCTGCTTTTAAGTAAAAAAGGCTCATTTTGTACATATGCACATTAATTATGTACACCATTGTGTACATTCATGTTATATATGAGGACACACAGTCCCTACTTGCAGAAACCCCAAGTCTGTTGGCAGAGCACATTTGACAAAGATAATTTCAAAGAAGTCCCATAAATTAGTAAGAACTGAATTAAATCAAGGAAGGATTTGCTGCTTTTAAGATGAAAACAGCCACGAAGTCACTTTTTAGACCATGAAAATATCCACACAATACTTCAGTGTTAATTATACACGTTCAAAAAATATTCATTCCATGGCTTGCCGAATCATTAATTACTTCTCTCCTTCCTTACAGAGATGTGTTATAGGGGCCCCAGCAACAGGAACACTGAAAGCTGCACTCTGAAACTGTGCTCACACCCCCACAGTTCCGCAGCAGCAGTGCCCAGGACAAGGGCCCATGGTGGTCAGTACTCATATGGGGTCTGTCACCTCATTTCCTGGGGGACACCAAGTCTGCAATGACCTCAGACAAGTTAACTTTCACCTGTTATGGTGAAAGCACTGCCACAAAAAAAACATTTAAGTTCACATTAATGTTTTTCCTTCAACCCTAAAAACTTCCCAAGCCTTTCAGTACTCCTTGCAAACTTTCTCAAATTCAAGAGACAATTTTATATGTTATCAAGACTTAGGAAAAATCTGAACTCAAACTTGCTCAAATCTGAAAATGTTCATACTCAAATACAAAAAAGTTATTCCTTGTCTACATAATCCTAAGACAGGAGGACGGACTGAATATACACTTTAGCAGCAGTTATTACACAATCCTTATTCCACCTGGGACTATGTACTTACATACTGACAGGTCTGATTTCCTTTAATAACAGAAAAAAAAGAACTCATGCCCATTACAGCAGCCAAAGAACACATTTCATCATTTAAGACATTCTTTATCCTAATAGACTTCAGTTAAAAGAAAAAAAGGTGTTTAATCACATGGAAGGAATCTCCTCTCTTTTAAAATCCATGTGATGTAGTGAGGATAAAGCTCACAGGGACAGCAGTGCAGCAGCACAGGGACTCCCACCCGGCTGCATCGCAACCAGGGCTGGCTGGGAGGTGAGACAGGGCAGGGAGGGGGAAAACCAACAAAAACCACTTTATACCACTCTGCCACTGATAAAAAGTGTTACTGGAGAAAGCACAATACAGGCCCCCACTGTAAGGCTGTTTCCAGATGAGGTGAAGTTCAGGTAAGGGAAACCAGAGGGACTCTGTAAAAGCAGGTGTCACACACAGTAACATTCACTTCTGCCCCTTCTCACACCTGCCTCTCCCAGTACACTTTCCTTGGCTCTTTCTTTTGGTTTGCCTATTTTTCCCAGACAGAAGTACAGTGAAGTTGACAAGCTGGTGTTCAAAACCAAAACTGGACCAACAAGAAAAATAATGACAATGAGATTCCTTTCCCTCAGCAGTGCAGAGTCCTACATGGCACAAAGATCTGCCAGGAGCCATTCTTCCCAGCATGGTTACAAACCTTCGTAAGGGCCTGAGCTTAACACTGCCTGACGTCACATTTCTGAAACCCTACAAGAAAGTTTTCTACCACTGAAAACAGCTCCATTTTCCTGAGCTATGTGGCGTGCAGGCTGGTGCTATTGAGAGCTGAGCACTTCAGAGCAAGCAGGCAGGAGCAGAAGTTCGCATTTCCCAACGACTTCCTGGATATTTTACAATTGCTTCCCCTCAGGAAGTTGATTCAGTCTTTCAGCTCCAACACCAACAATTCTTGTTGAGAGGCAAGTTGTCCAAGAATATTAAAAGCACATTCCTACAGCACACACACAGACCCATTCCTGGCTCCCTAACAATGGGTTTTTTCTTTTGGCCAAACCTCTCACTCCAAGGAGGAGAAAAGGAATGAACTGGTCAGGTAATTCCCAATGTCTCAGGCTTTTTTTGATTCATCTGTGAGTAGTAGGGTGCCCGACCACAAATGGAAAAGCAGGCTGGGGAACAAGTCTGAAAGGAGAAAGGTAGTGTGGAGTAAATCACCACGGTCATTTTGGGGAGAAGGATTTCCTTCACGACACATTTAACCCAATGCTTCCTGCTCCAAACCCGTGTTTTTCGCTCATCTCCAAGTCCAAAACAGCCATGTGTCTGCACGTGTAACAGACCCTTTTTGTTCTGTTTTTATGTAACAGTTTTACCTGCAACTGATCTTACTGTGTAATGTACCAGTTGCTTACTAAAATTCCATCAGACTTCTCTTCCACAGAAGTGCTACACCTGAAAATAAAACAATTAGGTCGCCAGGACTTCAAGTGAGGATTTCACAGGTGGTGGCCTTTCAGTGCTTAGTCAGACTAAAGAATTGATCTATTTGGATCAATCTGTTAATCCTGTTACTCTGAAAAAACAAGAAAACAGTTTTATTGGGTCATCCCATCCTCTGATTGTTCTAAAAATCATCACTCTGTTACTACAAAGCTCCTCCCCCTCAAAGCCAGGCTGATAATTTTCAAGATGATAACCCATAATCATGGCACCAAACCTTAATCTTTGGAGCGAGAAAGGTATTTTATGTACATCAGACTGCTTAAAATCCATCTGTACTACTTTTCACATGTTATTACATTCAAAAGAAATATTTATGACATAAAAGTACTTAATACCAGTGTCAAGCTGCTTTTCTGGAGAATTAACTGGAATGCTGTAAACACAGGGAGAAGTTGTTTGGGTGTTGTTTGAGTCTTTTTAAACAGCACACATTAAAGGCTCCTGACTCCCAGTTTTGCTGTGTTGTGCAGATGTGAGATGTGTTGAACAAAAGCCTCTCTGGTTGGGAGTTGCAGAGCTTTGATCACGAGGTGCTGTGATCTCCACTTCCCACACGTTCCTCTTCACTCCCAGACTGGAGCAGAAGACTCAGTTGGCCCGATTTTCCTGTTCCTGATGAATATATTAAGGTTGAGTGAAGTATCTACTGAACTTTCCTCGCAGTAGCACAAAGCCTGATGTCTGTCAGATTCCAGCAACTACTTCAACTCAACTGCCAGTGCTTATCCAGTGACTTCCCCCTCCTACTTGTATGAATTTCTTTTAAATGTCAGGCTTGTACTGCCAGAATATTTAGTTATGCATTAATATAAATGTTGACTTTAAAGCAGGCTCAACTTTAAATATTTAGCTTTTATTTAAAAAAAAAATCAGCTATAAATGATAGCCTGTGTTTAAATAATATTTTAACTACTTGGCCAGAAAATATTCAGATAAGATTAAACAAAATTTCCAGGAGCTAATGGGTCAGGAATTGCTTGGAAATCTCATTTTGTAAAATGGGAGAACAGTGATAATTTCTAATACATTTTTTTCCAATTTGCTCTTGGCAACCAAATCCACAAGTGAAAACCTTCATGACTAAAATTCTTTCTTCCAGCAAATAACCAGGAGGTATTTAGCCATGGATGTTACCCAAACCTGCTGTCTCTCCTTTGGGCATTTATCAGTTTGATTAACTCAGCCTCAGCATGAAGGCTGCTTATCACCTTTGTTAAGGAGCTTTGAAGATGTCAAGTGCTGCAACCCTCAGGAGTTCAGAGGAAGATGGTTATCCTCTAGTTCCATGTCTGAATAACTCAGACATGGTGGTTTCACCATCAGCTTCACCAAATTCTCTTTGGGGAAACGTGGAGCACAGGAAGACTCTGCTAAATCAGCATTAGGAAGGACACACATTATCTTGACATCCTACTTGGAATTCTGAACCACAGAGGCACTAACTCAGATCCCTGCTCTCTGCTCCAAACCATCCCAGAACAAACCTCGGCACAGCTGCCACAGGAACAAGCACACTGAGTGCACCTGGAAAAACATTTAAGGCACCCAGGACGGAGGCAGGCAGGACAAAATGAAATGTACAGAAAAAGCACAGGCCTGAGCTCTGTGCCCAGAGCTCTCAACATTAAACAGATTAATGGAAACTCCCAAAGTTGCACCAGAAGCCTGCAAGTGGCTGAGTGGAGAGCAGAGGGAACATTAGTGCCAAGCCTCAGTAATTGATTGGGTCTGCTTGCACGCTCTATCTTTCCCCTCAAACTACATTTTCTCTGCATATGGTTTCTCTTTCTGCCACTTTTAAAGTGATTTATTCCTTCAGAAGGAGAATTAGGTCTTATTTTGATCAAATATTTAGGACCTTTTAGACATTAAAAGCCACAGATTACAAAGAAGGAAGGGTCAAAACAGTAAAGGCAGATTAAAATTGCAGATAAGCCACAAATATTGAAGTCAGGAATGAACAAACAACTAGCAAAACAAGATTCAAAGAACTAAGAGGCTTATCCACCCTCCCTGCAACGTCTGGCTCCTTACTGCTAAATAACTGCTACTGAGATCTTCCCTACACAGGAGCCGATGAAAGGGGTCTGAATATAGGTCAGCGAAAGCCTTTCAGATCCAGCTACAGACACTAATTAGATCACTTTCAGTTATTAAAAAAGAGAAAAGGAAAAAACCTCCAAAACAAAGGGTTTACCGCTCAAAACGTTCTGAATTTCTCTTTTTTCTTGTCTCTAATTGGCAGTGGCCTTTGGTTTCAAAGCAGCTGGTTGCTGCCCCAGCTCTGAAATTGTCACCAGCACACACCAAACAAGGCAGTGACCATACTGAGGAAGAACCTCCAGCAAAATTAAGGCTGAACAACACTTGCAGCAATGCACAAAGACATAGGGGGGTCTTTAAATATGTTTTCAAGATATAAAAGAATTCTTCAGTTTTATAAGAGAACACTGACTGTTTTGTTTTACACTGCCAAAACCCACAACGCAAAAAAAAAAAAACCCTGACTGTTTTTTTCCCCCTGAAGTATACAGTATAGCTCAGTTCATACAGGGCTCCTTATACCAGCTTGTTTATGCCTCCTCTCCTGTGAAACAAGCCTTTATGTCTCCATAGTGGAAAAACCCACTGGTTTATATCCTTTTCGAGATGTATGCAGCCAATTAAATTGTAAAGTAATACCTGTTTCAAAGTCTAACTCAAAGAAACGATACATTCCTGGACTGGGCCCAGAGCCAAGGAGGTCACCTTACACCCCACAGTCACGTGAGAATACTCAGCTTTTGGAATTTCGTATTTTGATTTCCTTGCAAAGTAAAGTTGGGGGATTGAAAGGATGAAATATTGTGTATTCTCTGCACACAAACTGTGCTCGTTTCTCAAGTGATAAAGTTAATATTCCGAGGAACAAGAAAAGACAGTTCAAGAGTTCAGAGTGATTTCAAGCCATTCAGAAAGACTCAGGGAAGTGACAATTGCTGGTAGCTCCGCACTTTCCAGAACAATTTTAGTGATGAATAAACTATTATGTGACCAGACTATATGCATAAGAATGGTATAATGTGCACAAAACAACAGTGCACCAACACATTACAATAAAATCCACTTGTCAGAGTAACAAGCCAAGTCAATTTTCTTCCATGTGAGAATGGTTATGAGAAGACTGACATCTGATTTTGATTTCCAGTTCTCTGCAAAACAAACAGCATAGCAACCCCAAAAACAGCGATTAGAGACAGGCTGCACCCCACCACATGAGCTCACCTTGGCCACTCCACAGTGACAGACAAACCTGGTTTTTAAACTAGTTTGATCTGAGTCTCTGAGCTAATGTTAGGGTTTATTCTAAATTTAGCAGCACAAATGTGTATGCACAGTACCCTCTATCTCTACCTGACACCATTTAAAGAAGTGCCCGAAAGTTTCGATGCCATGGAGATTTTTGGATTGGTACTAAAAGTCCAGCAAATGTACCAAAACAAGGACTTAGATATTTTTGTAACATCGGTGTCTGACATAAGCTGTCAAGTCAAATTCACAGGTTGTTTTCTTCTAAGTTAGTGAACATAATTACAGAGTTTTCTGTGGAGCTTTCAAGACACAAGGCAGTTTGCTGTGCCATATTCCCACAAACCTCCTGCTTTAATGTATTAAAAACTAGATTGCCTAGCCCACATGAAAAATCTGTGCAATGACTATATATTAAATAAGTTTAATTCCTTTGTCAGATCTGTACCATGCCACAAAACTAATACCCATCATGTAAAAGATATTTTTGTACCTGTTTCTCATAATAATGTCTTGAGAACCCAGGAATGCTACAGACAGAAACGTAGTATTAAAATCAATTTCTGACACATAAAAAATAATTCTGTATATTGATTAGATACTCAAAAAGAACTGATTTAATATTGGCATCATTAACATCTAACAGTGAGATCCAGAACACTCTTCAAGCAAAGGCTACATCAAAGAGCTACAACACTGAGTAAGGGTTGGATAAACAACATCAAGCATGAGCAGCTACATCTCCTTGTAAACCTGTGCATAACCCAGCATTTTGCAATGTTTCAGAGTAATATTGTAACTGCTTAGCCTCAGAAATATAAAAAATTACTTTTTTGATGTAAGTCGTGTGAAATCAATTGTGTCGACTAAAATACAATTTAAACATATTTACGTCTTCAAGGCTTTTCTGCATTTGACTTTGGGGTAATAAAACTCACTTTCCTCTCATAGTATGCTTTTTTTCCCCCCCAACACGTAAGAATCAGGATTTATTTCTCTGTATAGATCTACCAACCAGCTTTTCCCTATGTCAACGTTTCCAGTGCAAGTGTGCATTAAGAACAATAACCACGCAGAAAAGCTGCCACAATGGATCGGGAAAAGCTTTGTCTTTCACAGCCACGCTGGAAGCAGTAGTTTGAGTTCTCAGCCTTCCCAGAATTTACCAGACTGAAAACTTGTGGGTTTGGTACTCCCACCAGCCAGGGCTGGCATGGGAGGACAAGGCAGGGCAAGAGTCGCTGCAGGTGAAGGTTGAAATTGCGGTCCTTTGTGCCCAGCGTTACAGAAAGGCAAAGCAAGCTGCGGAAATCCATCCTCGTCTCTACCCGCGCCGCGAGTGTGCGGTGCCGGGCGTGGGTTACTCCTCCTCCTCCTCCCGGCAAGGACAATGTGCCGGCCGTGCTTCCCAGGGCAGGGGAGCCGCTCCCGGCACGGCTGGAGCCCGCTCCCTTGATGGCCAAGAGCTCTCCCCAGCCCCCTGCGGCGGCCTCAGACATTCCTCTGCTCTGTCAGGCAATGAAAATATCCCCAACAGGATTAGAGCAGCGCTCGGGAAGAGAGTGGCTCGCGAACATCCTCAGCCCACGAAAGGCACCGACGGCTTTGGGGGGGCCACAGTAGCGGGAATGACCCTCAATTACAGCCGCTAACGGCGGGGGTTGAGCCTCGGACAAATTAAGACCTCTAAAAATTCGCTGGTACTTTCACATTCTTGCGGGACGCAGCCAGCGTTTGGAAGTGTTCATTAAGGAGGGCAGACTGCTGCTCTGGCACTTACACTAAAGGAAAAAAGCCACGAGAACAAGCAAAATTAGAAAGCAAAACATCTCTTCCTATTTCCATTCCGGGCATAGGCACAGCCAGCTACTCTATTCTTCTCCTATTCAACTTCATACAGAGTGGTCAAGGGCTAAAGTGCCTTAAAAAAAATTAAGAAAGGAAAAACATTTTTTCTACAATGAGAAACACTTCAGAAAGGCTCCAAGCACCAGGATAACAAAGAAAAAGGTCCTGAAGAAGGGGGCCCTCACTACAGCGTTCAGGTTTGGATTTTGCATTCACCTCCTTTGCCAAGCAAATATATTTAAATAAAATTATTCAATCCCATGTGGCTTCCAGGCCACATGAAGGTAGTAATGTTCTCCTTAATTCTACTCCTTTTCACATCTTTAAAAATCCTTTCGATGTTTACTTGAAAAGCTAATTGCTGACAGCTAGAAAGAGCATACATGTGATGTACATGAATGCTGTCCCCTCCCCACCCCAGCAGCTCCAACATCCTCACAGAGCCGCGTGGATGAACAGCCAGACACAAAAGCTGGAGAAAAGGAGGCTCAAGGGGTACCTTATTGCCCTCTACAACTCCCTGACAGAAGGGCAGAGCCGGGTGTCCCCAGGAAACAGCCTCCAGTTGCCCCAGGGGAGGTTTAGGTTGAATATTAGGAAAAATTCCTTCACTTAAAGGGCCTTCCAGCCCTGCACAGGGCAGTGGTGGAGTCCCCATCCCCAGAGGGATTTAAAAGCTGTGTGGATGTGGCACTTGGGGACATGGGTGTGTGGTGGCCTTGGCAGTGCTGGGGGAACTGCTGGACTCAGCGATCGCGAAGGACTTTTCCAACCTAAACAATTCCATGACTCTTCATCTGTGTGTACATTATCCATCTCATGCACCTTCCCAAAGACATTGTGGCATAGAGGATGCAAAGGGAAATACAGGATTTTTTCAGGGTTGCAAACAAAAGCCACTAGAAAACAGATCTATATAGAGAATTTCTGATTAAAATTCCACCACAGATTTTAACTACAAGACTTACAGTTGCCTAATTGCTATTTAAGTTTAGCTTGTCGATGACACAAGATGTCCACATTCCAGAAGTACAGTCGAAGAACAGCTTTATTTTTGTACTCCAAAAATCATGAAGCAACTTCAGAAAGATCTTACATGGTGTAAGTCATGTTCAAAACTATCTCAAAGTTATCAGCGCAGTTTGTCATGAATTTACAAGCTTGAAGTGACTGTCCTATTGACCAGAGCAGTTTACATTTTCTGTGCCGAGACCACCAAATTTCTACTTTTAAGTCAAGTACAGATGGCACAGACACCTCTAATCAGACTTCCATGATAAACATGTTTTATTGATCGTTTTCTGTAAAGCAAAGTTTGAAAGTGCAAAAACATATGTAAAGAGAGAAATTAAATCAGGTCCAGTTCTATCTTTATAGAGATTACAAAGTTAGACATGGGAATGTGACAGAGCCACAGCAATTAAATACATAGCACAGAAACGTTTCTAATTTTAACAAAAAGTTGTGAAATCCAACCTAGCAGGCAAACTCTGAGGAAGGGCACTGCAAGGTTTACCCGGAGGGGAGGGGAGGGAGGAGCTGAGCTAAAAGGAGCAGCAGCCCCCTCCCCCCAAATGGTTCATTAAAGCAAGAACCCCGGCATCAAAGCGCACAATAAATAATTAACGTGCAATGCCTTTGTGATAAGGTACTGAACTTGAGCTTTCTCCTAAGGTAAATGATTTGTAAATGCAAATTTGTCCAGCTGCTCCTTTCCTGCATCAAAAGCCTGCTCAAAGATAGCATTTATGAGCTATTTTTGCCAAATATTTACACCATCTTAATCAGGTTTTGAGTCATGTGTGTGCTCACTGGTATACAAAAATGCAGGGCAGTTACAGTTACATAAACTAAAGGGTTTGGGGGATTTAAAAGTTAGTCTTTGCCTACTGGTCTGTTCGAGCTCACTCTTTAATTCCCCCACCTCTATCACAGTGAGCAGTATCACACCTGCAGAGACCATTCCAGCTACATTCCTCAATCCATCTTTCCCTTCACATGCAGATCAGAAGGCTTGGAAACAAGTATTATATTTTTTCATTCTAAAAGCATTTAGGAAATGACACCTCAAAATGAAATTACATCTGCACAGCCACCACTGAAGGCTGTGTTACAGCCTTGGAAGGGTACAGAAGCAATTACAGCAGGAGCATGGATGTTTCTGATTCCAACTGCTCTAAGTCTGCACAAATATAACTGTTATTATCATTAAAGGGTAAAGAATGAATTAAATGCAGCTCTGCTTTTACAGTGATATCCAGTTTGGTCAGCACCTAACACCTGCCTATCAATCTCTAGAAAAACTGCCTGAAGAGGAATTTTCCAGGCAATAAAGGAAACGGTGTTCTTGTTAGCAAAATTCCAAAGCTCTGCCTAAAAAGCTGTAACAGCTTCCTGAAAACAGAAATATTCCTGCACCTTTGCAGAGGGTGGGTAATGGCTCCTCATCCACACAGCACCTCTGGAAGCCCTGAAAGAAGATGAAGTTCTGTTTCTGAAACCACTTATAAGAAAGTTTTAAGAAAAGCAGCAGTAGCATCCAGGACAGCTCCCTGGCTACGAGGAACAGACTGGCCCCACCCCACCAGTACCTGAAAGGTACTGAAAACTTCGTAACTTAAAGTCAGTTCTAGGTTTTGTTGTATGACAAGAGTCACTCAAACAAATTTTCAATCTTTGGGTTACTGATACAAAGCATCAACTTAACCTACCATATACTAACTACACTGAAAGACTGAACAAGTTACAAGACATTAGATAGTTGACTGCATGTGTTGTGATTTGACATTTAGTTTACTGATTCAATCCAGCTTTGCATCCCAAGGGAATCCCAGTCAAGACAGGCAGTAAATCCAGCTTCGCATTTGGTAATGATTCCACAAGGCTCTCAGTACCACCAGTAGCTGTGAGGCACAACCTACAAAGGCAGTTATTATTTTATTTTTTTAAATGAACACCATCACATCCACTCATCATGCTCACACACAATAACCAGCAGCCCTTCAGCACACAAGTTAAGAATGATAAAGTTACTCACATGACAGGAGTTAAATTAGGTTTAAGCAATCAATATGCTCCATATATTAATCAGTAATAACAGAAACAAGCACTTGATAATCTTTCAAAGCCTTTTGCAGAAACAAGAATGCCTTGAATAGGCTAAACTTGGAGATGTTTCTTTAACATCACATGAGACAAAAGTAAAGGCAAAAGTCTGCTTCTTACAGGTCCTTATTTTAACAAATCAGTGAAGGACATGCTTGAAAATGCTGAAGTCTTAAAGTCTGTCCAGGATGAATGTGAAAGCAAAGATGGAACTCCAAAGCACAGGCTCAAGCTCTCCTACAGAGCCCTGAGCAGTGGTGCCTCCACAGGAAGTTCCAGAGTGAACAACAAACAGCACAAACCAAATTGCACATGGAGATCAGACCTAGCCCAGATATATTTTCAGCTCCTGTGAATCCTGGCTTTTTTCCATTTAGACTGATTTCCTCAGTGAAATTAAAAAACTGGCATCAACATCAAAGAAAACAATTGGAAAATGTTACTTTAGAAAACCAACGTTTCAGATTTGGGGCTGTTAATGCAGCCACCATGAGCACCCAAGATTCCAATTGAGCGGAACCAGAAAAAAGCATCTACTTAGCACTACCTAGAATGTGGAATGCATTGAATCCTGCTTTGGGTGCATCTGATGCCTGGTTCTTGTCTTTCTACATTCAGAAGTCAATTCTCCCCTCCAAAAGTCTCAGACATGAAATACAAAAACCTCCATTCCCATGCTGTGGTGTTGCCTTGCAGATTCTGGCCTCTCAGTTTAGAGCAGACCTACAATATTTACATCACCTACAAGAAATCCTATATATCTGCACTCACAAGACAACACACTGAAAAGGGAAGAACACGAATTTACACTCTGTGGAACTGCCAAGGTTTTCCCGTTTGCCACCAGGACACTCCTTTTTCTGCAGGTATGATTTGTGTGGGTTTTCTTTCATCCATATCTCCAAAAAGTTACAGAAAACCACAACACAAGCTGGTTACCAAATCACTGCAGGTATCTCAACCATCTCTTATCTCATACTATCCAGGTATTTTTCAAAACCTACCGTAACTTCAAGTAAGGAGATAAGTAAAAAGAATCCATAGCAACAAAAGAACTACAGAACCTAAAATTAAGGCTCTGAAGACCTGAAGTAAGCATGAGCAAAAAAGAACATGTGAAGATTTGGATAAATAAGCTATTTTACACTTCAAACAGAAGACAAGCCTTGTCAGATTCCAGAAAAGGAAGCAACTTGGGAAAATAACAAAGGAGGGCTGTCCCACCCAAAATTTGTAGTGCACTCTCTAAGAGCTCTTAATGCTAATGAAAATAGAGTCCCATAAAATGTATTAAACTCGCTGTTGCAAATGAGTAAGAACAGACTGCTGTGATTTCCGGTGGAATCCCTGGGACTGTCTGTCCCTTTACCATCTTACACAAGGATGCTGCACTGCACCCTTACAGGGGTTGGCAGAGGTGGGTCTATCAGCCCCATGATTTCTGCCTTTTATCACCTTCAGTAAAAAGAGGTAACCAAGACATTTCAAAACATTTTGCCCCTTAACTGCTCTGCAGAACCACCAAGAACACAGCGAAACAGCACATAGTGCAGGCAGGGAGCAGTTTTCCACCTCCTGAGCTACACCCCCCGAGCATCCCTCAGCTCTCTGCCAGCCTCCCAGGACGTGCACAGCCCCAGCACTTCACTTCAACGTCCATTTTTCCCTGACAAAAACTGAGCCATGTCATCCTGAGCCATTCAATTGGCTGGCATTCTTCTAACTATGGGGGGGCTGGTTTGGCTGTCAAGAGTGCTTCCTATGTCCCTTCACTACCATATTGTCTTATCATATGACATTTAAGTTTTTCTTATGCTTCCAACCAGCTTTCCATGAAGTGCTGTCCTTAGAGAATTTCATTATTGATACAGGGATGATTGTGAAAGTCCAGGTCCCAAAAAGCTACTGTACAGCTGTTAAAAATTATACACGACACAAGACAAGCATCATTAATTGAGGTTCCCTCTGGACTTCTGCAAGTCAGTGTATTCAGAGCTGTCAGGTCTCCATCCTTTTCTGAAACCGCAACCTGTTGGGCAGTTTTGCATTTTTTTTTCCTCAAGGCTAAGTATTTTCAGATGAAACCTGTAGCTTTATTCCCACTTCAGAACCAGACAAACAAATGAAATTTCAGCGTGGGAAAAAAAGTTACAAACCAAAGCAGTAATTAAAGCTGAACTGAGAATTCACTACCAATCTGAAAATGAACTTTTATGAAACATTTTATTAGCAAATTCATTGAAAAACAATAGTGCACACTTCCTGAGACAGTTTCAGTCTATAGATCTGGAATCTATATGCTGTTATACATAGTATTAAAGACTGTGTGTCTCATGTCACCATTTCAATGTTATTTTGCTCAAAGTGCTTTTCACACTCCAAGTCTATGCCAATCCCTACCCCCACCAGAAAAGCAGTCTGGCTTCCCGGTGGCAGCGCTCCGTGTGCCCCTGTCACCCTCTCCCTTCTGCCAGCACGAGTACTGATGCAGGCAGAAGAGCAGGGAACTGATCCAATTCTCTACATCCTCCACAAACACTTAGGAAAGCCAATAGGAGGGCACAGTGCCCCCTCACTGCAGTGGCACTGCCAGCTTGAAACACTGAAACTAAACACCAACATAGGGTAAACGTTTGGCTACGGCTTCATCTCAGCTGTGTTTCCTCTCTGCCCAAGCACATTTCTAATGGAAGATTCACAAATCAATAATAAAAAACTTCGATCTTTCTGCAAGGGGAGCACTGACAGCCCACCACTAAAAATTCCAATCCCAACAGCACTGGAGCATACTACAAACTGCTAAGGTGTCCTACCACAGCAAAAAATGTTTCTGGATGCAGTTTTCCTTTATTTCCAGTTTTTTTATACTTCCTTCCTTGCCTGTTTTCAAACAGGAACATTTGGCTTTATAAATCACTTTTGGAAATATTTCATCTTCTTGTTAACACCCAGCTTTCCTCTCTGCTATGCACAACACTACAACAGCCAGAATTTCAAGCAATTATTCAGTTATTTAAAAGACATGTAGATGTGGCACTTGGGGACATGGTTTAGTGGTGGACCAGGCATAGCTGGGGAAATGACTGGGCTCAATCTTGAAGGGCTTTTCCAACTTAAATGATTCCATGATTCTTCAACTATTTTTTTAAGCAATGTCTAAAAATTTTGAAGACAAGTTAGACTCCACTTCTCAATTTTAAAAGTCATGACAGGTCTAATGACTTGAATGACTTTTGGCAGCCTGTTCTACTTTTAGAAGGAATATCCAAACACCTCTATTTGTGGCTCTCCCTTCCTCACTACAGTTACATTATAAGGTTTCAATGCACAAACCACAGAGCTGTGTTAAGAGGAGATGTTCAGGCTCATTAACTACAGAGGAAAGCCAAGAAAGATGAAGCTTATACAGGACTTGACTCCATCTCAGCCCAAGTGGAAGCAAGCTGTGGGACAATTACACTGAGAACTAGGGGATGAAAAAAACCTGGAAGCTGCCTTCAAGTGCTCAAGTCTGTTAGTGATGGCAGTAACACAAAGGTGGCTCTGCCAAGAGAAGATGAAAGAAGAAAAAATGGGACCAACAGAATCGGAGTTGGAGCTTTTACTTCCCAGACAACACGGGGAGAAGTACTGTATTATAAATACATAATCTAAAATATAGAAAAATACTGTATCTATTCATAGTGTTACATAAACATGAAGACAAACTGAGATTTACCACGGCTCAAAATATCAGCATAAAGTACACAATAAATAAAGCAAAACTTCCCCCGAAAAGCACTCATTAAATGACTGGAAACTCCATACAGAACATGAAATAAATATCTCTTCAAAACCATATCAAGTCTAACTTAAATACGTTAATAGGCAAGAAACAGCAGCCTGGTACAGCCCTCAGCCTGCTGAATGCCCAATACACAGCATGCTCTGTGCTGCTCACCCCGAGGTCAGCAGCAACACTGGACACATGTCATGAGAATTAAAAACACATCAAACAAGAAAAATTCATCAACATATCACAATAATAACAGCAGACAACTGTGCTGGCTACTGACACATGCTCTAACACAGTGTCATAAAACCTGACAGCTTCAAGACATCCAAGACAGGCATCAGACAAAAACAAAGGTAAAATATATTAGGAGTCCATACATTATGAGCTAGAATTAAAACCCCTCATAAGTTATCCACACTTCTAAGCCAAAAAGAAAATTAAAAAAAAAAACATGAACAGATGGCAAAGTCCAACAGAGCTATACTGATGAAGCACTGAAACCCCAAAGGATATCAAGTACATAGGTGCCTACTAGGAGAGACAAAGTGAAATTTTAAGGGATCAGCAGGCAGAAGTACAAAAACATGGGGTTTTAAGGTAATAGTAAAACAAAACATAATAACACAGTAAGATTCACACCCATATACTTAACAATTACGTAACAAAATCTGATCTAACTACAAATGACAGTAGTGTACAAATTCTTTGAGCAGACAGGTGAATTAGTGGGTAATTTAATCACAAAACAGCTTTTCCACTTTTGAAAGATAACCAGACAAAACTGCATGACTAGAGGATATGAAAAATTATCACCAAGCTGCCATGCTTTGATGAGACCCAAAAGAACTGAATCATCAAAATCCATACCATCAACAACAGTTAGCCATATGAGCCAAAACCTCTGCAATGCACTAAGGAAAAGAAGATCAACAGATTAAAATGTGCAAATGAAGAAATTCAGGCTAAGCAGAGCATCTGAATTTCTTCAGTGGTAACCAGCACCAAGCCAGCTGCACAAACAGCTCCACAGTGAAGAAAATACACTGCTAACGTATGCAGAACAACACACTGAGGGGCAAAAAACTCTCTCTATTGTAAAACTCACTGTTTCTAAATCAACTTAAAATGAGATTTCTCACTGAAAAAAAAGTCAGAGAAATGGGAAAATAAAACATTGCTACATCACTGAATGACCAGTACATTCCTTCCCAAAAATGCCATACTCAGTCCTGGGCGTATCATGACAGCAAACTCTAAGCTGAACCAGGAAAGTTCAGACTGGCAATGAGCATCAGAGATGTCATAAAAAACACCTAAGTTCACTGGGAACCAGGGAGTTCCCAAGGTAGACAGCGCTGTCTGAACAACACCTTTAGGGATTTAACTGTAATTTTTTTCCTACTAATACACCCAATCACAAAAAATTCAGAACCAACAAGTGGAGTGATAAGTTTAGTGTTGGTGGGGGAAAAAAAAAATCCCTTTAGAGTCATTTATTTACTTTTCATTAAAATTAAACCTCTTTCTGCACAAACCAAACAGCTTGTGGTTGTTACACACTCCAGGGAATTACCCGAAATCCCAAGGAAGTTTAGCAGCAGAACATTCCAATTCTTCACTGCCTTCGGTAAGGGCAGTTTTAATGAGAAAAAAAAATAATATCTTAACTGATGCAAAAAGGACTTATCATAAATTGATAGTCTGCTTATTTTGTAAAACTAAGATGCTCCTCTGCATGAACACTAAATGGTAAAAACCCTGAAAATTAAAGCACCAAATAGACCACATAAAGCAGGCTTTCAGTTTTCCTACTGAACCCTGCAACTGTACACATACAAATCAGGCTTATCTATTTATATGGAATTAATCAGGATTACCACTTTCATCTTGGCAATTTCACTGGAGGACAAAATCAATAGCACCCAATCAGTAAAATATGACTGTTTCCACTGTGCTGAGGCATTTTCTCTATTAAGAACTATTCTGCTTTTTTAAAAAAATCAATAGCCTCAGGCATTATGTTTCAATATTCAAGGCACAGAGCTGTATTTGGGCAGGACAATCCAAGTAGTACCCTGGTGTTTGAGGCAGCTCTCCCCTCTCACACCAGAGAAGCAAACACTGTGCCTCCACTGCGACTCCCAAAGGCTGCACTGAGACTTTGCAGTTCTCATGGGCTGAACACCTAGTCCACAAGCCTCGGAGGAAGGTAAATAAACCCTTCTGGATCCAGAATGGAAGCTACAATCTGGGCCCCGCAGCCACTGCGACCCCTAGAAACTGGCTAAACAAGTGGAGTTTCCCTTCCACTAGCGATATCCCAACATTCACACTAATTCCTTATGGGAAACCAGCACTCATTAGTTACTAGCAACAACTCCAGTTATACCTCCTCATAGACAATGCAAAGTGAAGCTTTAAACATCCTGCATTTATAAAACCACTGCACGTTCAGAAAAGCTGGCTACAAACACTGGCACACGTTTTACACACCGAATTATCTCCATTACATTGATGATGATAAAAAAATTCACTTTCAAACCCCCCATGACGCTCAGGCTGACATTACCAAAGTTAAATGTTTCCATAGCTTGAAAGCAAAACTTCACCAGAATATTGTACTGCTCCTTGTGCAGTTTTCCTAAACTCCCACTTCATTTCCTCACTCATTTATTATCACGCTCCTTCTCTTGGCCATGCAACAAGCTCCAGTGAGGTGCCTACAGAGTCTTCAGACTTCTCTGACAATCTCTGGCTGAAGGTTAATGTCATGTAAATCACAAGGGCATTTTATCATCAGGAACAACCAAATACTCTTATTTGTATAAGGAAATATCTACCATATGTAACTTCCTTACTTACATTGATAAGTTAGCACAAGGTAACTGAGCCAAGATTTTTTTTTTTATGACACTTTTTGTTTGCTGCTTTTCACTGCAATGAACATTAAGCACAGGTGTGTACACACCTGACAATTCTGAAACTGAAGTGTTAGTTTATTAGGAAAGCTTCATAAGCCAGTCAAGTAATTTTCTTAGTTGACTAATAAACATGCACTGCAAAAGCCATATGCAACCTGTCCATATGGAACAGGAATATCAAGCAGGGAGACCGGTGCTCAACTGACTTGGGATGTAACCGAGACCTGAATATTTCTGCTCTATTTTTAACTTTAGATATAATTAGAAATAATCAAGCAGCACACACAAAACAGAAACAAATTATGACCTGCTGTTTCTAGGGACCCCAGCCGATCTGTGCTGCCATGCTCAGCTTTCCATACCCCCTGTCACTCCCCAGGAGGAGCATCCCTGGCAGCAGCACCTGGATGCAGTTCCCAACTTGCTGCTCACAGAGCCCTTCAGTTCTGGGCTCCTCCTGCAGCTCCAGGCCCACCAACTGCTAATTCTGCTACATTGGGACTTCCCAAACCAGCAGTTTGTCCTCTAAAAACAAAATACATATCGATTCCAAGGACTTCAAGAACACCAGGGAGAGACAGAACAAATTTCCTGCTTCTGAATAATCTCATTTGCAATCTTAATGGTGTATACAGGCTATCACAGCTTTCCTATTAAAAATTAGGTGACACCAGCTTCGTTTTTATTTCTAATAATGCAATCCTATATAGATCCAAGTTCTTATGCTCATCTCAACTCAGTTACGAACAGTTATAAGAGGCAGGATTTAGCTTAATTTGATGCTTCTTCCTGATTTGTTTTATTCCCTCAGCTAAGTGAAATGTTGTCCTAATTCTAAAAGCAGCAGCTCATCTCGCCTTATCTGCAAAGCAACCAACTAGACTGGAAAGCACACTAATGTTTGCAGATACACAAATAAATGAAGTTATACAGTTTTTTCTTAAAATAATTCAGCTGCACTCTTTTCTTCTTCAGAGAGCCATGACAAGCTATTTATAAATAGGATCAAATGTCTGTCCAACACACATGACTCCATACAAAGAATATGGGCTTCCAAATCTGCAACTTCTGCTCATTTATGGCACTTTTACCCACACCAAAACACGAGCATTGGGTTTTTCTGTGTTAAAACCCCCTATTCTGGACATAGCAAGCAGCACTTCAGCCTTGACAAGAAGAGCTATGAGTCCCACAGCTAAAGCTCCACCTGGACCTACAAGCTCTGTGTTCCTCTGCCTCTCCAGCCCTCAGCATCAGCTTTAGGAGGCTCTTTCCAGCATCCTGAAGAGATCACACTTCACCCAGGGCATGAACAGAAGACAGCACTACACCCCTCACATCAAAACTCCAAGGGGAGAACTTTCATGCCACGGAACATCTGCACCCAACTCCCTCCCCCTATGAGCAGGGAGGGACTTGCCAGTCCCTCTCCCACTTGCCCATATAAAAGTACATGGAACATCCTGTATTTAAGAAAAAACAGTAGCAATTAGATGGGAAACAGTGTGAATTAAAATTAAGTTCATCCGCTACACATGAAGCATCTCCTCTTTACTGAGACAAAGAACTAAGAGAGCCTTTCTCCTTTTCCTCCGAGTAACTGGTACAAACACCCTCAGACAGGGAAAGCGCAGCTCCTGGTCCTCCCCAGGGATCCCACGGGACAGCAGTCACAGACACAGCATAAAGGCACCTTCGACAATAGAGAGACAGAGGAGAGGAGGAGTTCACCAGAACTTCCAAGATTTCTGCAATGATACCCCCTAAATTCCTGCTTTGATAAACAGCTCCAACGCAGGTTTCATTCCATATCATTTCAGCACATCACTCCCCCTCTGCAGACTTAATTCACATATTTGGCTCCAACAGACAGAATTTCACCCACTAATTTGATTTCCTCAAACCATAAAGGATTATTTTAAACTAGCAAAGAGCTACCAACACAACCATAAGACCATTGAACTGTCAGGAGAGCAGGAATATCAGAAAAGAATCACCACGTGGCAAGATTTTACACATCACAAAGTAACTTATCTGCTACACATACTCTGCAGATTTTTGAGTCAAAATGCAATATTTTTCAAAAGAAAAAAAAATCCGCTTCAGACCTGGAATCTGCAAATCTTGTACTGTGTAAGTGGATAAATAAAAATATTCCCTGTCAACAGGCATCAGCACACATGGTTCCATCAGTGATGCCCAAGATGAGACCCACCGTGGAAGCTCCTGCCTCATGTGATTTGAAACAGAACAATTACACCTTTTAATATCAGAATTTAATCATTCTCACTTTCCCAAGTTGCTAAAAAACACTCATTTGACCAGCAGTTTTTTCCATATTCTACTTGCACAGAGCTTTCTCTTAAAATATCAGGATTCAATCAACCTACAGGAGATTTTTTTTTAATCCCAGCACTCAGTATTCAAGACCAGATTTTCTTTCAGGCTTCCTACTAGCTTATTCCTGGCAAGAAGGAAATAAAGAAGTTACTTTTTAAAGCCAGTATTGGGCAAAACGAGCAGATAACATCGCTGCAAAGCTAAGGAGGCTTCTGTGGTATTAATGGTCTCATGCAAGGGCTTTTGAGAGAGCCTTCTCCTGCCTCACCTGGCTAGATTACGTTTTCCGTAGCCTATAATGAACCAGGATTCAATCACGGACTATTAAAGACAACAATGGTAAAAGGTGTGAGAACTACCGCGGCTGAAACACTGCCAGACCGCTTATTTCTGGGCTACTGCGGCAGTTCCCAGCCAAGTTCCTCTCTCTCCACAGGTTGCCGGTACCGAGTCCGTGCCGCTTCCAGCACCGCTCCCGAGCCGGGGCAGAGCCTGCCCGTGTCCGGCTCCCCTCAGGGGAAGAGCTGGAAGCCCGATCCTCCTCAGGTGTGCCCTGCTCCCCGCCCGGGTGCCAGCGAGCCGGGAGCACAGGTGGGTGAAGCGTTCAGTTCCCCACAGATGGGGCTCCAGGTGTCCCTTGTTCGCGGGGAGGCACCGCCGCCGCTCCGCGAGGAGCGCAGTGGCCCCTGCTGGTGCCCGTGTGGGGGAAGCGGAGCGAGCTCAGCCCCTCCGCACCGCTCGCCCCGCCGGGGCCGCCCCG
>VZTZ01032665.1:337839-355676 GCA_013400955.1 Drymodes brunneopygia | reverse complement strand
CGCGCGCCCGTCCCCCCGCGCGCGCCATCGCGCCTGCGCGCGTGCGCGGGGGGGGCGGGGCCGCCGCCCTCCCCTGAGGGGTGCCGCGCTCCCCCCTCTGCCCTCAGGCGTTCGGTGCGTAAAGTTCGTGGGTTTTAACGCAATAAATCTATGTTTTTACTTCTCCGGGACGCGCCCAGCATGGGTGCGGGACCTGCGCGTTTTCCACACGTAAAACCATGGAAAACCAAACGGTTCGGCACCAATCCGGGTGTCCCCGCTATGTGGCGAGCCGGAGGGTGTGGGAAGCGGGAGCCCTGCTCTGCCGTGGTGCTGGTGAACCAGCAATCCAGAGCCGCCAAGAAACCCGAAATCGACCTAAATGTACAAAAATAACTTGCGGAAACTCTTTTTCTTGGGGATCAACTCTGCTGCTCTGTTCGGGATGTCGTCTCTCCCAGTAAACATGCTTCTCAAAGATAAATAGCGTGAAGAAAAGGCCAGACGTGCTCCGAAAAGGCAAATGCAATGTATTTTCATCCTCCTGGGGGTAATTAGTTTTATACAGCATTTGCCATTCAAATCCAAATCGCTGGAATGCCGCATCGTTACCAGCCCGTTCCAGCCCTACTGCCGGATCCAGTCTCCTTACAAAGGACACAATAAAAGCTGTAAATATTCATTCCTCCTTCATTAATCGTATGTAGTGTACCCTGATATTTTTTCCATCTCAGCTTGTTACCCACTAAATTATAGTTTTACAACGCACACAGTGTCCTTGCTCATTTTATTATTGACTAATTGAATCGTCTCTTTCAGGACATAAATTACATGGGACCTGGGCTGGAGGTAACCAGGAGAGAACCAGACCCGTGGGGCACCGCAGGACGTGAAAGATGGGTACATCCCTTGCAAAACATGTTGCAAAAAACGTTTTTAAACTAATTTTAAATACTTTCTTCCAAAAAAAACCCAGGCTTTTATGCTGGTTGTGAGACTCCTGGTAAGGAAAGTTTCCCTTGATAAGCTCGGTTTGTGTGGCAAGGGTGTCCCTCTTGTTGCAGGCAGCGCTATATTCCCGTGAAATTCTTCTTGATCCAGCGGGATTTGCAGATTTGTTTATGGAGAGGGTTTTCTGCGAGGCAGACACTGGCAGAGTGCACAGTGCCCCAAGCGCAGGTGTGGATTTTGCCGTACAGGGATGCAGGGATGCACGCAGTGAATTAAACGCTGACGTGACTGCAAAGCACCAGCTAATACAGGTGTCTGAGGCGTCTCTCCTTGTGAAACTTGCTTCATTATTTTATGTTTCTGTCAGGAAACAGGGGGTTTGGCCACTAAAAATATCCCGGGGCATTTTCACAATGGAATAATTACCTCCTCAGAAGGATGTTTGGGTTTCTCCAGCTTACCCTAGCTGAGTTACACTGCTATCTGATATGCCACAAGGATTACCAGCAACCAGCTGCAATTTATCCTGAAAATGGAAGCGGTGATTAAAAGGCAGGACTGGTAGTGTAACTCCTATTAAAGCTGGTTAGCAATTCCCATCATAAAATCCTGCCCTCAGTCATGTTTAATAGGGCCAGACTAACCACTGTGCTGAAATTTAAGCATCTGAAGTTTATACCTCAGGTTAAATTCCAAACATTTCTCCTTCTGTTCCTTCTGTCAGGGATTTTCTTGTCTGAAAATGAGAGTGGTCACTTTGTCAGAGGTGTTCCCTCAAACCATGCCATGAAAACCCTCCTGGAAGTCCTGCTGGTGCTTGGCAGGGCCTTCCTGGCATTTCCACTTCCCAGCAGCTCCATCCTCATCGCAGCCCAGGGCTCTGGGATCAGAGCTGGACCTGCAGCTCCAGTTCCTGGCTGCTCTGGACCATGCCATGCCTGCAGGTAGGAAGGGTAAACAGGGAACCTGTCCTTCCAGTCCTCTTGGGAAACACAGAGCAGGAAGCTCCCTGAAAAACACACAGTGGGGACGGGAACTGGGTTTGGGACAGGTAAGTTGGCAGGCTCAGAGGTTCTGGAGAGAGACAGGTTCGCCAGGGTGCTGGAAGGGAACGAGGAGCCAGAAGGAAAAACAGGTCTGCCTGGAGAGAGGGATAAAGCAAAGCTCATAAGAAAGAGTCTGGAAGCCAGGCTGCTGGGCTTTCAACCAGACTTTCAACCAGAGTGGAATGGGACAAGTTACTGGGAGAAAGACATGCAGCCTGGAAGGACTGGGAGCTGTCCCTATGGTCTGGTCAAGGGCTGAGGGAGAGCTTGCTGGGCAAAGGGTGGAAGAGCTGGAGTGGGGCAAGGGAGAAGGACCCCAAGGCTGGGTGTGGAATGCAGCAGGGCCTGTGGGAAGAGGGAATTCACTAGAGACAGTAATGTAGTAACGGGAATGACGGAAACTGGGGGAAGGAGGCAGAGCAGAAAGGTGAGGTTTTAGGAAGGGGAATGAAGACCACCTGGAAAACAGCAGGTACCTGGAATATGCTGAGAATGTTCCTCACCCCTTTGGAGTGCTGGAGCTTGTGGCAACCATGACATCCCTCATAGAGGGAAATTTCCCCATTGCTGACGGCCTGCGTCAATGCCAGCCCAGGATTACATCGCTGGGGTTATCGCTACATGGAAAAGAAGTACACATTCAGTAAAACAACACTACTCGGGCTGCACAGTAACACACTCCCCAGTTATCAAACACCAGGATAAAGGCGGCCAGTGCATAAGGACAAGCCAAGCTCAGACACTCAGCCAAGATCAGGGAACCCTGGCAAGTGCCTCAACAACTTCCACCTCACTCACTGTAAAAATCAGATGTAGGTATTTTATGCACCTCGTGAGAAACTGTGGTGTAAGCAAGCACAGTGCTGTGGGTGGAGCAGGTGACTGCTGCTCCCAGAAAGAATTTTTAGCCTCAGGAATTTGTGGGATGCAAAGCACAGTCCCTAAACAGAGCCTGCACAGCACTGCACTAATTGTGCAGTCAGCACTGCCCAGGTGCCTGGGCTGACATTTTGAAGCCTGACTTGCAGAAGTGAAGAGCTCTTGCAGATAAATCTGCAATAACTGAGAATTTATACAACTTCTGACTCAATTAGATGCTTGGCCATGTTCTATTTTCTGACAAAATCAGGCCATTGAGTATTTCTAATTGGATCTCTGACATGAAAAGATATTTTTTACTATTCTGCCTGTACACCCAAGTTCCTCTTTTGTAAAATAAGGACAACACCAGATCTCACTCCAGTGTTGAGAAAATGAATTAGGGTTTGTGAAGCACTTGGATACCATAGTGATGAGTCCCATGGAAAAGCTCAGGAGGAAATGAATAAATCTGTCTTCAGAACAATATTTGAATAGTCTGCTGTAAATAAAGTACAGGCCACACAGTGAACAGCGAGGAGAAAATAAAATTATTACTTAGTGAGCACAGTCTATTCTATACAATGAGTGAGGCCAGGAACCTGTTGAAAGAACAGCATGTGATCTAATTACAATTAAATACTGTATTTTAATGCAAGTGCATGGAAGGAACAAATTACAATTGCACAGGTCACCCTAATGTTGGTGTTTTTAAACTTTTAAACTCTTGAATTTAAAAAAAGCCACTACTGTTAGGGGCAAAGGTGTAATACACTTGTATAAATTATTTCTTTGCCCTTTAATGGTGGGAGACAATATATTTACCTCCTCTACCTCAGCCACTTAAGTGGAAAAAGTAGTTTTCTCTTCTTGGAGATATCTCAGCCTTACAGCCAAGATTTAATACTGTCATTCACTGACGTAGAGATTTAAATCCAAAATTCACCTTCTTTGGGAGTCTGTGCACAATCATGAGAGACAGACTATTCTCCAGAGACAGATTCAGAGGAGGACCTTCATTTCTATGATTAAAATTTTGTGTTTTGCTTGGAGTGCTTCCCATTCCAGACCAGCCCCCTGGTTTTGGTGCAGAGGCAAGGTTACGGAACAACACCTCCCCTGATCTTTCCGACTCCTCAGTCCCGAGGCTACGCTGAGCTTTCCCGACTCCTGCTGAGACTTGGAGCCGCTTCAGAGCGGCTGTAAATTGCACTGGGTTATCTGTCGCCCACAAGAAGGGTGATGGAATTAGGATTGCACTGTTCAGTGCCACTCTGGTCGTGCCTATTTTTCTCATCGTGATTTCTCTATTGCTTAGCAGGATGTGAGGTGACACTGAATCGTTACACCAATTTATTGTTATCCGGAGAATTTTCCGTTACCGGGCATCCTCTGGCAGCTGGTAAGGGCAATTTGGGATAAGAAGGGGCTGCAGCACAAATAAAAACGTGGCTCATTAAGTTTAAGACCTAGAGCTATGAGATACCTTGAGTTTAACCTGCTATGCTGCCTCCCTTGTGTGAGGCATCGGCTTCATCCATGGACGACTTCTGGCAGCATGACCTGTCCAATTATTCCCAATCTCCCTCCTGATGCCAGTACCAGTGCCCAGCAAGGTGTGCTGTCTTTCATCCTTCAGTAGGGGCTAGATTTTTTTTTCATTTATTTTTCACATTTATTGGTCACAGATGTGATTTTGCAAAGTGCTCTGAGGTTAAAAGTCAACCTCTGGACTTTGCCGAGCAAATTCTAGGTTAGCAGGTCATATGCCAGAAACCCTCCAACCCCAGCACACACTTCTGTCATTCCTGAGGTCAACAGCAGTTCCAGCTCCTCACTGGAGCCAGGGAGGGTCTTAAATGGAGGCAGACGTTCCAATCACTGGGGTGAATTCCCTGGGATGGCTGAGAGGAAGGTGGAGCTCCTTGAGTCCCAGGGTGACGGAGTCTGAAACACAAGCAGGGCATTTAAAAGTAAAATGCTTTTAAAGGCTTCCCTTGCTGAGCAAGGGAGCTGCTGGGGTCTAATCCAATGTTTGTTTATTTAGGGTTTTCAGAGATAGATGGTGGGAACCTAGAATCCAAAATGCAGGGTTTACTGGAATCCAATCCACAATTTAAAAGAAAAGGGTAAAGCATTTGTTACCAGGGAGTGCATAATGATGTAGGATATGGCTCTCTGGGCATCCAGACGGAGAGAAATGCAGGTAACCCCCAAGGGGAATGCCGGATGTTACTGCAGTCAACAGGATTCTTGCCATCCATGTCAGTAGAGTGAGATTTCATCTCTGGAAGCCTGTTGCGGGATGACACCATGCCACAGGTGCCCACAGCATTCTCAGTGACTGTATTTTCCTGTTTTGGTGGTGGTCATTAGTTGTTGTCCTCAGATGAGATCAGTACTGGGGCCCATCGACCAATGAGTCATCATTCTTCTTCCCTGCTGTCTATGCCCTCACTTTTCCAGTGTCCCACTTCTCCCTCAGCTACTGCAATTCATCTTTGGACTGAAAGAATCTCTGCATATCCAGTAAGAGAGGAGACAGATGGTCCCTGCCCTCTCGTGCGAACAGGATCAGTCTCCTCTGCATCTTAAAAACCACATAAGCCAGGCGAGGATTCCAGGTGGTGTTTATCCCAAAGCATTTCCAACAATCCCACAAGAATGTTAATTACTGACACCAACAATCTTGTTCTCATTCATATAATGGGAGTGCCTAAAGCTCTTACCTGAGGTTGTGTTAGACACCGTAGGATCGCACAGGAAAAGCACAGAGGGGTTTTAGTCCAGGTTATCCTAGCAGGAAGTCAGAAAGCAGAACCACTGAGAGGTGTTGGAGGTAGAGTCAACAGGGCCACCTTTCACATCTCCTGAGTCTCAGTGCTTCTGCTCTGTAAAACACCATCACATTTTCTCCTATGCTGGGGAAGTGAGACTGCAGTGGTCTGAGAGAATTCGAAGCGAGAGGAAAATTGTGGAGAGGAGAAAGGATAAGAACAAAAGGAAAATAATTGATGCTTAGCACACAGAAACAGTCATTTGCCTCTGGGCTTGGGAAATCAAAGAAACAACCTTAGACCAACAACAGAGGATGCCTGGAAAACACAGCCCATCACTCCCGAGGATCCCAGCATACCTCACCTCTGCCCGTGGCAGGAACCAACAGCAGCACAGCCCAGCCCTTTCTGTGTGTTACCTGAAAGGGTCAGCTGAGGTGCTGGGTCATATGGCTGGAATCAGATGTGTTGGGGGACTCCTGGAAATGGAAAGAAAAGGCCTCATTACCTGTGAGAGATACAAACGGATCAGCCATAGTTAGATGAGCAAGTCCACACATAAAACTTGAGACCAAATAGACTTGACTATTGTGTCAACACCTGCAACTCCCACAAGTGTCTTTCCTTTTGGTCTCTATCTCAGACTATGATTTTAGGTGTTTAAAACTGAATATACAGAAACAGTGATTCCAGGAGTCATTGCTTGGATACAGTAGCTGAAGTGTCCCTCTGCTTTAAATGACAGGAACTGGAGGCATAGAGTGCTATTAGAACCTTGTGACAGAAGAGTAAATATGAACAAAATTACCTCAGTCCACTAATTCAATAATTCAAAACCAGTCATTGCTGTGATGTAGTGAAGACGGGGAAAATGAGGCACAGAAACAGGAGGGAATAAAGACGTAGGACAGTAGGTTGGGACAGGGACAGAGTCCTGTTTGCTGTAATGGTCTTGTTCGTGCACTCCCAGACAGCCCTTTGAAGTCAGAGTTTTTGCTTTGCTTCCTCCAGCTGGAATGCTCAGAGAAACCTCATCACCCTTTCAAATGCTATGAAGGAATTTCCTATAAATATAATGGATTTTTCATGGAGGAGATACTGGACTTCTGCATTTTTACCATGTTGTCTGACAAAGGAACAAGCTCGAATGGTTGTAAAATTAAACTTTTCAGAACTAGACCTGGTTTACAAAGGGCTTTCATTCCCCAAGTTCATAGCGTGCCGCAGAATGATGCCTGGAGTCCTGGGAAATTTCTTTTGCCACAGGATCTGTGCATCGTGATCATGGTGCCTCCCAAAGCACCTTCCTGACAGGAAAGGTTGTGCTGCAGCACCTGGGAACACTGCAAAAGTCTGGACAAGACCTTGGTGATACAGCTGTCAGAGGAGAGCATGGAGGTCTCTTCCATGCCATAACAGGGGTACAGCCCTGATTTGCTAAGGAGAGAAACAAGCTTCTGTTCCCAGCAGTTCCTGGTTTAAAAGCAGAGTTATGCCTTGACTTGTTCTGCATAAATTTTATGTTTAAATTGTTCTAACCTCTTGCAATTTTTAAGCATCTCTAAAACCAGGGTAAATTAGCCAACATTCCTTCCTAGTGTTACCAGTGCAATCTCTTACCCCATTTAGCACAGTTTGACTCTTTCTCAGCTGCAGGACTGAGCACTATGGGGACACGAGGACAGTTTAAAAAGCAAAAAACACACTTTGGGCCCAGGAATGGTGCTGCACTGAGAGCTCTGGCAGGGAAAATGTGGGCAGCCTTCAGACAGGTGAAGAGTCTGACTCCTCGAGCTCCAATCTGACACTTCTCACAGACATTCATTTCACTTCTTTTGTTGTTGTTTAAACATCCCTTCAGGGCAACACTTCTGCAAAAACAGCACCATTCTCCCACCTTTCCATGCTCATCCCAGGGGACCAGTGATCAAAGCCAGGAGACCAAACCAGGGGCTCCGATGGGATGTGGAACGTGGGTGATGGAGCTGTGAGCCCTCGGATCTCCCTGACAGGTCTGGGCACTCGGCACGTCAGGATTGCTGGGTCTGCTGTCACACAGGGGTTCTACCACTGGTGTCATTCCCTCTGCACCTGAGTGGCAGCTTTAAAATCAAATTACATGAGTGCTACAGGCTGCAGCCCCTGGCTGAGCCTCGAAGTCAGATGACTTGAAACAACAAATATGCCTGGATAGCAGTTGCCTAAGAAATGTCATCCTTACACTGCTCCGCTTTTCCTCCTAACGGAACCTGACGGGACTTATTGACTGCCTGGTATTCCTGCAACTGCATCGGAAGTTATTGATTCTGAGAAATATGAAATGTGTCTCAGAGAGGTCAGAATGTGTCCAAGTGAGAAACAAAGGTCTTCAGAGACACTGAACAGGGCGGAGGGAGCAGCAGGAAACCAAAGGTGGGGAGTTGACTCCAACAGGAATCGGTGGGGTTTGAACACCACTGCCCCAAGAAGAGGTGAAGGTGCTGATCCAGGTTCCTTGTGACCAGGAACCACCACACTGTAAATCTTGCCCAGGCTGTTGCTCCACCTGCTTCCCCCTGCACTAGTACACATTTTTTAAGGGATGCTCTTAGAAGGACCAAAAGTTGAAATGCATTTCTTCCTCCTCCCATAGTGGAAAGCACATGCTGGCAGGGGAATCAGGGAGGAAAATGCTCTTATGCTATACAGGCAATGGACATTTTGTGCACAAACAAGATGCCTTCACATTCCCAGAGGAATTCAGCTAAAAAGCATCAGTGCCAAAACCTGGAGAGAATTCAGATGTTGGGAACAAACCTTTATAGCTAAAAGTGGGGAATTGGTAGAGAAAGATGTTCAGGCTATCAAAAGTTGTTATCAGAAGTGTCCTTCGTTTCTGAAAGCACAGAAGTGTACGTATTCAACAAAAATCAATTTCTCAAAAAGACTCTCCTTCCGTGACCAAAAACCTTTGGTGAGGGCTGAGAAGAAATTGAGGTTTATGTCTGTATCATGTGGACATTTAGATTCCATGAAGCAAAGCAACGGTATTTTTCAGCTGTGAGCCCTCTGAGGCAGGTAGCAAATAACAGAGATTTGACAGAGGGAGAAAAGCTTTCTCACAAATCTCCTGTTTTCCCAGTCCCAAAGGGCTGCAATCTGCCTCTGACCCCTCTTTCATGCTGCCGCTTGCTCCATGATCTGTTTGGTTTGTGTTTTTAGATGGGAGTCCAGCATTTTCCTGCTGGCCTCCAGCAATCAGCAACACTCAGCTGCTCCTTCTGGAGTGTCATCGCAGTATCCACCTCTGCCTGAAGCTGCCAGGACATTCTGGAAATGTCCTCCAGGACATTCTGGGAAGCACTGCCTTTGGAGAAGGCAGCACAGGGGACCACAACATGACTGACTTTTTTTTTATGTTTACTGCTACTACTGCTGTTAACATGTGTTTTTACAAAAGAGCAGAGTTCATGAATAATGCTCAGCTTAAAAAGAAAGCTGTAAAAAAGTCCTAGTGGGAGATATCAGGAAGAAAAACCTCAAAACTTCTGCTGTTCTCTTTTTTTTTAAGTTTTGCATCCAATTTCAGGCAAATGCAGCAGTACTTGGGGTGTGGTGCCTCCAGAAGGCTCCCAGAGAAGCAGCTGCAGTAGACAGGCTCCTGCTGTGGGAAGGGAGCAGTGGGAACTCGGACACAAGAGCAAGGATCTCGCTGTGAGCAGTTTCCACACCAGGAAGAGGAAGAACTTGGTCTTGTTCCTGGCTACAGGTGGCTCTGACACATGAAAGGTTTCACTGATGCTCAGTCGAGACAAGTGAATGATGCCTGTGACTAAGGTAAGATACCTTGCACTTCATCTAAAACTGACACCAGAAGAAGGGTAGGTTTAGATGGGATATTGGGAAGAAATTCTTGGCTGTGTTTGGTGCTGGGGCCCTGGCATGGGCTGCCCAGAGCAGCTGTGGCTGCCCCATCCCTGGAAGAGTCCAAGGCCAGGTTGAATGGGACTTGGAGCAACCTGGGATAGTGGAAGGTGTCCCTGCCCATGGCAGGAGGTGGAACAAGGTGGTCTTTAAGGTCCCTTCTAACCTAAACCCTTCTGGGATTCTGTGATGGAAAATGTGGGAATGCCAACACAGCCTGGAATATGGACAAAATCCCTGTCTGGAGTTCCTGGACCTGGGATGGGTGGGGTGATACTGCAGCAGGAGGGTCCAAACCACAAAGATAAGTGGATATTCAAGTTGTACACCAACTTACAAACTTATAGGAACTTAATTAACCCCAACAAAAAGCTACAAGCAGATTTTGGGAATGGAGCAGTGACACTAAAGTCAGCTCCCACAGTGGAGATTTTCCCTCTGACCAAAGGGTTCCCTTGTTCAAGGAATGGGGAAACACAGACAGCAAAAGAGATGGTGTGAAAAATTAGCAGCTTTTACAGTTGTGTTGGAAAGCCTTGCTCATATCAGGTACCTGAACAAGAGAATGGGGATTTTAAAAAACAGGGAAACCTGCACAGGGTGCTCAGTAAATCTGAATGGAGCACACCCACCTTAAAGCTCATCTCCTATATGGAATTTTTACCTGGAGTCCAGCTGACACCAGAGGAGCGGGTGAAAAGTATTCCAGTTCTGTGAGAGATAATGACAGAACTGACAGCAGTGGACCCTGCTGGGTCACCAGAGAAAAGGGAAAAATGCAACCCTTTGTGATTACAGTCAAACACAAATAAATACATTGGAAAAGAACATTTTCTGTTTCCTGCAAGCAGTAAAGTTTGGGGGGAAACAGCCTATGACAAATATTTTTCTCTGCTGGAGGCAGCAGCAGGGCTCTGACAGGCACGTTGGAAAACAGACCATACGTTTGTGCATATTCAACAGCCCCACTGGGACACATCATTTCTCAGGCTGCCGTTGGGGTTGTGTTTGGCACTTGAACTGTTTCGGGGGCTTTGATAGCCCAGGATCTGTGTAGAGGATGTTTTGTTCTGAAGGAAAAGAGCACAAGCACATGACCAGAAGCTCTGATCTGCTATTGAAAGACCCAGACCAGCAGAGCTCAACAACACAACTCCTTTGTAATGGAAATGCCATACCTAGTCATGAAATTAGGAAAGCAACGTGTACAAGCAGATTCCAAGAAGATTGAAGTCATCCCCAGTATTCCTGCCCCAGCAGAAAAGGATGCAAAGTTAAGACACCTTTGAGTAGTGAAGTGTCGACCCAACTTAGCTGCCCAAGCAATCAATGACAGATCTTTATGAGTGTTCAGGAGCCCTAACACACAGATCTTCCCAGGGAAACTGAAAGGAGCTAATTAATAGCCCAGATAAACAGAATGAAATGCAAAGCCAGACATAGATCTTTACAGCCTGGTGCTGACTGTGCTGAATTCTCTCCTTGCACTCCCAGCTGACCCCAGTGAGGCATCAAGATTAATGCTTGTACAAAAAGCTTTTGCTTTCCAGTTTTTGTAAAGCACTTGCAGGCTGTCTACTCGAGTGTTTCACCTGGCTGCAATTAGAGATAGTTTAGTCTTGACTTACAGACTTAGCTGGGTTTAGTTTTGCCCTCCCCTGTCCTGCTTTGAGCACCCTGAAGTGATACCTCTCTGTCCTTACTGCTCTGGCTGCTAGGATGTGAATTGCCTAATAACTGAGACTGTTTCATTCCAAATTGCTCATCTCCATTCATGTCACCTGCCCTGTCTGCAGCGCAGTTTGGGACCCTCTGGTGCCCTGAACTGCAGCGAGGTGATGATGTCACTCAGAGCTAACACACAAACCTCAGGGCACAAGATGTTGGAAAGTCATGGGAATCCTCTTTGTTCCCAAGAGGTGCAGCACGAGGGCCCTCCAAGGAGCTTTAGGAGGAGTTCCAAGGCTGGCCTTAAACATGGCAGTTCCTGGACAGTGTACTTGGGGTCATTTGGCCTTTTCCAGAACAGCTAAAGGAGCCATGAGCTTGCTTTGGGGACTGCACTGCTCCAACCATGGGACACATGGCCAGCTCAGCAGAAGCAGCTCCTGCCCTCTGCCACCAGACCGAGGCCATTTTGACCCAAGTATTTTAGGGAGAAATATCAGTCAGCAGGAAAAGTCTGTCTGGGAAGACATCCCCTCGAGTGCCTTGAGATGGCAGAGGAAGAAGTTCAACACTGAGGGTTAAGAGTCTGCCTTGCACAGGCAGCTCCTGCAGCAGGGAAAGCCAAGAGCAGGTTTTCCAGGATCATGATTTTGATCTAAGGTGCCTAAATTTGTATACATTACACTTCAGACTCTGCTTGGATGCAGCCTTAGATGTCCCTTGTTTTTCTAGTGGAGAGCAGCAATACTTCATGATGTTTCCCAATGTCACTGCTAAAACAGATATCCCTCTTCAAGAGCGGAAGGTACAGCACAAAAAATCTTTATTTTTAAACTAAAATAAGGTGAAAGAGGACGTCAAATAACAAGGCCAGCCTGAGGGCACTGAGAGGATTCATAGAATCCCAGAATGGTTTGGGTTGGAAGGGACATTAAAGTTCATCCCATTCCACCCCCTGCCATGGACAGGGACACCTTCCACTATCCCAGGGTGCTCCAAGCCCCGTCCAGCCTGGCTTTGGATGCTTCCAGGGATCCAGGGGCAGCCACAGCTTCTCTGGGCACCCTGTGCCAGGGCCTGCCCACCCTGACAAGGAAGAATTTCTTCCCAATATCCCATCTAATCCTGGGGTCCAGAGATGCTTGCAAAAGGGAAATCTCAGGCTTGAGAGCTGCAGCTGACCTTGGTTTCACTCCTCAAGTGAGGAGCTCTCCTGGCTCCAGAAGGAGCCTTTCTATATGGAAGCTAAAGATCATTAAAACCTTCCAGAGGACAACATGAGATCCAGCCAACATTCCTCTTTCTCCCAGCTCCCACTTCCTCACACACCCCCTTGGCTGAGGAGGAGGAGCAGGTTCTGCTTGGCCTGGTTTGGAAGGGAGACACAAACCCCACTGGCTGGCATCTGGAATTATCCAGCTGCACCTCAGTCTTTCCTGTCCCATCATTCTAGTGACCCAAAAGTCCTGGAAAATAATATTTGTAATTTTGGGGTTATTCATCTACACAAATGTCTTTCTATCAGTGCTATATGTGAGGATATGCAGAGAAAACAGGAATGTTCCTGGGATTGGAGACCAGCAGGCTGAACATTTTTTGCAGGCCCACACAAAACTGTTGGGTTGTCCCAAGCCAATGTCCCAGAAGGACATCAGAGTCAGCACTTTCACTGCTGAAATTACCCACAGCCAAGATAAATACATGAAATATTAGTGGGAATATTGAGAAATAACAAAAACTAGTACAGAAACCACGGTGGAATGTGCTTGCAGGGACATGCACAGGCACAGCCTGTCCAACAGTCTCATGGTCATCCATGATCCTGGCTCACAACCTACAGCCAGTCCCTGAAACCTTCCACCACCCTGAATGCCTTCTGTGCAAAGGGAGTCTCATGGCCTGTTTTAAAGCTCTAGCAGCTTTATTTTGGTTTGATTTCAGCTTCTCTCCTGGACTAACAGGCATTTGGGAAGCTGGGAAGATCACACGATCATTGTGGGAGAGAAAACTGTTCCCCCGTGACATCCCCCTGTGCTCTGTGCCCACAGACCTCGGGGTCCATCACTCAGCCTTGAGTCTGAGAGGTGAGCAGGGCATGGAAAGAGCCAGCTGGAACTTCTGGAAACCTGGAATGCTCATGGGATTGAGGAAGGGGGAAAGCATGAGCATTGGCCCCTTCTCCAAAAGCTGCACACCAAGATCCCAAATCACTTCTTACTCCAGCACTCAGGAACTCACTGGAGTCAGAGCTTTGGGATTTAATTGCTGCTGAAAAAGAGGAAACTCCTATTTGCATACACAAAGATTGGGAGTTTTCTTCCTCCACTCCAGGGGAAGTTTAATCCAACAGGCCCCTTGCAGTGTGTCCAGTGGCCTGGTCACCACGGCCTCAGGAGAGCACAAATCCAGTGGACTGATGTGAGAAAGCAGCCTGGCCCGGAGACATGCTCACATAGCTTCATTTAGACCTTCCTTGATGAGAGAATTGAGAACCAAGGATGTTCCCACCAAACCTACTCATCCAATTAGTGGAGCACTTTGAACATGTGATACGGATCAGAGGAACAGCCTGCGCTTTTCCCAGGACAGAGCAGGAGTGTGCAGACACTGCACTTTTGGGAAGCATCGAGAACCAGACACAGGAGCTTTGTGGCTTTTCTTCATTGGTTCTGACTTGCTCTGACTCCTCACCTGCTCACCATTAGCACCCCGTGGTGCAGTTGTGTTTGACATCCCTCTAACAGCCCCTGATTTATATGGCCTCGCACAATCCCTCCTCCTCCTCCTCTGTGCAGCCTTGGGAGCAGCAGAACAAACATCCTGAAATGGAACTCCTTTGAATCAGTCACTGCCAAAGGAGCAGACACCTTCAAAGAGCGTTATCTTCGTGAATCAAACTTCACCCTTCCCAAATGATCTCTTTTTTAAATGAAGTTGAGCTTTTGGGGTTTGGCAGAAGCAGACAAATACTCCAGTGGGCAGATTTAAAAAAACAGGTGAAAGCATGACTGAGATTCACAGAGTCACAGAATAAAGGAGAGAAAGGATCCAGAGAGAAATCCAATGTGTTATATTCATCACTCACTCATTCAGTTACAAGGATTTGAGCAACTGTCCAGTGAAGGGAATTCAAGCTCCCCATTTTATGGTGTATCTCTGATACTTTTCCACATGGCACTGCAGGAGATGAGCTGTGCTCCTTTCTACACCCATTCCGCACAGAAAATCTGCAAACCATCACCACTGATGTTTCCTCATTTAGGATCCATGTCCCAATGTTCTTTGCCTCCAAAGCATGGCCACCACTTAATGCCCTGCTTGCTTTAGGAATGTGGTTTTCCTTTGGTGTGATGGGAACACCATGATTATGTGCTGCACGTGCCAGAGAGGCAGGGCTGGGTGGGGAAGGAGAAGGGAGCCTTCAGCTCAGAAGTGATAGTACCTATTTTTGGCTCTTGGAGCCAGGCTGTGCTGCTCCCACTCTGTTTTGATGCTCCAACACGTTTCACTGGAGATGTCACCAATCCCAGGCAGTCACGACAGTCTGGGGTGCTGGGATTCAGCCTCCTGGGGGAGGGAAGACAAGCAGCAATTTTTCTGAAGTCTGTGGCAGGAACAAATGGATTTGTGGTAACTGTTATTTGAATATTAATATGAGGCTATTTTCCAGTCTGAACATACCATTCGAACACAGGAGATCTATACCTGGCTCTCCCTTCCACCTGGCTGCAGTGGGACATCCCCTCTTCCTAAATTTCCACCCTCATGCAGCCATTGTGAGGTTTTCAGATCTGGTTAAACATTGTACAGAACCAAATGTCCTCTTGCTCCCCACTGCCTGGGATGCATAAAATACAAAATACAGTCTCCTGGAGTGAATTCATGTCCCAAGTGTGTTTTACATAACTACAGTGCCTATGGGGGGTGCACAGGATTTTCCCAGAACTCCAAGTGCTACAGTTCCCACTGTTGTTAAGTGACAACTTATTTACATCTCAGAATCCTGAGGCAGCACAAGCCAAAGTCTCTGCTTGCATCACCTGCTGCAGGTACCCCCAGGAAGCTGTGAGAGCCTCCCCTCTCCATGGCTGTGCTGCAGGGCAGCCCTGTGAAGAAGGCAGCCCAAAATCTCTCCTGAAACCCAACACTCGACCTGGGAACCTGAGTCTGTGCTGCAGGGACTCCCCACAACCAGGCCACCCCTGTGCAGCCTCTTCCTGCCTGGCACCATCCCCTCAGCCCTGCAGCACCGAGTGGGGAGGGGAGACAAAGCTGTGGCTGCCCCTGGATCTCTGGAAGTGTCCCAGGCCAGGTTGGATGGGGCTTGGAGCAACCTGGGACATTGGGAGGTGTCCCTGCCCATGGCAGAGAGTGGAACTGGATGAGCTTTAAGGTCCCTCCCAACCCAAAGCACTCTGTGATTCCAAATCCAGCAGGATCCAAGGCAAGACAAGACAGAGGGTGAAGAGCTCGGGCATCTCTGATGCCAGGCCAGTGCTCTGGGAAAGTGAGGAACCAAAAGCCAATCCTGTCTGCTGCTCACCCACCACAGGATCAGCTTTCCTTTCTTCAGCTGCTTTTCCTCATTCTGTTCTCCTGCAGCACTCTGTGCTAGGGAGTGATAGAAGCACGTAACAGCTTCTCCAAACACAGTTATCTTTAGAAATGGAACAGCGAAAGAAAATGACACTGTGTAGACACTGTAAAAAGAAAGCCTTCACTACATTAAAAAAAAAAAGTTACATTCTTGATCAAGGAACAAACTGGTCTGAATAGTCACAATCACATTTTACAGCCATGTAACTCTTTTTATCTTTTTCCCTCCCAACATCTGAAGAAGATGAACATCTGATTCCTTTATGTGGGAATTGCTGAAACCAGCACTGATAGAAAATATGCAGTTGAATATTGATCTGAAAAGATGGAGTGAGTTCAGCCCTGAGTTAATGGTCCTGTATTTTGGACAGGGGCTGGCAGAGCTCAGCCCCTCTCAGGACCAGCCCCATCCTGGTTCCTGCCAGCCCTGCAGCCCGAGGCTCCTGCAGCTCAATTCTTTTCAGCAAAGGTTGGCTGAAGGAGCACAGCACCATTTTATTTAATCGTGGTTGGAGTTCTGGTATCCACAGGAAAAAAATCCTGGGAGCAGAGTGTATTTTTGTGATCAGTGCATACAGAGTGGTATAAAATGTCTGCACCGCTTCTTTCCACTCCAGCCTGTGCCTTTGAAGTCATGGTAACAGCTTTTGGATCCCAATCCTCTGATGAGACTCCTTGATTTATTAGGTAAAACATCTGGAAAAAATGAGGACTTGTGGCAGTGTAAATCCTCCAGAAGGAGCGGAGAGAGGTTTCATCTGAGCAGCCCTCCTGTCAAAACGCAGGAAACCTGAGCCCTGGCCACTGGCTTGAGGGTGCTCCGAGGCTGAAAAGCTCCAGCCAGGCCCGTTCCCGTTTCACCCAGTGGCCACAAGCAGCTGTGAGCAGAGGAGTGTCCAGCAGCCCGGGGAGCTGGGACCACGCCAGGCCCCTGGAATGGTTTGCAGACACTCGGGTGTCAGTAGCAGTGCTGCCCTTGACAGCACCGAGGAGCCCCTGTTGTAAATCCCAGTGCTCTGGGAGCACTCAGGGATGTAAATACCTGTAAACACCTGCCTGTCAGCCACACAGGAACCAGCCAAACCCACTGCCCGGGACCCCGCCCAGAGGGGCCTTGGGGTGACTTTTCCATCCCACAATTACAACAGGAATGTTGGGGAAGAAAATGGTTTGGAAGGAATGAAGCCCATGCAAGTAACAAACAAGGCGACAGGCATTTTGTGAGGCAGATTCCTTCTTTTATTTGGAATCAGCCCTGAGGTAGGAGAAAAAAAGAGAGGAGAGAGGGAACAGCAGGAGCAGCTTGCTGTGCACTGGAGCTCAGCTCCTCCGTGCAATGTGTGTGGTGGGCAAACACGTGTGAGAGCACGCCCGTGTGCATCCAGGCAGGGCGTTTGCTACATGGGGGCAAAGGTACAAATCACCCAGCTACCTGACTCAGAATTATTTACTCTCTGCCTTCTCCACACAACAACCCAGGTTCCAAATCTCAGCGCCGACACTCGGGGGAAAATCCCCCGAGAACCATCCTTTGCCAGTTATTTTCCCATCTAAATCCCCCTTCCAGCAATTTGAATAACACAGTTCAAACATCAGCCCTGGTGCCAATGGTGCTTTTTGGAGGGGGTGTAGGACCAGCAGAGGAGGGGGAGTTTGGGGAGTATTTTTTTAATCAGATAAATTATTGCTGGGAAACCAGCCACTTCTCTCCATTCAATTTATACTCTATGGGGAATCCATCTAATACCCCTGCTCAGAGTGTGAGGCAGGACCAGAGAGATGCTGTATCAAACCAGGGAGGGAGGCAAAAGATGGGATGGAGTGCAGGGAACGAACAAATAACAGGAGGAAAGGGCTCTGGAAAAGCCTGCAGAGGAAAAGGGAAAGCCAAGGGACGTGTCTGCAGCTCCTCAGACAAGGGAGGAGGGGAGAAAATTGATTTCTCTGCTGGCAAATTAGAGCAGGCTGGAATGTGGGAGGGATGGGATGGGATGGGATGGGATGGGATGGGATGGGATGGGATGGGATGGGATGGGATGGGATGGGATGGGATAGGATA
>VZTZ01032665.1:155405-328214 GCA_013400955.1 Drymodes brunneopygia | reverse complement strand
AGCAATTAAACCAGCCTCAGAATATATTTGAGTCAAATCAATCCATACAAGAATTGCAGTCATGGTGTGCTGGTGCCCACACTTCTCCCTCCTTCCCTCCCTCCCTCCCTCCCTCCCCAATCCAGGCTGGGATCCAGCCTCACTGTCTGCTTCATCAGAATACGCACAAAGTGCAGTGACAACACGTCTCCTAAGATGCTTTATCAGTTTTGCAAAGTCCCAGTTTATCCTCCTCTTGTGGACCCATTTACATATTGATGTAGTTATTCCCCTCTCTCCAGGCAGGCCCCATGAGATAAAAGTATTTTATTTACAAAGACATTGGGGTTGCAGCTCCTAACAATTAAGTCAGCCAAGATGGAACTTTGCTGGTGCTCGCAGATTGATGTGTGAACAGAGGAATCGGCCTCGTCAGCAATTCGGGAGCAGCCGGGGGGGACTGGCTCAACCCCATCCCTATAAACCACTCAATAGCTGCTGCAACTGGGAAGAATGAATTGGGGTAGTGGGATGCACCAACGTGCAGGAGGGAGAGATAATGAGGCAGCAGGAGCGATGGAGGAGGAGAAAACCAGGAGGAGAAACTTTGTCAACAGGGCTCACCTTCAAAGGTTGGTGCTCCAGAGTGGTTTGTGCCTCCTGGGAACTCACAGGATCCTGGATGCTGCCCCTGCTCCATCTCCCCCATCCATGCCAGGCACACAAAGCTATGTTCCCATGGGATCCTGTGCCTCCCACCTGGTAAAATACATCCATCAGAGCACCTCAGGCTCCTTAAACAGCGCAGCTGAAAAGTCACCTGCCTATTCAGGCCGGTATAAATCTGGCACACTATTGCCTCTCCCTGACAGCAACCTCATCCAGCGCCAGCATTCTTCCCAGCATCTCTGACATTTCAGAATTATATTTAGAGACCTGGATGGGAATTTAATTTTGAAGTTTTCCACGGCACCCTGTCATATAAATATTCTGCAGTGCCTGCCATTGGGGGTGTTGGTGCAGAGCGAGCCCGTGCCACTGCCTCTAATTAAACAGGCCCAAGGAAAGGCACTAAAGAGTGCTGGAACCATCTTAAAAGTCAGCACGTGTCTCCCTATTAATTCTCACCCTGATCTTTTGCATAGCGCTATCGCCAGGCTAATTAATCACCGGTGTGAGCTCGAGCATTAATTGGAACAATGAATCATTTTTTTTGTCTGTTTCTGGCCACTTCTAGCCTATAGGAATGCAGCTTCTGCCATTACTTTAATAATTATTATAAATATAAAGGCAGCAGCACGCACTACATTTGGTAGGCATTAAAAAAGACATGGTATTTGGCCTGGAGCATTAACAATCTGGTGCATGTTCAGGGGAGTGATGGATGCAGCTCGCTGACAGTCCAGAAATGTGCTCCCTGAATCACTTTAACTCAGGACACTTTATGAAGGTGCTGGGCAAAGCACAGGTTTCAGGGACCCAGTGTCTGGATCGACAAGCTTCGGCAGGTCCTGGCCACTCATGGCTTGTTGGGACTTCCAGGGCGCCCAAGGATGGAAACGTCTCCACGAGCTGCACGAGGGAGGAGAAGATGCTGACGGAGCTGTTCCGAGGGATCAGGTTATAAATGTATGGAATGACTCAGGTGTGCCCTGCATCCTGCCCGGGGAAAGCAGCTGCATGCACAATGCCCAGCTGGGATGTGGCAGTGACAGCTCAGGCACTGGGGTCAGGACTCACCTCCAGTCAGGCTGGCAGAAGCACTCCGGGCTTCAGATGCTGGGAAACACAAAGCCACAAGGATGAAAACAGAGCTTTTCAGGGAGGAAACAAAAGCTAAAATGTGAACAGCTATAAACCCCCAATTTGTCACCCAGAGGACAGCAAGTATTTCCTTTCCTTGCCAGCCTGGAGGTTGGGGAGAAGCAGAAGTGGCTGAAGGAGAGCTCAAGGTGAGGCCCGTTATTTACTGCTGCTGATGAATAAGCAAACCCCCACATCATGTTTTCCTCCAGGACAGGAAAAGCTCTGGAGTGTTTAGCAGGCTGGGCAGTTGTTCTTTTCCCCCTACTGAGGTGTGTTTTACACACTGTTCCAGCAAGGCACAGTCCCACTATTAATACTTCACACACATAAAACACATGGAATTCTCCTCCGCCCCCACTCAGACCCAACAGACCAAGTGGGGGAGGGCTGGAAAAGTCACCTACAGAGACAGAGGTTGGGGGAATAATGTAAAAAAGATCCAAAAGGATTTGTGTTGGTTTCTTTAAAAAATGCAATATACTTCTCTACACCAGTTTAAAAGCACTGGCTTGTTTGAACTTCCTAGGGAAGGCGGGAGCACAGGGCAGGAATTGGCAGGCTCCGATCTGCCTGCTTTTCCTTATTATGAGAAAATCCACTCTGGTCTTGTGCGAGGGTATGAATTCTTCATCTCATATTGTGTTTGCACAGAAGCGTGAAATACATCCCGAGCGCTGCTGCCGTCCCCGGAGCACAATGCGAGAACAACGAGGGCACTGAGAACGGGGCCGCTGCTCTTGCAGGGCCCGGGCTCTGCACTGCATTCACCACATCCATGGCACTGAAAAGGAGAACCCGAGGCACGTATTTCCTCCCCAGTGCTTGGGGGCCCTGGGCTGTGAGCTGCCGTCCCTGTGGGAAGCTCCCGCCTTCCTTTCCGTAAACGCTCCCCCCGCTGCCGCTGAATCACCAAATAATCAGGAGAGCCGTGGGAAGGGAATTAAAGGGTGGTTATCACGCTGCCGTGTTCTGCTCACTTTATTTGTTTTAAATGACCATGAAAGCAAAGGGGGGGAAAAGAAAACACACAAGTGGAAACTTAATTGAGCTGCTGAAATGTCTTCAAAGGAGCATTCTGGACCGGATTGCGATGCCTCGGCTCCCACTGGTGGCATTTGCTCACATGAGTGGGCAGCTGATGAGGCAGTTCGGGACCTTTCTCTGAGTGATCTGTGTCTCCTGCTGCAGGTTTGGAGCAGAGGATGGGCACAGACATGCAGCTCTAGGGGCTTGGGGACACTTCATGTCCCAGAAAGGGGCAGGATGGGAGCGGGCTGCAGGTACCCGGCATTGCTTTGGGCTACAAGGGTCTGAGTCCTTGTTTCACGGCAGGGTTTGCTACTCCAAGGGGAACATCCATGCTGGGGTACAGCTTTTCCCTCCTGGAGCCAAAGACCATCTGCCCTGGCTCCGCTTCTGGGCAGGAGGAAAGGGGAACCCACTGCACTCATCACGGGCACCAAAGTGCGGGCACAAGGTGACAAAACCACCTAAAGTCACAAAGTGGCCTTGGTTAGATGCTGTCTCAGGGTGCAGGCCCTTCCAGAGGGGCTCAGAGCCCATGAAGGATTTATGGGGCAGGAGAGCACATCAAAGAGCTGGGCAGCAGCTGGTCCAGGACAGGAGAACCATCAGAGGGACAGGAACAGTGCCACAGGAACAGGACAGAACTTCCCATGGAGGTGGCCAGCAGAAAAGGACCCAAATGTGGGGAGACGACTCTGACAGAGAAGAGGGAGGAACTGCCCTGACCAACTGGCAGGAGCTGGAATGTAGGAGAGGGGGCAAAGAAAAGCCAAGATGTGGAAAGGCAGGTCCCACAATCCAGCACAAACCGAGCCACCCACACCTGAGGGAGAAGACAGGGCGGGACCATGTGGGAAAAGGGGGCTCAAGAGATCCAGTGTGGGAGCCCAGGGATCTGACAAGGAACCTGCTGGACCTGCTGGAGCAGCCACACTCCGGCTAATCTCCGAGTGGAACACAACTTGCCTCTGGCTTGTTACACCCCGTTTTATTATGAGTCCAATATGCACCCAAGTAAATCAAAATGGGTTCCTCTCTATTCAGTCTTCTGCTGGATCTTAAAATCTTCTAAAATGCAGGAAACTCTGTCAAAGACCCCTTAGGAAGGATCCCTACATTCTCATGTCTGAGTTCCGAGTCCTGTGCAAAGGAGGGAGAGCTGAGCTGCTCTGCCCTGCTGTGTGCATCCCTTACACTGGCCCAGCACTGCTCAAAGGAATGGATCAGCTCCCTTCTGATTCGTTTGTCCGATCTCCTCACTGTGCATGGACTGATTCCAGCCCAGGAGCAGTTTTTGGGATGCCCTGTCTCCTGTTCTGTTCCTCCTGCTCCAGTCTCTGTGCTCCAGATGTTTTGTCAGGTGCCTTCCAGCCCCAGGATTTCCCAGGAGCCTGGTGCTCTGAAGTCCAGTGAGGTAGGGTACACATCCCACTTGTGCTGGGAAGATAATGAAAAGGGCAGCCAGGGATGGGAAGGGGGATGGAGGGAGACCTTCCTGCACACCTCCTGCTCCACTGGCTCTCACTAGCTCAGCACTTTCTGGGAATTGCTGCATTGCCAGATGTTGATTGGGCATCTGACAGGAGATGAATAAAGCCAATAAAGCTCTTATTTCTGGCTATAAAAACAATAATGAAAAGCAGGCAGGGATGGGGGATGCCCAAGGCTTTCCTAGGCCACACTGAGCTGACTGTAGCAGGAACTACCTTCAGCTGCCTTCCCTTCTTGTTCCCTCCTGCCTGTGTGCCATGAGCAACAGCTCATGGATGATAGTGTGTACAGTCAGAATTCCTCTATTCCTGCCCAAGGGACTCCCTTTGGTTTATTTTGCTCTGCCAAGCTCCCCAGGCACAGCCCTCCTGCAGAGCTGTGTGTGCTGAGCTGACCCCACAGTGAGATCAGGGCTGTGCACAGCGGGGCAGCTCCGGTGTCCCCGCACGGGCCAAGTCCCCTCCTGTTAATAACAACTCCTCTGCCTCCAGCGGGGCACGGGGGAGCTCCTGTTCCTGTGCCAAAGGCTGCCCAGGCCTCTCTCCCAGAGGCACAGCCCTGCCTTTGCTTTCAGCTCCTGCACAGCTAAAGACCAAGGTCTGAATATCAAACACTTCTTTTGTGCTCTGCTGTACCAGCCTGGGGATATTTGGCCACTTCTGAGGAGTTCTGAGATTCTGAGATTCTGTATTTCTGCAGGGAGATTTGCTACACAGCTGCCAGCAGAAGAGCTGCCTCCAAAAGTGACACCTCTGCTCTTGGGAAGTGCTGCAAAAGGGGCAGATCATAGAATCAGAAAATCACAGAATCCGACTCGTTTGGGTTGGAGAGGCCCTTAAAGATCATTTCATCCCATCCCTGCCATGGGCAGGGACACCTTTCACTATCCCAGGTTGCTCCAGGCCCCATCCAATCTGGCTCTGGACATCTCCAGGGATCCAGGGGCAGCCACAGCTTTTCTGGGCAACCTGTGCCAGGGCCTCCCCACCCTCATAAGGAAGACTTTCTCCCTAATATTCCATCTGACCCTGCCCTGTGGCAGTGGGAAGCCAGAGCCTACCATGCCCACACCTCCCAAAGCCAGGTGACAGCTGCAGATTTGGAGGGTGAAGGGGATATTTATAAATAATTCCCTGGGTTTATAACCTCATAACCAGGGATTTAAATGAGCTCCCCATGAGAGGTCTGGAACAACCCGCAGACCTGAGGTGTGAAAGGTATCCTTAGTGGCAAGGGAATCATCCTGCCACTCTGGGAATGCTGGCACTGACCTGTGCACACCTAGCTCTGGATAAACCTGCAGATCCAGCTCAGCCCATGGCAATCAGAGCAGCCCTGTTCCTCACTGGGATCCAGGCTGGCAACTGAAAAGAAACATTCAGAATGTGCATTAACACCATTTTAGGGAGTGGGACCACCACAGGGACAATGTCCAGCACCACAGCCTGGCTGAGACACAGTGCACAGAGCAGAGTTGTATGATTGTGGTAAGCTGTAACTCAGACCTAGCTCTGACTCATAAAGCCAGGAACAGGAGTTCTTTCCAAACAACAGCGCCTTCAGCCCAGAAACTGCTGCACTCCATGTGGGAAAACCTCCTGCTGGACCTTGGAAGGCCAAAGAGTCAATTCCTGATCCAAAGGCCAGCGAGCTGCCTCGACACCACAGGTGTGATCTGGTTACACTTGTGCAAACACCTGCACCAGGAGTGACACACACACACCTATGCATTGAACATTTCTGTTTTCCCAGGCCTCAGTTGCCAGCATAATGGATTGGGAACACACATTTAAGGTGGAAAGCATTCCTGGAAACTGGCTGTTCTTCAAAGGCATATTTACTGGATGTTCCAATAGCCATGACTCAATAAACATACAGCAATATTACACTGGCTAAAAATATCTGGGATAAAAGAAGAGTGAAACTCCCATTGCCATTTTATTTAATATTTTTATCAATGATCTGAATGACTCTGTATAAATCCTTGTCATGGGAAAGTTTGCAGATGCCAACGAGATTGGTGGGAGGGGAGCAAGAAGCAGGATTGGGCTATCAATACACTGGGATCTGACATGAGTGAGAGCTGGCCACGTGCCAGTGAAACATGATTTAAATACAAGGTAAGAAATCTGAAACCAGACACACGGGTTTCAGTCACAGGATGCTGCCTCAGAAAGGAACAGTTTGGAAAAGGACTTGGAGGACATTGGAGATCTGCCCATAGCCCTAAAGCTGCAATAAAGGGGGACTGGGATCCCTCGGTGCTTAGAAGGGACCATGGATGATTCCAGCAGGAAGGATTCCTTCTGGCACAGCTCCAGGAACCTGCTAGAAGGGCATGATCAGGCTCTGCTCCTTCCTTACTGGAGAAAGGGAAAATACAGGAGTGACTCTGCAAAGGCAAACAGTGACCCTGGGGCTGGGAAACAGAAGCTGCCCTGCATTCTCCTGAAGGAGCCCAAGGTGTCAGCTGGTCGAGGATGTGACTGAGACAGGACCTGGCCACTGCTCCAGGCACTGAGATGGGATGGCAGTGGGTGGGGAGGCCTTTTGGGAACAATGATACCTCTTCCAAGACAATTGCAAATTTAACCTTGACGTAAAACCTAAAAGAAACAGCCATGGAGGATGTCCAGCACTGGAAGAGCTTCCCAGGGCACCAGATGAAATGATGAGGTCAGGTGTTTTCCAGAAGGGGCTCTTTAAGTCACCCCTGAGAGAAATTATCCAGGGGGTTGGTTACACTACACGTGCTGTGGGAATCCTTGGATTACTACACTGAAGTCTAGTCCTTGCACAAACTGCTTGGAGCAGGCATCTCTTTGTATTTGAAGGAATGGAGGAAGCCTGTGGAATGGCTCAGGCAGCCTGAAAGACTTTTCCTGGCTGCCTCAAACTCTACACGAGGGGATACTTCTGCTTAAGCTTTACATACTGTAAGTTATAGGGCTCTCTCTTCCCAAATTAAGCAAACAGAGATTCCCTCCCGCCGAGCTGAAAATCTCAGTATCAGTTTCTCCAGTCCTCAACAAATCCTCACCAGTCTGGCTCTGGAGAAAATGCATAAAGAACCCCCGCCTGCTCTGAGTTCCAGCTGGGGAGCTGCACAGATATCAGCAAGGTTTCAGGGTGTAACAGAGCAGAAACCAGCTCAGCATGCTCATCTTCTCAAGCTAAGTCTGTCCTTCTGTTTCCATAGATTAGCTCTTCCCTGCATTCCCCCTGCACAGGATGCCAGCCTGGCCACGGCAGCAGCAGCCGCGAGCAGCGGGAGGTCCCGCTTCATCCAGCACCAGCTCCCACATCCCCAGCACTGCAGCCTTTTGTTCTCCTGGTTCCTGTCTGATCTCTCCAGCCCATCTTACATTCCTCCTTCAGGGCCCCCTCCAAAAGTTACTGCACAAAACAGGATTCTGCTTTTCTATTTCAAATCCAGACCCGGCATCAGAGCAAAGATAAAAAGCGATCCATCATGGCAGTGATGCACAAAGGTCTTTTTCCATCTCTGCCTTGGTTTGTGCAAGCTGAGCTGCCACAAGTGAAAATTCAGCTCCTGTTTGGATACATGGGGAATGCGTGGACTCATGCAGTGGGATACAAGTGTATCTCCTGGATAAAAAAAGTGAATGCATTGAGTAAACTGATCTTACCTGTACAGCTTCCTGCCAAAGCAAGCCGGGAGCTCGTGTCACAGGCACTGGGTGAACTCCACTCCTCACTGCTCCTTTCAGTGCCGTGTCCCACACAGCACAGCATCTCTTGGCTCCTAAATCCCATGTCATCAGTGGCAACTTTTCCACCATAGACCAGATCCTTGGTGGAGAACCAGGTGCAAGTGTTCTTGGCAGATCCAAGTCTGCCCAGCCAGTGCCATCCCTTCCCTTGGGAGCTGCAGTGATCCTAATCACCAAACAAGCAACTTCCTGACTGTGAGCTATTGCTTCCCTGGAACAACAGCATTTCAGAGTGAATGTGTTATCCAAACAATAAACCAGGCTCTGCATGTCCAGATCAACTTTCATCTGCAGTTTCCGGGAAGGAGCAGCTGCTCTGACAGCTCCCTGCCCGTCCCATGCCTGTGTTGGTGTTTGCTTTATCTGGAGCAGAGCAGCCCCTTTGAGGGGACTCTCCTGACCTTCCCAATTACTACAGTCAGGTCCAGGCTGCAGAACTGGAGTCCTTTCAGCCAGAAACCCACAGAACCCAGTACTGCTATTGAATGCTCCAAGCCATGGGGACTGACCAAACCTACCCCAAGTAATTCCTGCCAAAACACAGACTAGACCAGCACTGGGTATTTCACTCCCCAGATCTGTTTATATTACACCTTCCTGCTTCCTGGTGCAGGTTGGACCTCTAGGAACCCTCTCTGCCCCTGCTTGTGTCCCTGCAGGACCTCGTGGTATTTCTCAGACAGCTTACACAGCCCAATTAGCTAAATCTCCCCCCATTTCACTCTGTTCTGGTTTAGCTAAACAAGATTCCCACTAGCCGGAGAGGGAAGGTGGCATGATTGGAGCTCACAGGTTACCCACAGTTGTCAAGCACAGCCGTGGCTGCCCCATCTCTGGAAGTGTTCCAGGCCAGGTTGGAGTGGAAAGTGTCCAGCCTGTCTAGTGGAAAATGTCCCTGCCCATAGCAGTGGTTGGGACTGGATGAGCTTTAAGGTCCCTCCAAATCTCAGCAGTCTGTGATTCCATGATTATCCTCTTGTCTGTGAGTGCGTGTAGCCTTCAGAGGTCCATGCCCTGGGAGCTTGGCTTGGACCATCAAGTCCTCAGACTTCTTCAACTCACTGTCAGGCTCAGGAAAAAAGACAATCCAGAGCTGAAGTTCAGGAAGGGAACTGTGTGTTCTCATGCTGGAGGCCCGGGAGGAAACAGCGGTGAATTCCCATAAAGAAATTACCAGGATCATTAAGGATTAATAATTATCTTTGCATCTGATAAGCGATTGGAGCTTTAATTTCCTGTAGTTTTTTGTGAGCTGTTGTGTGTACCACAAATGGTGTGTGAGCTGTGATGACAGCCCAGCTGAGATGTGCTCAGCCACCAGTTATTTTCCAATTAACGTGGAGCTGTGGTGTGATGAGTAATCGTGCACAGAGAGGGAATCTTAATTTGCCTGCCCTTAGAACAGGTTACTGGGATTTCTAATGGGTGGCAAACAATTGCAAATCCTAACCAACCAAAATAACAGGGCCCTGGCCAGTGTCAAGTCTAATTTCACTAAATGCCAGCATCATTACATTCTCCTGTGGTGGCTGGTTTTGAACTGGCACCAGGAATGAGTTATTCCCACTCCATGGGGATTCCAGGTTTCATCTTTGCTTCTGTCTTTGATTTATTGAACAGATTTATTTTCTGGGTTAGATGTTAATATTTTTGCCCTTTGCAGTTCAGTGTCTCACTGGTGAAGGAATCAGGAGTGTGGCATCTGGGTATGCTGGAAGCACAACTGGCCACCTTTAGACACTTCCACTGGCTCAGACACACTGGTGTTCTCCCCCTTTGCAGAAATCTCAGTTCAAAAGCATCACTCTTCTCCCAGAAATGAATTCTGCCTCAGGAGCTGATTTAAATCAGAGACCAAAATAGAGGAAAAATCACTCTCCTGTTATTTTCACTCTTCCCCTGCTCAGAATCTCATGCAACAAATCAGCTGCTACTCACAGAACATCTTCCCAGGACTGAGCTTTTTTCCAGGAGAGGCTGGAAGAGGAGGGCACATCCCACTGCCACTGGAGCAGCACAGTCAGCACAGCACTCTGGAAGATGCTCCCAGTTACTTTCTATCAAACACTACTGGGCAAATGTTTATGGTGAGAGTGTCTTAAGGACACAAAAAAAATTTAAAAATTAAGGAAAACTCTCCATGTCCTGCAGGTGATTTCTGTCCCCCCACACTCCCAGTACAAACCTCCCCGTCTCCACCCTAAAATCCCTAGTTTGTACCTCCAGCTCTGCAACTGCCACGGAGTATCCTGGTCCTGCCAGGATCATGTTTTCAGTCTTCCTACATAATTTAGTAAGATTTTATTGCCAGAAAGTAATTTCTCTGCAAAGAAAGACCAGTAAGTCTTGCCTGATCCCTTTAGCTCTGAATAACTGCAAATTTAATGACCCTGCACGCTGCTGTGTCCCGTAAATCTTTAATAAAAATATTAAAGAGCCCCAGCAGAGGATCTGCTGCTCAGCCCCCTCCTCACTGGCACTCACCCTGAGCTCTGAGCCTTCTTCCCAGTATTTTACCCTTTTCAATAATAGATTATTTTAACCTACATTTAGGGAGTTTGGACCATAATCCATCAGGCAATATTTTCTTAAAGCTTCGTGGACAACCAGACAGATTTGTACTATCTAGCCTGATAGTTATTTCATTAGCATAAGTGATCAAATTAGTGTGACATGATTTACCTGCAATATATCCATGCTGACTCACTCCTATTACAGTAAATTTATTTGTCCTAAAAAAAAAAAATTGAGCTGCAAACTAAATGAACATTTTAGAAGAACAACATTCCTCTGGAATCTCTGCCTCCTGTTATTATTTCTGTTGGGACGGAGCACAGGCATTTTGGGGTTGTTTTGGGAATGGGCTGGACTAAAAGCGAGCCAGAGGGTGCAGGAACAAGTGAAGGCATGAAAGAACCATCACTGCAGAGAGGGCAGCCACAGGCAAGGATTCTTGACTCCTTTCAGAGAGAGACACAGCACGAGGAATTAAGGCTGGCATGAGACACTCCAAACGGGATTTATCTGCTCTGATTTTCTACAGACCCTGACTAAGCACCTTGGGCAAGAGAGAGAGGAGCAGGTCCCCCCTGGTGCTTCCAACCACAGACCCACCATTGCCTTCTACTTATAAAACTACTAAAGCCCACCCCCCCAAAAACCAAAAAAAGCTATTGCACGGCTAAACTATCTGTTTGTCACAGTTCCTTTCCCCACCGTGGTGGGCAATAATGTCCTTCCCCAAAGGGTTTGTCCCCAGCTGAATGCAGCTGCCAGGCCCCAGGGAGCAGCCCCAGCCTGCAGGGATTGCTGCTGGCACAGCACACAGGCACTCACTGGGGCCTGGGGTGCAATTCCAGCTCTGCTCCTGTCCTCTTGTGCCACCTTTAGGCACAGCACCTTCCTCCCAGAGCTGGCTTCCCCTTGCTTAAACCCTGAACTCTCCAGAGGACAGAGTAACTCAGGTATCTCCCAGAGTCCCCTGGGCAAAGATGTCTAAATCAGCTTCCAACTCTTTCAGTCAAAGCAGAGACTTTCCTTTCATTTTGCTGTTGGCTGAACATTCAGCTGAGATTCTTCACACAGGACTTAAAGACGTGAGAGGAGGGGGAGAGACTTTTTATATGGGCAGGCAGTGACAGGGCAAGGGGCAGTGGTTTTGAATTGTCAGAGGGCAGGGATAGATGAGATATTGGGAAGGAATTGCTCCCTGTGAGGGTGGAGAGGCCCTGGCACAGGGTGCCCAGAGCAGCTGTGGCTGCCCCTGGATCCCTGGCAGTGCCAAGGCCAGGATGGACACTGGGGCTTGGAGCAACCTGGGACAGTGGAAGGTGTCCCTGGCCATGGCAGGGGATGGAGTGGGATGAGCTTTAAGGTCCCTTCCAACCCAAACCATTCTGGGATCCTTGGGAACTTAACCACATAACACTGGTGAATTAAATTTTGTCTAGAGTAGCATTTTGATATCAAAGGATGCTCACCAAGGCCCACTCCACATGCACCTATTGGGTAATCTGTGTTATCACCATTTTAATTTCAACCCTGTTCTCCAAGACAATGAAGCCACATTCAACACTGTGCTGAGGGCAAGTAGTTTTGAAATGGTCACAGTTGAGAGGTAAAACAAAGGTCCAGTCATTAAAGCATTGGAAAACTGGGCCTTTTTCACTACATAATCCTCTGTCAAGCCTCCCCAGTGGTTGGCACAGTAAAATAATATAGCCACAGATGATATTTTTTTCTCCTACATAAATTCTCCTTTAGTTTCTCAGAGAAAAGAAAAACCTTTTCAAGCTCTTCAACACTTATAGAGAAATAAAGTGAAGTGTGACAGTCACTGAGGCATTTCCAGCCTGCTATGTTGGATCAAGGGATGAGTTGTGTCCTTGAGGAAGAACAGGCACCAGTGAGGATTCATCCCTGACCAACCAGCAAAATTCAGTGCAACTGGTCCTTGAGCACCATTGACTTCAAAAGGTTTTAAGCACATATTTAAAATTATGAGAGGCTTTGATAACCTGGGCCCTTGGTGAAATCCAAGGACCTCTCTGGGAAAGAGAGCACAGGACACACATGGCACTCCATGTAACCCCTTAATTAGCACATAATCTGTGCCCTGCCAGGAAGTCTGAGTCTCTTCTCAATGAGCACCATCAATGTCATGGCATTGCTGCAGGAACCTTCTCCTTAATTACACGGGATCTCTGGAGCAACCACGCACTGTGTAATTAGTCCCAAAATGAACTCCTTCAGTCACTTGCATTTAACAAGCAGTACTGCCATCCTGACTGCCAGCCCATGTTCAGCCACCATAAAAGGATGTTCTTCTTACACAGGAAAACAGATTTTTCCTGCTTCTAAGGTGCTGCAGATTGGAGAATTTTTCCAGGCTTTTCAAACATCAAGTCCTGTGTCCTTACAGATCTCAGGGTCAGCACTGACAAGGGAGCTTATCAGGCAGAATGATCTCTGGAGCAGGTTCCCAGCTGCATTAAGCACTGCTGTGAATGGAGGAAATCAACCCAAAAAATAACAGGGAAAATGACAGCCTTTCTGCCGTTTGACAGAGATCTTGCTTTTCCCTTTTTTCCCTTGTACACGTTCATAATTTTGTAGACAGGTAATTACACGTCTGATGTAAAGACCACTCCTCCTAGTTCAGGCTTCAAAGCTGGCAGAATTCAGTTGCAATTTCATCCCAGCAATCACAGATCCAGCAGAAATGCAGCTGGGATGGAGGTGGAAGAGCTCACTTCCAATTGAGGTATTCAAGTGGGAGATGTGGAATCAGCCACGGAGCTGCTGGTCCTGCCTTTCTTTACCTTCATCCTCCAAGCACTGGGGAGACCTGAAGGGATGCAGAGCTGAGCTCAGTTCTCCCACAATGCAGGGATCCAGGCCAGCCCAGCTCCCACCTGAGCAGGACTGCGCCCAAGCTGCTCTCTCAGGAAGGTGAATTGAGCACAGTGAACCAAGAGCCTCCTAAACCTGAGCCTGTTTCCTGCAGCCAGCTCAGCATCCCAGCCCTGCCATTCCCATCTCTCCCAGCCCGGCTGTGGCAGGGGCAGAGCCAGCTCAGGCTGCACAGCCTCCCTGCCCAGACGTGCCCTTCCTTCCCCTTGGAGCCCCACAGCCACATTCCCTTGGACTGGAAAACTTCTGGCAGGCAATGGCTGGCAGCCACGTGGGCCAGTGAGCACATGTTATCTGGGGAGGGCAGGAGCAAGGAACACCTCAGAATTTAGGGCATGGTAGCCCAGTGTTCCAGCTTCCTCTGAAGCACGGGGTGGACTCTGCTCAGGAGGGGAGCTGGGTTAGAATTCAGAATCACAGAACATTCTGAGCTGGAAGGGACCCACAAGGATCTTAAGGAAATGATCCATACATGGGTCAAACCCATAAGCCTGGCATTATTGGCACCATGCTCTGACCAACTGAGCTCATCCCAGTGAAGAGCTGCGGGGAATTTGCACAAGGACATTGGCCCAGAGACTCTGCTCCGTTGTCACGAGCTGATCTGGGGGCGTCACAGCCAGAGCTGCACTGCCAAGACTGCCAAGATCAGGTGCAAATGAACACATCAAACAACCAGAAAAAAAAGCAGGAGTGGAGTGAACAAACATTTGCTTTAACAGCAGCTTCCACTCACCTGGATCTTGTCAAAACACCTTTATCTCATCACCAGCACTGCTCAGCATCAGCGCCGTGCCATCCTAGCAGGGCAAACAAACCTTCTCACAAGATGTGAAGATAAAGGGGAAGAATGAAAACAGCTTCACTGGTTTTCTAGTGACAGGATGGCCAGTGAGGAAAACTGATATTCCCTGAACAAAACCAAAGAGTGGATAGGAAATGAGCCCTGAAATTACCATCAGACATTTCCCTGTCCAACAGACGCTTGTTCTGGAGGTCTTCAGTCATTATTATTATTTCAGGGTTGTGCCTGGCATCACTTCTCTCTGACACATACACATAGAACAGGCCAGAAATGTACCCAAACTGCTCCTAAGGAGCTCCAGCCCTGGGGACTGTGCCTCTCCAGCCCAGGAGATCTGCTCACACCATTACTATTCTAACCACTTTCCCATCACCTACGCTGAATATCCCTTGTTGTTAAGTCTGTCCTTGCCCTCCCAGCACCTCCCTCTTTGCCAGAGCAGCATTACCAGGAGCTCTCTTGCCCAAACACGCCCAGTTCCCTCTGTCTGCTCCCCGGGCAAACGTTCCCCGGATCAGTGATTGCTCCAACCTGCTGCTCATCTCTGCTGGTGTGTGCACCTCCTGTCTCACCACTGAGGCAGGGACTGGCTTACAGATCTTTCAGGTGCAATTTCTATTTCATGAATAAAAGAAAAGATCTGGTCAATCAGAGATATGGGGAAAAAAGACACAGGAGCCCTGTCTCTGCTCAAACACACCCAAAGAGCAAAAGCCTAAAATCTGCTGCGGATGAGAAGATAAAATCGGGAGCATCCCAACTAAATTGGGATGTCTGGTCACTTTAGCTCTGTCACAACTGTACCCTGCTGGTGCTATTGAAGCCTCTCAGCTGCCCTTTAGCAGCACGTCCCTTTCTGAAGCTGCCAGGCCTTTGTTCCTCCCCAGAATAGTGTCCTGCTCGTGCACACAGGGGCAGGGCAAGGTTGGACACTGTGCACTGCATTGTACTGTCAGTCTAAATAGAAGCTGATGGGATAATAATTAATTGCAGTCTCCCTGTAATAAAAGACAAGACAAAGCCAGAGATATAAATAAAATCATCAAAGGGACTCACAGAATAGGAGCTGTGTCTGCATTTTGTGGGCAATTTACAAGCCAAAGGAAGGTTGGGAACCCAAGGACTGAAAAGCAATAAAAATCTATGGAGCCCTCACAAAACCGTGACAGCGTCTCGCTGATCTGCCTTGTTACCAGGCAGAGGTATAAATTCCCTCAGCACCTCCGTTGTTTAAGGAGCTGGAAGGGGAAGGGTTGAAGTGGGAGTGACCCCCGGCTCACTCAGCCCCGCACAGCGGGGAGGTGCCCTGGGAAGAATAGAGGAGACAGAAGGCACCCAGCCCTGCTCCGGGGCTGCCAGCAAAGCACCAGCCTGGAAACGGGGGCTGCGAGCTCCGGTCGCCCCAGGGCTTTCACGGACGCGTTTTTAACTCTCTTTGTGCCGTGAGGGCTCCTTTCCTTCTGGCCTGCACAAAAGCAAACCCTCCCCTGACCTGCGAGTTGCCAGGGCCAGCTGCCTGTCCCTGCTCCCCGGCTGTCACCGCCTCGCAGCTCCGGGCAGGACGCGGTGCCGAGGCTCGGGCGGGACTCAAAGGGCCCCGGCACTGCCCCGGCCTCGAGCAGCTGCAACCTGGAGCCACGGCAGGGAGGACAGAGGGGAATCCTCCCCCTGCTCCCTCCCCATGAGGCCGTGAGAGAGGAAAATGGATAGAAAAGGGGGTGGATGTGAAGGGAGGGGAGGGCAAGATCCTCTGTCCCGTTTAATGCCTCATTGTCACTAAAGTCGGACAAACAGGTACCTAAACACCCTCAGAGCTGGTGACACATCCCTCTGCTCAACAACCTGCCCTGGTCCCCAAATCTTTCCACTCAGCCTCGAGGACAGAAGGATTGAAAGAAGATGACCAGGTGCTCTGATGAAAGGGGGAGAGGTCCAGCCCTCGCAGACATCTGGGCCAAGCTGGTGCGGGCCCCTTCTCCTGGAAGCCAGGCTGTTGCACGTTCAGCTCAGCTCCGCAGGGCTGGGAATCCCACCACAGACACACACAGGCTTCCCTCATTCATCTCTGGAGTGGAGGGAGAGGCCAGGAATAGCGGGAGAGCAAGGAGGCACACCCTCAGCCTCTGTGGTAAAAGCTTTTCTTGCCAAGGGTGTGCATAGCAGGGACAAGCTGGAAGCACAGATCTCAAATCCCAGCTCCACATCTGAGCTTTGTTTTCTGCTTCTGTTTCCTATCCCTGATTTTTTTTTTTTTAATTCTCCTTTCGGAATCTTCTTCTCTGGCTAAACCAAGCCAAGGTAAAGAAACAACAACTAATTAAAAGGAACTGACATTGCTCAATGTCCCCCCACAAGGCAAACACGATCCTCTTCCCAAAGAACAAATAAGTCCTCAACTAAACAATGGTTTCCTTAATGGAGCCGGCAAAGTCTTTATTCCATCGGATCCCTAAACAACAAACAAAGTAACCAGAGGAAGGTCACCTCCCTTTCCCTGCCCCTGCCTTGCCAGGACTTTTCATCCCCACAGAGCGATGCCAGTGGGAAAGGGGCTGTGCCCTGCTGGGGCAAGGTCACTAGAGGGGGAGTATCCAGAGCACGCCCTGCCCTGTCCCCGTGCAGCCCAGGCTTGCCAGGAAGGAGAGGTGACACGGCTCCAGCCAGCCCCGGGGGCAGCACAGCTCTGGTCAGCCCGGGAACTCAGGCTACAACTTTTGCCTTTGCTTCCCAGCAGAGCACAGAACCAGAGCTGGGTTGGTTGGATTTTGGGGCCAAGTCTTGGATCTAAAAGGAGAAGCCTGTCTGAGCTGAGGGTCAGCCACACCTTACCAGTCTGACCAGCTCTCTCTGTGAGCACAGAAGTTGGATTGATTATTTTAAAGCTCTTTTTCAACCCGGATGATTTTATGATTGTGTGAGGCTATCCAAGGACCTGGAGGGGCAACACCCAGAGCAAACTCAGCAGTGCAGCATCCCCAGCTTGGCTCCAGGGAACCCAAAATGGATCAATCAGAAGTCTCCTGTCACCTGGCAGATATCCTGACAAAGCCCATCCTTGTCTGGGTGCAGAGCTGGAGCTGATGGGTGGTGTGGGGGAGAGAAAGGCAGATTGTGAATTAATCTGTGTCCTTCACTCCAAGCAAGTTAAGAGTTGCTACAGAGAGTGGGAGAGATCTGGAAAGCACCCAAACATTTGTGGGGCCTGTCACCAGATTCTCCCTCTAGCTTGCAAGCAATCCTCTGCGTAGGGAGAAGGGATGGAGGCTCCAAGTGCTGCCAAGGGAAGAGCACACCGTGGGCACACGAGCAGGAGAATCAGAGCCCAGCTGCAGCTGTGCCAGCTCTGTCACTGCCCACTCCCAAGGACCATCCTTGTGCCATCTACCAGCCAGGGTGGCCTCTTGCTGCTCCCTAATGCGGCACAGCCAACATGAGCTGGCTTTTCCCATACCCTACATGTGCATGAGCACTTCCCTTCTGCCTCCTTGTTCCTCCGTGGGAGGGATGGATGGATTGGGAATGCACACGAGGAATTATCAACATACTGCTGCTGTCCCACATTTCACATCCATCATTTCCTGAAGTTTTAGAAGACCCCAGCCCAGCTTGTTCCTCAGGAGCCCTCCCAATCCAGACCAATGTCACACATCCCTTGGCCAAGGCCATTTTTAGAAGGATTCACTTTCTGCTCTTCAGGGCAGCCTTGTACTGCCAGACACCACAATGGAGTCACAGAACACAGGGATTCTGGACCCATAAAGTCTCCAGAGACTGCAGCTTGATAAGGAAGGCGGTGACAATCCCCATTCCCTCACCCAAAGAGCTCTCAAGGCTGAATTCTGTCACCACGAAGCTCAGGATTGGGGAATGATATCTAGCCAAGGTCTTTGGTGAGTTAGAGCCATCAGAATGCTCTGTGCAGGAGGACACAGGCCTGGTGGGATGAGCCCCACTGTTCCAACACCAAACATTTCTTAGAGCACTCAGTCAGGAAGAGCCTTCTCGCCCAGCTGGTCCAGAAGCTTCTTCTGCCAAGGGTTCAGTCCTGGTTGTGCTCCTGATCTGAGAATCAGCATCATTCCTGAGCTTCAAATCCAGGGCTCCCTCCTAAAGCCCCCAACTCCATCCTTTCCTGCAGCTCCACTGGGCTGGATGGCCACAGGTGCCATCCCCGAGCTGCTGCAGTGACCCAGGGCAGGCAGGGCAGAGCCAGCTCCTTCCTGAAGGGAGGTCAGATCCCGACACCGCCGGCCGCGGCACAAGAAGAGCTTTGTCAGCAGGGCCCTCTCACAGCCCTGTGTGACTCTGCCCTGCACAGAACACACACACCAACAGAGCCACTTCCCCGAGCTGCAGGAGCAGCCCTGACAGCACGGGGGCTGTGACCTTTTGCTGAAATACAGGAACTTCAAAAAATCCCGTTCTGGGGATGGAACAGACGCTCATCTATCACACTTTCAGCTGTAAGAGATCCCCTTCCTACCAGCAGGCTTTTTTTTAACCTGCATCCAGGCAACGGGAACTGTGCTCTGCACACGCTGGCACAGCCAGCCCGAGGTGATTCCTGCTCACGGGCAGGGGAGGGAGAGCTTGGGAACAGCTCCTGCTCAATCGTCCAGAAGGTGATGAAACACCGTGCTGCTCAGATGCATACTGGCAGCCAGGCAGGAACGGGTCAGAGGTGAGGAGGGAGGATCTCACCATGTGAATGTTGAGTAGAAAGAGAAGCATCTCTCTCTGATCCCATTTGCAGCCTCTTGTGCAGCGTGAGCAGGAGGAGCAGGTTGGAGGAGAGGCTGCCTGTGCTGTGCTGTCACAGCAGCACCCAGAGAGGTGAGGGCTTGGACTCAGGCTTAGAAACTACTCCAGCCTGTGCATGGAAGGAGGGGAAGGGTGCAGGCACCTCCTCTGCCCACCCTCAGCATGGATCCTGGACTGTTGCTCCTTCAACCTCGGCAGGCTGTTCAGGCAGGACCTGGGGCCTCCTGCCTTTCCTGCTCCTGAGCCATCCTGCCTGCTGCACAGTTTGGGAAGTGTGGCACGGATTCTGCAGGGTGTGAGCACACTCACACGCTGAACCAAACGCAGCTCAAGTCTTTTTATCAGGAAGTGATAGCACCTTGGGTATATATTCAGACCAGTTTAGTGATTAGTAGTAAATATTCTTGGTGATAGCATGTGTGAAATGCAAGCAAGAGCTCTTTTGATCTTCTGTCCTCGTGCTCCTGGATCCTGGACTCTGTGGCACAAGGAACCATATGCCTACAGCCATGAGAAGTGGGTGCTCATGTCCCATGAAGAACATTGCTGTGTCCACTCCTGCTCTGCACTCCAGGATCTGCTGTCCTGTTACAGCCTGCCGGGACTGTTGGAAGGAGGCAGCTGGGTCCATGAGAAATAATGGATTTTAAATAAAAACAGAAGGATCCTAATGGACATGGCATAAGTACACAGGGACTCAGCTTTCCCCAGGGGCTGGACAGGGTTCTTGAGCCTTTTGAGAAGTCAAAGATGATGATAGCAGATGGTCATGGTGCTCCTCAGAAGCTCCCCAGGTCTGCACCTGCAGACCCATCAGAGGAAGGCAGAGCAAGAGCAGAGCACACAGGATGGCCACAACCATCTAATCAAGGTTTGCTGCTAATGCCATAAGGAAAGAAACACCATACCTTGCAGTTTATTTATTATTCTTTGTGCCCCAAGAGCAATGCCAGACACCAGAAGCTCTCCCTGCTGTAGGATTCTTGGAAGAGAGCACTCCATCCAGCTGAGCTCCCACAGACAAGTGAGGGCCGGATCAGGACTAAGCAGGTGTGTTAAAATGCTCCCTCTAACAGGATTTTTGCAGCCCCTGAGGTGCTGCAGCCTTACATTAATGCTGCACTTGACTCTGCAGGCTCTGTCCTTCACTTGCAGCCTTCTGATGCCGAGGCGAATCCTACAGAGCCATTTTCCAGAGCTCACCCTTCCAGGCACATCAGATTTACCTGCCACAGCCACGAAGCTGCTCAAAGGCAGCAGCAGCATCCTGAGAGGCTGTTGAGGGTGGGAGGGCAGAGCTGCCATGTCCTGAGGGGACCTGTCAGCTTAAACTTTATCTGCTGGAGATCTGCTGGAGGCCCTGAGCTCACACTTGTGGAGCACTGTGCTCACAGAAGAGCCCTGCAATGCTACAGCAGCTCCTCTGTTCTTTACAAGACTTTTCTTCCTCCACAAAGGTGTTGTTTTACAGGCATTTCCTTCTCACATGTCCCCCACAGCATGTCTGGGTGGTGCAGAGCTCCTAGGGGGACGTGACGTGACCCTGACCACACTCCTGTGAACTGGGTGAGGAGAACAGCCAGGCCCTGAGCCCAAGGGACCTCCCACCCCAGGCTTATCATTCCAAGGCCTGGCTGCTCCATAAACCTGGTGCATGGTGGGGTGGCCATGGAGGCACGAGTATCAGAGCTGTGTGGAAGGCACTGGACTGCCATGGAGGGCTGTGGGAGCAGAGCTATTGGGGTCACTCAGTGAAGACTTAACCTACACTGACTGTAGTGTACTCCAGGGTTTAGGAAAAACCCCTTCTCAGGGGTGAGCACAGGGGTGACAGCCAGGGGCTGGCTGCTGGCACAGCACGAGGCACAGCTCTGGCTCAGCAGGGGCATTTGTTCTGTGACTTCATCTTCATCCTCATCCCTGGGCTGTTGTGAAGGGAAGTTTGTGCGAGACAGACGGGTATGGCACACAATGCCAGCTTCAGAGCAAGCTGCGAGGGAGCAGATTGAGCTCTCTGTGCAAACCAACAGCGAAGCCATTCCTTGGTGGCTTCTCTTGTGGGACACTTCAAAGGCACCACGCAGCCACAAGGCTGCTGCTGCCCTGGGGAAGGACTCACTGAATGCCCTCCGTGAATGAGAAGTAAAAATGAAGCAGTTCCACTTGGCACGTGCAGCCCAGTAAAGATCCCTGAATGCTCAGCTTCTCATTGAACCTAAGGGAGGCTGTTAATTCGTTATTCACTTCCCAGCCTGGAAGGAAAAGCATGTTATACCCGAGGGCCAGAACTGATGAACAGAGCCATAAATCAAGCAGTTTACAAGACCAGCAATTAGGAAACAAGCCGACAGAAGGGAGAACTCTGTCAGTAATAAAGCAGACACACCACAGGATCTGCTGAGTGCTCAAAGCAACGGGGGACACGCAGTCCTTTCCACACTCCATCTCTGATTCTTCCAATCATTTGCTGCTTTTTCCTTCTCTCTTCTACTTCCTTTTATTTCCTTCTCCCCTCGCTTCAGTTTTTCTTCTGTTCTGTCCCTCCTCTCTTCCAGAAAGCCTATTCTCCCAGTGAATGCAAGAACACACCTGCTGAGCAAATGGGTTTGGCAGCTGCTGCCCGGGAGCAGAGGCATGTGCTGGGTACCAGCAGCCACAGGATGATGGATATGGGCAGTCCTCAGGTGCAGGGTGGGATGGGGACAGCTGGGAGCTGCTCTCCAGCACAAGCATTGCACAGTGCAGGAGCCCCTGGGCAGGGGACAGGGCCAGGGATGGTGGTGCTGGGGGAGCAAGTGGCAGTGGCAGAGCTGCTCAAGTAAGGAAGGGATGGGGTGACTCTAAATCCCCTCACTTGTCTTCTGCCCTGCTCAAATCCTGGATCCAGCACCAGTCAGATCCAGCTCTCTTGACTTCGACAGCAACTTCCAACACCCTCCCAAAGTCTCCTGCTCTCTTCTTACTTCTCTGTCCTTTGACATCACTCCAAGTGATCTCCTGGGGTGGGGTCACTGGGTGGCCAGGGGGCTTTGGGGGGTTTAGACCCACTGCTGGTCCCAATCCCATGGGCAGCTCTGCACCATGTTGCCCCCATAGAAGCTGCCCAGAGAAGGGAGGCAGTGCCTGGGGCTGGCTGGACACTCCTTCCCAGATGCTGCATTCCTGTGGAGCAGCACTCCAGGCAGAGTGGGCCCGGAGCAGCTGCTCCTGCACACAGCACAGGCACACACACCTGTCCCAGTGCAGGACTTGGGCTTGAACCACCTCTCACATCCCCCCCTGCTCCATGCACTGCCACAGCTCCTGCACATCCCAGATTTGGGAAATCACAGCCAGAGATGAGAGATTTTGCCTGCGTTAGCCTTTGGCACCCTGACACAAGAGGAATATGAGTAATTATGAGCCTCCTTTTATCAAGGAAGGAGGGAGACCAGACACTCCTCCAATCAGCCCAAGACCAAATGGATCAAGTTATGCCAAGAATTAAGTGTGTGATATTCCAGTGCAGCCTGGGGGAACCTTATGTTAAGAATGAGCATCACTCCAACGCCCTCCTAGCTGCCTGTGGGTGATCTTGAGTAGAAAGGCTGAAGATTTGTCTGGAAGAGTTGTCCATGAGAGGAGGAAACATCTCCTCTAACCTTGAGCAGAGAGAGATTAATAATCCAGCTCCCGCAGCGCTGGGAGGCTTTGATGAGCTCTTTGGCAAGTGCTGTAGGAAGAGGCTGCAATGCAAAGTTAAATAATTAGGTCACTGCAGAGCACAAGGAAAGAAAATAGAAATATTCTCCAATTCCAGAGAAGGAGCAAACAGCTGCATTTCTGGAGACAGGCTGCATCAAGCTCCACAAGGAGTTGGGGAGGGGAATGGGTTTCAAGGTCTTGGGAAAAGCAAATCCCAGACACGAGGCCATGACAACAAAGCATACTCAGCAGCTGAGACTCCTTGGGACAAGACAGGAAATCCTCTTCCAAGGAAGGTTTTTCCCACTCAGATCTTGGCAAGCCACCGTGAGCATTTACATTTCACTTATCCAAGGTCTCTCTCAGGCCAGCCAGCCATGGATTTCACTCCCAGAACAGCCAGACAGTTTCTGAACTACCATGACTCACCCCAAATGTGTTTGTGTTTGATGACAGGGGAGATCCCAGCAGAGCTGTGTGGGGCTTGCCTCAGGTATCCCAATCCATGGTGTGGCAGCCCCTGGGATTCCCAGAGCCACACAGGGAGCACCCCTGGAGCTGAGCTGCTGTTCATCACCTCTGAGCACAGAGCCCACAGGGAAGTCACAGGTGGTCTCCTGCTGCACCACCCAAGCCTCTTGGCTGTCCATGGTGCACAGGAAGGAAGAACATGAGGGAGCAGCAACTGCTGGCATTTGGGCCAAAGGTTTATTTCCCCAGAAATGCCACAGAGGATTTCCACGGCATCAGGTTGGTTTTGAGTGGCACTTGAAGGGAATTCCAGCTGCTGGACTCTGCCCTGCTGCGGGAAGGGCAGAGCTGCACAATGAGCCATATGCTCAGCCTTGGCTTCCCTTGCTGTGCCAGGACATGTCTGTGAGGAAGGAAGCCAGAGAGAATGTGGATCACCACTGAGATGGAGCCTCTCCTTGGCTCCCACCCTAATTAACCATCAGAAGGGCCCTCCCTTGCCAATAAAGAGTGTGGGATTGGTAATTAATTAGTGGCCTATTGGGATCCCAGCACCTCTCACCCAGGCCCAGCTCCATGGATTGATACAAAGGGGATTTAATGGAAACACAGTGGTTTTCCCATTATGCCCTTGAGCTAAATGGAACTGGTTTTTGAAGGAACATCATTTACAGTCCTGTCCCACCACTGATGGCTCCTCACCCTGCAGGTACGGGAGGAGACTGGAAAGAACCTGCCTGTGAAATGCAGGAATGAAAGAGAGGCCCTGAGCTGATTTGTGAGCTATTTATGTTCTCCATCCTCTCTGCATAAGGAACCAACAAGAGCAGAAGGACACCACAGTCCTTTCCCACAGTAGGAAGCTGAAGGTGAAAGGTATCCAGGAGGTGGAACAGCAACAGCAGGCCAAGGCTCAGGTGCTTTTTTTCCTCTCCCATGACCATAGGAGACATTGAAGCACCAAGGTGTCAGGCCCAGGGGAAAGAGCAAGGGCAGAAAGGGCATCAGGAAATCACATCAGGGCAGCCCAAAATATTTTTAAGAGATACTCAGAAAACAAGATGAGGAGGAGTTGCCAGAGGTGAAGGGATGATCTCTCTGGCCTGGGATGGAATAAGACTTTTCTAAGGGTACTGAGGGTCTGGCACCATGTATGATACCTACTCTGCCACATCCCACGCAGAGACCCAAACCAGAGCCAACTGCAGCATCCTGCAGATGCACACAACATGCACAGCAGTGAGATAAAGTCACACTGTTCAGTGGCAAGGCTGGGTTTGTGGGCCCAACCAGTGACAGAGCTCTAGAGGGCAAAGAGTACAGAAAAAGAGGTCACCCTGCTGAGAACAAGGTGCTCAGAGCCAGACATAGCACAGTGTCAGCAGTGGGACGGGCCAGAACAGCCCTGCACACCAGGAGAAAGGAGCCAGAGCAGGGGCAGACAGGACAGAGAGGAAACCACTCTGCCCTGTGAAGGGAAAGGATGCTCCTTACACAGACAAAAGGTGCCAGAACCACATCAACAGTTCCCCAGATGACAGTTTTATTCCCTTATCCTAAAAATGAGAACGGGCCACTTGCAGGTTATTACCTCCTGCTCTTCCTGTAGCCACTGCCCCTGCAAGACTCCAGCCCTCAGATTCAGCCACGTTTATCCTACACCCCAAATACTCCTGTATTAAGCCTGTTCTTCTCACCCACCAAATGCTAGGATTTTTCCCTGCTCTCACCTTCCATCTTCCCTCTTGAACTGGGTGAGCAGAACCATCTGATCCTGCTTCACAGAATCATGGAGTATCCTGTGTTGGAAGGGACCCACAGGTCACATAAATGCTTCTGGAGCTGTGGCAGCCTTGGGGCTGTGACCATTTCCTGGGGAGCCTGTTCAGGCCTCTCTGGGGGAAGAACCTTTTCCTGATTTCCCAGCTAACCCTCCCTGACACATCTCCAGCCATTCCCTCTGTGTACAAGTGAACTGTGAGGGGTGGCCTGGGATGCTGCTGCTCCTGCTGGGCACCCCTTGTTCACTGCAACCCCTGGATGTAATCCCTCCCAGATGCTGCTGGGCATCCTCTGCCCAAACTTCAATTGTCCTCCCTTCCTAACAAGCTCTCTGGCTCATTAACCTCGTTTTGCTTCTCTTCATCTCCTTTATTGCAGCTGGAGCCTTTCCAGCTCCCTCTCCTGGCTTGAGGTCCCTGTCCCTTGCAGCCTTGCTTCAGGGGAACATAGGCCATGCTGCTCTTACCCATCTGTCCCCAAGTCACAGCATCATCCCGGCATCAGCAGCTTCACAGTGGCCTCTCCCAGGTGCCATCCACACTGGGAGCTATTGTAACCTCTCCTTTCAGGGTCCTCTGATAGCCCTTGTGCAAATAAACTCATCTTGAAAAGATCAGGATTTTTCTTTCCAGCAGGCACTGTTTTCACTCCTCTCGGCCGGCCCTCGTTTTTCCACATAAAGCTGTCAGTTCCATGGAAATGTCAGCTCAAAACTCAGCAGCCATCGAGAAACAGATCAAGTGGAATGAATCATTTGGAAAGCAAAGAACAGAACAGAAAAATCTATGATTCATCCACACCTTGGGTACTGCGGGCACTCATGGTCCCTTCATCTCAAAAGGGGATATCAGGACTGAAACAGATTCTGAAAAGAGCACAACAGATGGTGGTAGACACACAGCATAATTAAAAGCACAATTACCGAGGCACAATGAAGTAGGCTCAGACTCGTTAGTGTGCAAGAGAAAAGGCTTGTGGGGAAAAAGTCGGGGTGTGAAGTCATTATTGCTGTGAAGGGGGCTTGGCTCCTCACCTCCTCCTCCAAGCCAAGGGCTCAGGGCTGTGGATTAAGCTCAGGGAAGCCCCCCAGGGGGTGCAGCCCATCCCCCCCAGACCAGGGAATCCATCCTCTCCGTCTGCTCCTGAAGCTGGCATGGAGGCTTTGCTTCAAGTGTCTCAGGAGGAGAGGGACAGCCACATTCACCTCTGCAATTCCCATTATCTCCTCACTCTCAGCCAAACATCCTCTCTTTTCTCTATCATATTAGGAAGAAAGCTCATCCCAGTGTTCTCAGGAGTAAGTTAATTATACCAGTGCTGAAGGCCTTTCCTTGCCTCTCCCCATCTGTCATCTTTCATTCATTATGAAGGAATGAGCCCCCACCTTCTATCAGCTCATAGCACCAGGCCACCCACCAGATTTCCAAAGAAGCACTATCGTGCTTTTCTTTATTCATGTTTCTAGCAGGGAAAAACACTCACAAAGCTCCTCACTTGTCTTCAAAACCTCCTTTTGCTGTGACTCCACAGCAAGTTTGCCAGCATAGCACCAAGATCACAGTCAGGATCCCTTCACTGCTCCTCTGCTTGCCTCCACCAGTCTCACACTTTGGCAGGAGCTCTCCAGGACAAGCCTCCTCCTTTTCCCTGGTGCAATTCCACACCACAAATCCCAGTTTTGCAGCTCTCATGCTGAGGATCTTCCACAGGAGCTCTCTCTGCTGCATCCATCACTGGTGCAGTGTCTTCCTCCTCTGATCCATTTCTTCCTGAAGGACCATGGGAGGGACATTGAGGCCCCTCACTCTACTGGTCCCACTCTCTTCCTAGACTGGTTGAACTGGGCCAGGGCATGCAATGGTCTAGGCTGGTCCCAAGTCCTCTGGGGTCTGGCAGAGAAGGAAAGGTCTTGAAGCCAGATTTGTATGTGGAATTAGCTGGAATCCTTTCAAAAGCCTGCGACACTTCATCTCCTCAGCAAAACATCTGAGTTGCTGCACATTTATTTACTGTGATGTTCCAAGTTATAAAGTGCCTTTCTAAACCATCCTGGATACACACACTGGGATGGGAGCCATCCCTTCTGCACTTGGAAGAGCCCACAAAGAGGCTGGAGGAGCTCTGGGAGCACAGGGGAAGCCTGGTGGGTGTTAAGGCAGTGATAAACCTGCTTTGAAAGCAAAACCTCTGCTAGCAGAGAAAAGGGCCAAGATTTTGGAAAAGATTTCACACTCAGTACTGAGCACTGTGCTCCAGGCAAACCCAATTATCCGGGACACCAGCCCAGAGAGGCAAAACAATCCCTGTCATTAAAACACACAAAAGCTGACTGGATGATGCCCAGACCAGCTGGACCTCACTTTGAAGCTGGCTCTGGAGACTCCCTAGGTGTCCTTTCACCCCATTGTCCTCTGCCTGTGGAACTACACGTCCCTGACACTGCAGGCAAGTCTCAGTTGCACAGGGAACAGGAAAGCTCTTCCAGCCAACCCCAAAGCACTCCCTGGAGCTCAGCTCTCCTCCTCGGCTCCCTGGCATGAGATACCCACAGCACAGAACCTTCTGGCCCAGTCCCTGAGCTGGGTGCCTTTTATATCCAGGAAAATGGCTCCTGTCTTGACAGCATTCCCACAGTCTTGCAGATAAGCCAGAGGGTGCCCCTGGAAAAACAATCTGCAGGAAAGCTGAAATGTTGGAGTGAAAGTCTGGCTGGTTTGCATTTGAATTTCAGTAAAAATGCACTTAGATCAATGTTTGGCTCCAAAAACCCTTCCAGGTTTGAAAGCAGTTCCTAAGAGCCTTGCTAAAGCAGTTCTTGGCAGTGGGGTGGTGTCTGCAGGAGAAACACCAGTTCTCACTGACACAGGACACAGGATGGGAACTGCCCCTCCCTCACACCCAGACACACCTCGGGACTGGCATCCTGTAAGGAGGGATTTTACACCTTCACCTGGAGACCATCATGGAAAACAAGGGGTTATAAAGCCACTTTATAACCTGGAATGTTAAATCACAGTAAATAAATGTGCAGCATTTCAGATGTTCTGCTGAAGGGATGATGCGTTGCAGGCTTTTGATGGGATTTCAATTAATTCCACATACAAATCTGGCTCCAAGGCCTTTCCTTCCAAGCAGACTGTTACTAAGCCCTTCCACCAAGAGGCTGAATGCAGTGACTGACTGCATTCCTCCTGGCCAGGACTTTCTCTGGCCTCCTCTCCCTTGCTGCAAAGCTTGGTCTGCCCTACCAGTGCGGCACAAGGAGAGAGAGGACCATGCTGCAGGACATGGGCTGAAGGATGTTGGATTTTGCTGCTTGCAGGTGTTCTCAGGGACCTGTTTTGAACTGAGATCCCTGGGATTTGCCTGGACATTTGTAGCCCCACACTCCCAAGACTGCAGTAGCACAGGGGAGGGTAGTTCTGCCACCAGGGAAATCTGTGTTCAGGGCTATGTATTTCAGGACTGGCAGGAAGGTAGGGAGGAGCAGAGGCAGCATCACAAGGGGAAACATGAGAGACTTCCCTTGGAATAATCCCTTCCATGGAGAGGGGTTCAATCAACTGTAGGCTCTTCCAGATTGCACCTTCCAAATCCCTGGGATCAGTCAGAAAGACGCTGAGTTGTTTCCACAGCCTGACTCTGGAAACTCCACCCAGTAACATTTTACAGAGATGGTTCAGCACTAGCCCTGCTCTGGTTCCCCATACATGCAATGAAAGGGTGTGCTGGCAGTTCAGAGAATCCCCCATGGCATGCTCAGTTGTGGCTGGTGACCTTTAAAATAATCAGGGCATCCTCCAAAACACTGCCTGCATTCCCTGCTCCCGAAAACTGCCTGCTGGAAGTGCTAATGTGCTGTTAGACTCTGTGTGATGATTATAGATGATAAACATAATTATTTTGGGTCCTGATTGCCTCTGCTGTCTCCATTCTGTTGCTGATGTGTAAAGCAATCTCAGTGTTATCAGTTTTATGGGCAGAGTGTGGAGGTACAGATTTATTCCTGAAGCCAGACCTTCAGAGAACAACCCCCCCGAGGCACAGAGCTGTGCTGTGACAGATTCCTGCCTCTTGGAACGTGGAGTCTTTAAGATGTACCTGAACACTGCCCAGCCCAGGTCAGAGAGGGATGGAGGTGGGTTTCCTCATCCAGCTGTAAATCACAAGGGGAGGAAAGCACTGATGATGGAGTGAGAGTGATTTGACTGACCTCTGCCCAAAGCAGGTACCATACAACTCAAGATTTCATGGAGATGAAGCAAAATAAGTCTCCCAAAGCAGCACAGTGGCCCATTCAGCCTGGGGGTACTGTGTGTGAAGATGGGGGTGGGGGAGCCCTTTAGATTAGGGCCAGCAGATGCCTCAGGTTTGGATCCAGAGCACAAACCTCTGACTTTTGCCTTAAACACCTGACTAATCCGTCCTCCCAAAGAGTGCAGTTGCCTCCCAGTCATGAGAATAAAGACAGCACTACTAAGCCCTATGGAGAGGGTGACATTGTCCCTTATAGAAGAGGGTGAGAGACACGGGGCACATGCTGTGACAACTGTAGGGATCTGCACAGGAGAAATAACCAAAGGAAGGCCCACTCTTTTTGTTCCACCATCTTCTCTTTGCTCTCAGATTGTCCTGTTTGTAGCCTTGGGCTGTGAACTCCCTCTCCTACTGTCCCTGCCACATCCTGAGAGAGATGAAAGTGGCAAGGTCTGCACAGCTACACAGCATCACAAGTTTCCTGCCAGTGCAGGAGGAAGGGGTTACTGGGAGAAGGCTGAGGGGCAGGAGGAACAGTGGCATTGGCAGGTTTTAAGCTCCCCAGGCAGCCCTGCTTCCCTCCACACTAACCTCATAATGACCTGGCTCCACAGAGACAGCCAGTGCCTGGAAAACAACCCGCTCTTTAAGTTTTATTATTAAATAAATAAACCCAGCCAGCTATCACAAGCCCTGTAGCCACAGCAGCCAAGGGAAGGACTGCAGAAGGCAGAAAAGCCCCAGTGAGAGCAGGTAACCAGAGCCGTGTTTAGCACAGAGCAGAGACAAGGCTCCTCACATGAGCAGGCTGTGGCCCCAGACACATCCCCCTGGCCTGGCCTGGCTGTGCAGGGTATTTACACATCCAGGCAGGGCGACGCCGAGCCCTGGCTGCTCAACAATCAACTTTTATTCTCTGCACAGCAGCAAAGCCAAGATTTCAGTAAACACACAGCCCCAAAAATGCGCCTGTGGATTGGGCAGAGCAGAGCCTGCTCCGCCTGCCAAACTCCAAAGCCCTGCTCCGGTGGGATGCTGCTTTCACCGTCAGGTCTCTGTGGGGAGGAAGTGTTTCCAGTGGTCAGGGCAGGGACACCTGGATCCCATCCCTGGCTCTAGGAATCTGGAAAGCTCTGCTTGCAGGGAATCTCACATACACACTCAGGAGCTGCTCTCCCTCTGCCCATCCCTCCTTGCTGAGGCACAGAACGCTGCTCCCAGGGGGAGGCTGATAACACTGCCTGACCTTGCAGGGGTGTTGTGGCACTGTGTGATTGATGCCTGAAAGGCTGTCAGAGCCTTCTGGATTAAAATCCCTCTGGAAGGCATTGGAAGATGTGCACATACGGGTGCAGACACTGAGAGGGAGATGTGCAACTCACCCACACTCTGCTCCCCTCCCTGCCTGCAAATCCCTACACAGCTGGGCCTGCTACTCCTCCATTTAAATATTTACAAGGGGGGCCTGCAGCAAACCTGGGGCTTAGAGCAGAGCAGCCAACACTCAGCTCAAAGCTGCCCTCACAAACCCAGCCTGCTGCCCAGGCTCAGCCACAGCTCTCTAGTTTTACTCACTAAACCAGGCCAACATGAAGCCTGAGCCCACCGCAGATATAGCCCAGCCTGCTCAGTTTGGCCAGGCTGGAACCTGGGACCTCCCCTGGCCCTTGGCATGGCTCCCTCTTCCTTTCACCCTCCATGTCATTCACATGCTGCTTACCCCATCTTGTACCTCATTAATGAGGACACTAAAAAGGCTCGACTGAGCCCTGATCCCTGTGGCATGCCTTTGGAAAAGCACCTCCTTGAGCAGCTGCCATCACCTCCTCCATTGGCAGGACCTTGCCTGGAGGTGTGCAGAGCTCCCAGAGCGGCTCCTTTAGCCTGGGGAGAACCCACCAACTGCACCAACGGTTTCTAGAACAAATTAAAAAGGGAGCAGGAAGGAACATCACACTCTCACAGGATGGCTCTGTGTTGAGCTGCTGTGCTGGGCTTGGCTCTTTACAGTATTTTATCCAACTTTTGGGCTCCCCTCCTGTCCTAAACAGATCTGGACACTGTTAACTTTTCTAAATCTTCTCTTACCTTGTTGGCTGTCTTTCAGAAATAGATGGCATGAGTCAATCACAGAGGACCAGTTTAAAACACTGTAAGCTACTTCCCTCAAGTGGAGGGAATAAAAATCACTCAGCTGTGTGTCACAGGCTCTGTGTGTACCTCAGGTAGGAGGAAGGTAATGGGAGATGGACACCTGCACGAGGTAGAAGCTACCAGCCTGTCTGAGAGGTGTTAGGAGAACAGAAACATTGCCAGGGATAGTGCAGAGTAAACCTTCCCACTGCACAGACCTCAGGGCACACAGGGGGCACCCTTTGTGTCAGATCCCAAAGGGGCAGGGGCTCTGAGAGCCCTGTGAGCTCCCACAAGGACAGCTCATCCACATCCATGCCCAGCTTCTGGGAACATGCTGAATGCAAGCTGAGATGAGTGACAAGTGCTCCTACACAACATTTCAGCACAAATGGAAGAGACTGCTTAGAAGCAGCTTGAGGGGTGAAAGACCTGAGTCCTGAGGAACAAAGCTTTCCTGCCTCCCAGAGCTGGGGCTGTGAGACAGGATGGCATGGAGGGAAGCAGGCCCAGCTGAGGGAGCAGGCAGAACTGGTGGTGGGACCTGCACTCACCCCGAGGCTCTGTCTCATCTCATGGTCCCTGTTTTCCTCAGAGAAGCCAACAAAACACAAAGAATCCCCATTTCACTGTAGTTCTACAGTTGTGGGGAAAGCAGCCCAGCTCCAGCCTCTTCCCTGTGCTGTGAGCAGGAGGACGTTTCATCTCCTGCAAATGGAAAGAGATAAGAGGGGTTTAGCACGAGGCAGGATTTGTTTCTGATCAGTCCGACAAAGGGACACACAACCCGTTTATTACTGGAAATTATTTGTGCCATCAATGCAGACGCCTGCAATTATTTCTGTTAAATATTATCTTTAATTAACTGTAAAATATATAATTAATAAACTTGCCCCCTCATTTGTTAAGTTTCATTGCTAAGACCTTATTACTGAAATACATCTTCCTAGCGGCGCACGCTGACAGAAGAGAGGAAGGCGCACGCCTCTGGCACAGGATCATTTCTGTATGGGAAGTAGAATTAGGAGGGAGGAATAATCACCTCTCTTTGTGCCTAGGACTGCAGAGACACCCCACTCTGCCACGAGTTGTTTCAGCTCGTGCTGCTTGGAAGCAGGCACAGAGAATCTGCTTTGGCTGGCAGGGATGGCTCGCTCTGAAAGTTGTCGGGCAGATGCACGCTCATCTTTCAAGCCTGGAGAAACCAAAAATAAGTTTCCTTTTTTGATTTACAGTCCATTAAAGAAGTTTTCTGACTGTAAAGCTGCACAGAAAGACCTCTGGTCAGGCTGTGTTGTTCCAGCTCTGTGCTGTGCTAGAGCTGCATGACTGATTTGCTTCCCACATCCATCAGAACTGTTTGGATTCAGGGAGGTTTGGAGATGGCTCTTAAACCATCTCAATTAGAAATGGTTCAAAAACATTGCTGAAATTTGACTCCAAGCATAAAATTCCCCTTAGACTTTGTCTCCACTTGTGATCTTTACCTCAAGTTTGTTGATTGCTAGATCAACCAGGGGTAATTAAAATATTTCCAAAGGCTGTTCTGGGCAACACTTTTTGCCTTGCTGCAGGTGACAAATGTTCATGGCTTGCCTGAGGCTGATGTTCCCTCCTGCCTGAGCTGAGCATGCCAAAGCCAGAGGAATGCCTGCTCCATCACCATCCTCCCTGCCTGGGGAAGGTGGCACAGGGACCCGGGGACGGCTGGCACGAGGGAGGAGTGCACAAGCACACAGATCCAGCTCCTGGCTGTGGAGAGACATAAAGAGGCACTCAGGAGGAGAAGGACTGTGTGGCTTTTAGGGAAACCCTGCGATTTCCCTGCTGTTGGAGGTACCTGGATGGCCCCCAGCAGAGCCCACAGGTTGCAGAGCTGTTTGCCCACAGCCTGGCAGTGTCAGTGCAGGGGAACTTCAGAAGGAGAACCACAGAACCACTGAGGCTGGGAGAGATCTCTGGGATCAAATCCAGAGCTCCACCCAGCACCACCACCACGGTCACCACTAAACCATATTCTCAGGTGCCATATGCACATATTTTCGGAACACTTTCAGGGATGGTGGCCCCACCACTTTCCTGGACAGCCTGTTCCACTGCCTGACCACCCTTTCTGTGGAGAAATTTTTCCTAATACCTGGTCTAAACCTCACCTGGCACAATTTTCCCTTCAAGGCCCTGGTTTGGTCCCATTTGGAGCTATTTCACAGAATCACTGAGGTTGGAAAAGCCCTCCAAGACAACCCAGTCCCACCTATGGCTGATCCCCACCTTGTCACCAGCCCAGAGCACTGAGTGCCAGTTCCAGGCATTCCTTGGACACCTCCAGGGATGGGGACTCCACCACTCCCTGGGCAGCTCATTCCAATGTCTGACCAACCTTTCAACAAAGAAATTCCTTCTGCTGTCCAACCTGAAGCTCCCCTGGCACAGCTTGAGGCCTTTTCCTCTTGTCCTTAGTAGAGAAGGAGATGGGTTCTCAACCACTACCAAGGTTTTAGCAATGAGATGAACTTGGGGAGACAGAGGGTGTCAGTTCCTGGCCACCCACTACCACTTTGTCACCACATTTTGCAGCTGTGGGCAGACTAAAAAGGGCTCTGTGGGTTGTGAGTGCTGGAAATGCACAACCCCTGACTCAGAGCAGGTCCTGTCTCAAAAAACTGTACTGGAGACCCTCACCCTGCTACAGCCCAGAGTCTAAAGAAAGGGCTCCATTCTCCACTTCATTTAACTACCACTTAAAAATGGTGTTGGACAAATGTTAAAACTGCCAGCCAATTTGATTACACAAAAATTTTAGAGTCAGCAAATTATCTAGTGAAATGATGCATACAGAAATGTTAATTCAACAGCAACCAAAACCTTCCACATCCCTTAACATCTAAAGATGATCATTCTACACAAAGAAAAGAGAGGGCTGAGCATACCATCCTTGCTGGAGAAATTACAGGAACATTCTAGCTCTCACCTACACTGTACCCTATACGCAGTGATATAAATAGCAAGGGCTGAGGGAGAGTTTAGGAGTGGGTTTGGGCTGGAAGCTCTGAAATCATATTATTTACCATGGGTTTGCTGGAGGGGGGAGGCTCCTGTATCAGCCCATTCTCACCATGTGAATCTTTCTGTATAAAAGTCTAATTTTCCTGTTCCATACAAAGCACAAGGGTACTTTACTGTGACACACACACACTCCCACCCTCGGGAGTGAGGACCCTTTGTGCACGTGCCCAGCTCTGCCCACTCCCAGGCATTTTGTTCCCCAGGATCCCCGCTGGGTCAGACCAGGAGCACTGGAGAGGGAGAATGGAAGAGTTAAGCAACTTAACTCTGTGGCTCTCGGGCCGCAGAAGGGGAGGGAGCAGGGAGGCAAAGCATCTGGCTTCCCTGCTTCCCTAACAGCCTGGCGGGAAGGCTGCTGTCAATTCCGCCTTCTGCCTTGTTGGAAGAAAGTAGAAGTGACAAGAGGCCCTCCAGGCAGCCAGCCAGGAACCAGAAATTCAATTGAGCTACCTCCTGAAACTGGACCTTTTTTGGAGACCTTTTCCCTGAAATTGTTCTGACTTTAAAAAAAAAGGACTGTCATCGCGGTTCAGGGCCAATTCATCACCCCTGCTCTCCTGGCTCTCCTTTCCTCCGTGCAAGCAGATTTGCACAAAAGGATTTCCATTTTCTGGGCTGCTCTACAATCAGCCTCACCCACAATAAATACACAGACACATAAATATGCACACACACACACAAACACTGTTATTTATAGGTACAGGCTGTGCCACAGGCAGACGCACGGCCGGGTGTGTTCCTTCGCTGTGTAACACGAGGGCTGCGAGCGCCACGGCAGCTGAATTTACTCCACACTCACAGCTTAGGAAGCAGAGTGTGGGCCATACGGTCTGTCCCAGGGGCTTAGACCAACTGGTTATTGGCTGGTGCTGTTGTTCCTCTAACAAGCCCCTGGATATATGGCAGGGGCTGCAGAGAAATGCAGCTGGAGGAGCCTCTCCCTGTCAGCAGCAATCTGTCACTGCGCGCTCGCACCCGCCCCGTGCAGCACAAAAGCTGCACGGCAGTGTCAGCACAAAGGTCAGGCTGCAGGTAGGCTGGGGGGGTTCTTCATTTCTGGGAACGTGCAGCCAGCTTGAGGCACCGTCTGGATGCTGCAGCAGGATTTTCAGCCTCACAGATGCCTGGCTATAATTTAAAACGAGGCAGCATTTCCATTACAAACCCCGTTTTCCCCAGTGGATTTATACCTCAGCTATTCAGCTCCACTTTGGGGTGGACCTTCTTCACATTTTTCCTGCACGACATTTAAATCCAGCTCAGCCTCTGCTGGTTGTGAGATGGAGAAGGAAATTACGTATGCACACAAACACTCACGAGCACACACAAAAAGCTTACACAAACATATGCCCGCAGAGAGATCTGTCACAAAAAACCAGACAAGCCAATGCAAATAAGCTCGATTTTAAGAGTGAATTAATTTGACTTGATTATTCTAAATTATTAACAAGTTTCAGCAACCTTAGAATGCAATAACCACCCTCGAGCTTTCGTCTAGGTTAAATGGAAACTGGTAACTTACACTGATAGAGATGGCATCAGTATAAATCTGTGACAGCAAAGTTGGAGGCACAAACCCAACCCACTTGGAGCCCCTCTCCCTGCAGCACTGTGTTAACAACTCCTGGGTGCTTCCCCTCCCCTGTAATATTCCAGTGCAATGAATCACCAGTGACAGAGCCAGAACCCCCCTGTTTCCCTGGCTGCCAGGTGAAACCTGACCTGCACAACACTCCTGTCTGTTTATGACTTGCTCTGCCTTAGAAAGCCCATTTTGTTGGGGCTTTTTAACTATCTATCGATTCTACTTTGATGTAGTCCAATAAAGCACATTGACAGAAGCAATTTATGTTGGCCAGTGCCTCCAGTTCCAAGAAAACCTTCCTGACATATGAAGAGGGGTTAAGCACCTGGCAAGTATTATACAGGATATCCAGTTATCCCAGATTAGCAGGTTCATTCAATCCAAGCCCAGGCCTGAGATGAGGAACAACCTCCTGTTTCTCCCATTCCCAAGCAGAAAGAGGTATGATTCTCTCTATGATCACTTCCTCACACCACACAGAAACGTTAGGAAATATGACAAGGATTTTCTTAGTCTTAAAAGGAAAAAGCTGTAAGTGGCCACTGGAAGGAGATGAGCATTTCCTCACCTCTGATGGAACAGAAACCAATCCCAGGGCACCAGAGCTGGCACTGGTACCAGCAGGGCTCAAGCACCTGGAAATTGTAAGTTGCTCCTATTCACATTTCTGCCCAGGTGTGCAAAGGAAAATTGTTCCAGTGCCACAAAGATCTCGATGGGGCAGTGAGGAATACCATGGATTTATCCTGCCAGCTGGAGACGTTGCTGGTACCCACATGATTTGCTGTATTCCCTCTTCCTTTCCTGGTTTCACACCCAGACCTTGCCCTTGAGGCTGGGGAAGCACTGACCAAGAGCATCACTCAGGGAAAGACATTTAGTAGATGTTTAGGTGGCTCCTAAGTCCAGCCTAACAGCTTCCTTGCCTCTTGCTAAGAGGGCAGAGGAGGAGAGCTGAGAGCTGCAGCCATTGGAAAACTCAGCTCAATTTAGCCACAGGGCAATTTAAAGTGCCTGTTGCATTTTTCATCTAAGTACAGCAAATCCCCTCACTAAGCACCAGCTCAGGTGGCCATAAGTCCTGCAATGCTAAGTGGGGAGCAGCAGCAGGTACTGGACAGGCTGTGCATCAGGCAGAGCAGGGAGCAGCTGCAGAGGGACACTGTCCTTCCAGGGAGGAGATGCCACCTGTCAGCAGCACCCGCCGCTCCGCAGGCATCCAACCATGCTGGATTCCCATTCATCCAAAGCTTCCCGTGGATAGGGTTTCGCTCCTCACCAGCTGGAGCTCCAGGAAAGGGAAGTGTCTCTGCAGGGATGAAGATGGGGGGAACAGAGAGGCTGCAGTTGTGACACAGCAGAGATGGCCATTGGGTATCTCCTGTGCCAACGGGAGACTTGGGTACTGAAAATGCAGCTCAGCACTTACCGAAAGAAAGAAAAAAAGAAAATGTGGCCTTAAAACCCACCTGGACTTGCTGCCTTTGTGCCAGGCTCCTGGGGAGCCCCTGCTGCAAGAAGGGGGACAAGGCACATTAATTTGCCATGAGGCCCTGAGCACCAAACTCAGGGCTCTTCATTTATCAAGGAAGAGCTGCAGAGCCTCCTGACTCCTCACAGAGAGCCCTGCCCAGCACCAACAGGATGTTTCCCCATCCATCCATCCATCCATCCATCCATCCATCCATCCGTCCATCCATGTCCCCTGAGCTCCACGGGCAGCTGGCAGATGGATGGCTGAGTGTGGCAGCCAGGCTGGAGCACAGGCAGACAGGAGCAGGGAGAGGAGCTGCAGCAGCCCTGGGTGAGCCATGATGGACACAGGGGTCTGCACTGTGAGCCCCAGTGTGTGGCTGCTCCAGCATCCCCCACAGCTCCCATGTGGCAGCTCAGGACCCCCGGGGCTGTCAGGACAAACCCACGGTGCTCACTGGCCTCCCACCCAGGAGTTATGAAGCTGTCACTCACTCAGGCTGTCCCTGGCACTGCCAGCAGGCCTCAGAGCACTGCCTGCTCTCACCTGATTGGCATTTCTGGATGCTGTTACTGAGAGGCATTTTTTGAGCTTTGGGACCCGCCAAGGAGAATGAGGCCAAATTCCCACCCTTTTTGCCCCCCCACTTCTGCCCTGCTTTCTCTTTTCTGGAAAGTTTTCCCATGCTAAGTATAGTTCCTAACAGGTGCACGACCAGAGGGGACTGTCAGGGACGCAGCTGTCCCCACAGAGGCCTGGCTCCATCTCCATCTGTCTCACTGGAGCTGTGCATGCTGTGCTGAGCTCTCCGGACACGGGATGGGGGAGCAGCAGGCAGGAAATACACGTACACACACACACACACAGGGAGGAGGGTTATTCCAGGGAATGCTGCAAACAAAGCCTCTGACATCAAACTAATGCATCCTTTGAGGCTCTAAAGACCCCTTGGCACACACAGGCAGGCTGCCAGCAAACTCATCTCTCTTCCTTGTCATGCTACCAGCCTGATGCCAAGGTCAAGCTTTAAAGGAAAGCTGGCTGCTCTGTAGTCCCCTGTGCCTCGTTTGGGGATGCCACAAAACTCATAAGGATCAGTGACAGAAAATATTTGACTGGGGCCGAGGCCAGAGTGATGCCTGAAGTGGTTCCTTTGCCCGGCCAGCTGCCAGTCCTGGCTTCCATCCTGCCAGCCCCACACCACTCCCTTCCAGCTGGGAACCAGCACTGGGGCTGCAGGTGATGTAAGGCAGTGACACAGGGAGATGGGATCCCTGTAACACACCCCAGAGTGGACATCAGGAGGCACCTCCACATGCACAGTGGTGATAGGCAAGGTGTCCCAAGTTTGTAGGGGCCAGGTGCTGGGATGACCTTCCTGGTCACTGAGTTGGCTCATCACTGTGTAGGGAATATCAAAATATGAGCAACAGGGATAAGCAACAACCCTGCTCACAAACTAAAGGTGCTTCCTACCCCCGAGGTGTGCTGGGATAATTCCAGGCTGATGGGACATAAGGAAATAAGCATTTTGCAACAGCCCACCGGGTGTTGCAGCAAGAACAGCTGATCTGGTTCTCAAATCTGGATCCTGGGACGTGTGCTGTGCTAACAGGCTGGCTTGGCTTCATGGGAGGGTGATGAAAACCATCTGCAGGGAAAAGGATGGCACCGTGACATCAGCACCAAGGAAGGACAAAGGAGGAGGTTTCTGCAGTCACCTGGGCCCCTACAGAGAGTGCTCCACACTGGGCTTTGGCCACAGAGTCCCACGTCTGGATTTGGGGAGCCCAGAGCCCAATTCCCTGCTTGAGCTGCAGGAAACTGAGCCACAACCAGCCCTCAAAACTCTGCCTGGGGCTCAGTGAAGGGGTGGGAGGGGCTGGGTGAGACAGATGTGTATAAATCCTTGGCAGAGGGAAAATCCATTCTCTTCTTTAATTCTCTGTTCGAATGAATGTTAAAATGAAACCACACTGCTGGTAGCAATGCAGTCACACCTCCCCAAAGGAAGAACCCTGTATCCTGGGATCTGGGCTGACTTTCCTTCACCCTTTCACAACAACTCTTTTCAGGCAGAAGTGCTGACTGGAGCTCTCTGTGTCTCCAAAGACCATTCCATCAGCTCGGTGCTGCTGGGGCTGCCAGGCTGAGTTATCACAGGTCCTGCCCTCCCCTGCCATTAATACCTGCTCACCAAGGGAGCCCTGGCCATCCCAGGCAGAGAAGGGCAACCCCGAGCTGCAGGAGTCTCCCACAGCAAGGAAGGAGGCATCAAAGGGAAAAAAGAGGAAAATAAATATACTCCAGGCATCTCTGGATAATCTTAATGGAGCTCAGACAGCCCCAGGAAGGGATTGAATTACTGGGAGTCACGAACTTTCCAGCTCACGTTCCCCAGGGAGCTCCAGCCACACCTCATGCCCAGCCCTGAGCCCGGGGTCCTGCAGAACCCTGTCCCACAGTCTGGGCTCTCTTTCTGTCCCAGTCCAACCCTTCCCTGCCAGGCAGAGGGTCACACTCCCGTGCTGCTGTCACCTATGTGACTGTGCCAGGTAACATCAGTAAATCATCTTTCTGCCAAAGCCCAGAGCAAACCAAGACAGAAGCAGCACCCAGCACTTCAGCAGCACAGCTGGAACATCTGCAGCGTTATGCAATCCCCTGCCTGGCCAGACATGGGACTGAGAAAGGGTTTTCTGCTGAAAAACCCAAGACATGAGTAAAATTCTCTTTGCTCTGGGTTTTAATGGCAGACCCTGAGTGTCTGAGCCCCAGGACTCGTGCCAGCACCCCAGCAATGAGCACAGGCACCCCGTGAACACTGCAGAACTGAACAGGACCAGTGACCAAACACGGGAGCAGGACTTTGTCCCTGGCTGGGGACACCCAGCACCACAAACCAAACTCAGGGATCTGAGCAGCCTTGTTCAAACCTCCTGCCTGCACTTTACCATCCAAACAACAGTCTGGGGTGGGGAGGGGTCTGATGTGCTCCATGGATTAGAGCTGGTGAATTAAGAACCTATAAAGATATTATCCAGGATCAGCCCTGGGAGCCCCAAAACACCCAGAGCCACAACTTTACTACAGAACCTTCAGAAACGGGGTGTTCTTCAGTCCCCAGCTCCTGGGGCCCTGTGTCTGCATGCAAAATTCCACTTTTGTTACTGCAAAAATGGCATTCTGGGCTCCCACAGCTGAACAGTCTGAGAATGCGGTTAAAGGATTAAATCCCTCCTCCCTAGACCTACAGTAAATAGAGTTAAAGCAGTTCTGCAAACTAGAAGGATTTGAAGCCAATTTTGTGACTGTATCTGGCATTCTTTGTATGTAGGAGAAGCAGGGCAGAATAAAGGGGGATTGACCAGAAGACTGGCATGGCTCCCTCCAGTGTGGAGATTTCTGGAGGTGGAAGGGAGAAGGCAGAGGGAACAGGAGCAGACATTTGAGAGACATTTACAAATGGATTTCTGAGCCACATTTCCCCTCAGTCTCACCTGCACATCTCTGCAAACATACCTGGCCTCTGCACGGGGTGGAGGTTAAGGACAATTTAACCCAGAGTCTGAACAATGGGATTAAACCCTGGATCAGCAGAAAAATGGTTGCAGATAGCTACGATTGCTGTTGGAGAGTGATTGTTTCCCTGAGTCACATTGTGTAAGTGTCGGTGCCTTTGTGAGATTTAATGGCCCAATTATCCCAGGCAGTGTCACCTCCTCCCCTTCTGCACGCCCAGACCTGCTCTCCTGCCTCCATTCCCCTCTCCTGCTCTGCCAGCAGCCAAACACACCTTTGCTGCTCCTTCATGGGTAGTCCTTGACTTAACTTCTGCCATGCCCAGGGATGGGGGGCTGGGGATGCCAGACCAGTGGAAGAGGTGGTCTCTGGGATGGGTGTCTCATCCTAAAGGTGGCTATTTAGGAGCTGGTCTTCTTCCATGGGTGAGAATCTAAGTTTTTACTTAATTAGCAAAAATCTAATTTAAAAATTCTCATTAAAGTCATATCAAGCTCTCCTCCCAAACATCACAGTGAGCCACCATCCTGGTCTTCAGCAGCTGCAGCCTCTGTCACACAGCACCTGCTCAGCATCCCAGTAGCTCCAGCTGGCACTCACAGCAAGAGGCCTGGCTGGGATGTTCAAGGAAAAGAGGATTGAGGCCAGACTACAAAGTGCTTCTATCACCTGATGATGGAGGTTACACCCAGCCATAGCTCAACCAGTCTCCTATCAGCCTCACAGTTCCTCTCTAAGGAATACCCAGTAAATCCTCCATAGCCAGAGAAACCTACCTTTCCTCCATGGCTGCTTGTAGAGCAACACCTGAGCCAAAAGCCCCTGGAGCCATGGCAATGGGCAGTGCTGCTCCTCCCCACCACGGCGGGGTCAGGCCACAGGGAGAGTTAATCACACAGTCCTACAATGGCTGGGTTGGAAGGGACCTTAGAGCTCACCCAGTTCCACTCCTGCCAGGGGCAGGGACACCTTTCACTGGGCCACTTTGCTCCAAGCCCCGTCCAATTTGGCCTTGGACACTTTTACATGAATTCCAGAGTTCACGAAGGGGCAGGCACTGGCATGGGGAAGGGGCAAAGCTCCTCTTCTGCTCTCCTAAGAGCAGCCTGCAACAAGTCATCCAAGACTATCAGCTGCTCACCAGGATATCAAAAAAAGCACTGTAACAACCAGAATTAAAGAGTTTCACCACAGGACTGGACATTTATGTGCACAAGAACAGCATCTGCAGGGACTCCAGCTCCAGTGATAATCAGAGCAGCTCCTGCCTCTCCTGCTCTGGGGTAGGAGCTGCTGCCAGCTGGGGTCAGGGGGCAATCTCCCCTCACAGGGTAGTATTGCACAGTTATGGACATTATGGGATTTTTATGCCTTTCTTTAAGGCATCCGGCTCAGCTTCTGGTGGAGGCAGAACACAGGGCTGCAAGTTCTATTGGTCTGTTCAGCTCAAACAGTTTTTATGTCCTAATCCAAAATGAATGGTTCTCTCACTGAGACTCCATGAGGCAAAGCTGCCTGCTCCGGGCATTCCAACTGGCACAGCAGAAGTGGGGCTGAAAACTCACTCCTTGCCAATGCTCCTGGATGGAGCCCATCCCTCTGCCCCCACCCAGGCTCACTGATTGACCCACACCAGGACAGCCCCCCCAAACTCTCTGCAGCAACACGTTCATGCTGGGCCCTGATGGGCTGCAGCTGGGAGCTCCCATGCTCGAGGGATCCCTCAGCCTCCTGCCTCCTCTGCCAGGGATACCAGATCCACAAATCCCTGCAGCACCAGCTGCAATGCAGGTGGGTTGCAGGCACTTTAAACCTGACTGTGCCACCTCTTCAGCAGCCCCTCCTGTCAGGTTAGGCAGGAACAGTTGTCTCAAAAACTGTATTTTGGGATTCACACAGAGGTTCCTTCTGATTGTATGGAACAACACCTCATTCATCATTCAGAGAGCCAGACAGAGCCACTCATCTTCACTCGATGACACCTTTTATCTACAAACACCTAGACTGACTCCCAGCCACCCTGTGAACCTGTCAGGATCTTTTTGCCACACCAGGGGCATGTTTTCCTGGCTCACATCCAGTGCTGTGCTGGAGGCTGGAAGAAGTGCTTGCTCCCATGAGGACTTTTTCAGGGTTTATCTGAGCAGGCACTGTGCCCCTAGTGACTGGAGCAGACTGATTATTTTGGTATCCAAGTGGAAGCCAAGCTCTGCAATTGCCTTGTGTGTGGCTGGCTTGTGGCTTGCCCTGAGGGAATCCATGGCACTGCTGGGAATTCTGACCCCGAGTCCTGACTCAGGCATTCTGCAAAAACCACAGGGCCTGCTGCTTCCAGGCCCATCTTTGTGCTTGTGTGTCTCTGCTGGGGCCAGCACAGGGATGGAAAAGTCAGGATTTGAACTGCTGGACCCACAGCAAGGAGAGATGTGAGCAGCAATCATCTCCCATGGTGCAGCCTCTTCCCTTTGGCTTTGTGTCCAGCTGTGAAACTGAAACAACTTCCACCATCCTCGTCTCCTACTTCCACCTGATCCTCTCCAACACACCCCTACCTCACTGAAAGCTGCCACAGATCTCTTCCTCCTCCAAGCCACTGCCATAAAGTGAATAATTGTGCACTGTTACTTATGGGGAAGCTTTCACACACACAGCTTAATTCACTGCGAAAGAGGACTAAAATATTAGGCCCTTACTCTGAAACAGGGAATTCCTCTTGGTGGCCCTTAGACCTCAGTCACATACTGACCACACAGAACGAGGAGGAAGAGGACCAGAGCCCCTGAGGCCATCCTGTGACACCAAACACTCCTGCTGTGCCCTGCTCTGATCACAGCACCACGCTGAACCCTTCCTTCACCCCCCAGCTCTATCTAGGGGAACAATGTCTTTATTCCTAGAGGGACGTTGACCAAATCATAAAGATGTAATGACATTGTCTGGGCTGACATGCTGATCAATGCCTTTCATGCAAAATTATGCTTTCTGCAACTAATAAATATTGATCCTTTTTGTTCCTGTGCAACGCTGCAATAAAGAGTGACTTAAATGTCTGCCAGCTCTGGGCTTCCACCGTCATTTTCCAGCCCCCAGCTCCCTGGCAGCACCCCTCTGCATTTCCTACTGACACTGGTGCCAGTGCCTGATCCCAAGGAGGGCACAGCATCTCCAGGAACATCCACCTCCCTCTGTTCTCCTGTCCTTTGAATGGTACTTATGTTACAGGGGTTCATGGGAAGCGGCGGAAAATAAATGGAATTGGAGGGAGTGCTGGAGAAGGGGAGCAGGGTCATGTCCTGGGCACATTTAGGATAATAAACAGGAGGAACCAGGCCAAGTGCAGAACAAATAGAAACATTTACAACTGCTTGGCAGGGGAATCATGTAAGGGCTAATGGGCTTGGTTCAGACTCCTTAAATCAAAGCCCTGGGCTCGGCAGCCAGCGCCTGCCGACAACTTCGCTGGACACAGGGATCCATTCAGCCCTGAGGAACGGCTGGGCTCCAGGTGGCAGCAGTCCTGCTCTATTTGCTCCTCTTCTGGAGAGGGGTCATGCAGGACCCTGCCCTTCACACCCCCCTGGCTCCCTCATCTCCACAATACACGTACTGGCAGCCGTGGCTCCGGCTGCTCCTGCCCGCACACGGGACACAGAGTGATGTGGTGGCAGCCCTCGGGTTGGGTTCTGGGACCCTCTTTTCTCCAGGTCTCACTTCAATGCCTCTTGTCCTCCCACCTCCCCACCCCCAACAGGAAGAGGAGCCTGTCCCAGTCTCCCAGGAGTGCAGAGGAGGGAGCTGGACCAGGGAGCACAAGGTGTGAACTCAGAGCTGGGGCTGCAAATGGATTGATGATGACAGGCAGAAGCCTGGCTTCAGTCACTGCTGCCTGGCTGCCAGGCACTGATTGGATTTGTGCACCACACATATTTTGGGAGCACACTGCCTTCCTTTGCTGAAGGGATTCAAACCCATCATGAGCAGAGTTCAGCTGTGAGTGAACCACAAAGCAGGAAAGGCCAAAGGTGCACAGTGCCCTGCACAACCTCAGTGAAATGTGTCCTGCTCCCTTCTCCACGCAGACAGCAGAGTGCTGAGAAGGCTTTTAAGGCAAAAAAACTACAGATAAGTACACTGCCTCTGTATTACAGAGCTTAAAATATGATGGCATCTCCCCCAGATTGTGAATGGGTGCCCTGAAGAGCTCCCTCAGTTCTGAGACCCTCCCTTCCCCATTCCCCTCCTGGGAAAATTGGAGAGGCGAAGGGCTGCTGTTCCAGCAGATTTGCAGGAGTGGGAGTTGAAGAATCAATGAAGCTCTGAAAGCCAGTGGGGAAAGTCATTCTGCACCTTCCTGACACCAGGAATAAATGATTCAGCAGGAAAGGAAAAAAAAAATCCAACAACCCTCAAATGAGGCTGGAATTACCCTCTGGAGAGATATTTCATCTTGAGGAATTGTGTTTGCTGCAGTGTTCATCTCACTGAGCCACAGCAAGGCTTTAATATCCAGCAAAAGGTCAGACCTAAATGGGAATTGCCAGAGCTCCTGCCTGCACACGAGCTCCCAACCTTCCCATGGAGCAGCTATGGCCAAGCCAAGGCCTGAAACAGGAGCTGAGCTGGGCCAGGTAAGGATGTCTCCCTTCCTGATGGGATCCCAGACACAGCTCAGCCCTGCACTCACTCCCTTTGAATGGGTACAAAAGGAACAGATTTGCCTGCCTGTGTGTCTGGAGCAGGAAGAGTTTGGGGAGAATGCTGGGAGCTTCCAGATGTTTCCACCCAAGGGATCAAACTGATTGTAAAGGAAGGTGGGATTTCAAGGCACCTGAGGGCTGCAGGGGCAGCTGTCAGCTGCTCCTCAACTGGAACATCAATGCTTGAGACACTGCCAGTGCCCTCCGAGTCCAGCACAGCCTGCAGGGCTGTGGGATCTCTCTCCTTATGCCCATTGACTACCCAGGGACAGACAATTCTTCCCACTTTTCCCACTTCTGCTGGTACTGCTGCTGTCTCCCTCCGCCCACACATCTCAGCCTCTCCTTGGTAATTTGTGCTCTTCTTCCTTCCCTCGGACTCAGCTCTGCCCTCTGCCAGTCTGGTGTCACTATCCCAGGCTGTAGCAGAGTTCCAGGGATGAATGAGGCAGACAGGAGGTGAAGACAGAGGTTCCCAGGAAGCTTCCTGTCTCCTCTACAAAGGTGAGTGTCCAAGAGAAGAAAGGAGGGGACGGAGCCCTTCCTGTAACATCCACCATCCCCCCCAAGAGGGCATAATGCCCATCAGTGAGCTGAGCAGAGGGGGGTTTTATCTAAAGCAGAGCTCAAAATTTGCTTGAGCTTTGAGATTTATAGCAAAACTGGTCCCATGCTACAGGCAAAACCCAGACCCTGCAAGGAAACAGATTTGGGAACTATCAACAATCCTGACAGCCCTGAGCCCCGAGCCTTCCACCAACCATACACGAGCTGGAGCCCTCCTGCTTTCCTGTTCAGGACCATATCAACGTCTATCAATGCATCTTCATCCTGCCCAGCAATTCCAGCTGTCCTTTCAGCCCTTCCTGATGAACAAGGTGCCATCCACGATGGGCAACACGCTGGTTTCTGTGCCCATGTGGAGGAACATCCACTGGGGATGAAACTACCACTCTCACTTCCACTTGTGACTCAAGCCAGATTTCACTATGTACAGAGAGATTAAATTTCTCTAAGGTTAACACGAGATAATTTTTTGTTCAAATATTTACAGTTAGAGCTCACCAGAAAATCAACAGGATCCTGCTGGACAACACTCAACTATCCACATCCCCCAAAGGCAAACAGGGTTTTTATGTGGTATTTAAAGCATCCTGAGGAGCCATCCAGAATGAAGCCCTCACAATTGTTCCTGGGCCAGGCTGGGTCTGTGCCATACATCCACACCTCTGAGGGAAGCAAGAAAAACTTGCTGGCCTTTTCTTCCTCCTAATGTGCCCACAGGGACACAGCCAGAGCAGGTCAGCAGCCCCTCACATGGTCACACAAAGAGAGGAGGTGGAGACCATTCAGAACTGCATCCAGCAGCCACATACTTGGGAAGCCCATGACTGTGGAAAACGGGGTCAGATTGCTTCTCCCCGTGCTTGGCTTTGTGGAGCTGTTTGTGTCTCCTGGATGCAAGACTTCCCTGCCAACAAACCGGAGCTGTCATTTGGAGATCTTGTCCTTTCTGTCCAGGATGTTTAAATTCAAGCCTCAAACTTGTGGTTGGCAGGGAACGGGGGCAAACAAAGAGCCAAACAATCTGCTGTCAGCTCCAGCCTGCCCGGCCTGCAGGAGTTATCCCTCCTGTCCACAGGGAATGGTGGAGTGCAGAGGCAGTGGCTTGAGGGCCTGTCACAGATTTAGGCTGCTCAGACTTAGAAGACAAAATTAAAAAAACCCAACAGACAGTAAGTGCACTGAAACATTTGGGCTTTGCTCCCTCCTCTACAGGGTCTGTTGTTTCACAGAGCAGAGGGAAGACTGAACTCGCTCTCAGCTGCACTAAATATCAGGGGCTTGAGGAACATCCCCTGTCTGCTCCTAAACCTTTGTTTGCTACTCCCCCAACCCCTGACTCTCTTTTTGACATGTCAGCCTCTGATTGAGGCTCCCCTCACCCCCTCCTGAGGCTGCTCCTGTCTCCTGTGTATGCACCTGAGGGTTAATGGTTTTCTGGGAGGGAAGTTTGACAGAGCTGCTGTGGCAGGTGCAGAAGCTCAGGTGGAAATTGCCCTCTCCCTCCTCTGCTCCTTTGCAAGGGTTAAGAGGGAAGGTGAGCACAGGCTGGATCCCTGCATGAAGAGCTCTGAAGGGAGCACAGGCAGTCCCAGATGTTACTCCCACCAAGTTGATTTAACTGCCTCCCTTCCCTAAGTGGACAATCAGCTTTCCAAGGGAGTCAACACCTTTCTGAGGCTTTTCTAACAGGCAGTGCTTTTCTGGGATGAAGCTCCTGCCTTTGAAGGTATCTGATCTCTCCCAGTTCCCTGGGGCTTTCTGCTCACTCTGCTCTCCCACAGAAGCAGGTCCTGCAAAGGGCATCCCATGCCAGCTTCCCTCTGTGCTGGATGCAGAAACACTTCCATGCAGCCACAGGGTTTGTGTATGGTCCCCTCGATGCCCCAGGCTCACAGGGAGTGCACACAGCTCCTTCCTCTTGGTTGTCACCACCATCCCCTCCAAGCAGGCAAGCCCCAGCCCTACAGCTGCCAGGTCAGCCCTCCCTGTGCTGCTGAGCAAGGGGACACAGAGGCAAGGGGAACACAGACAAAATCCTAAACAAATCTGCTGTTTACAAAGTCCCCTGTAAATTGTTTACATTGCTGAGGAGAAAGCATGGAGAACAGCAGCTGGAGCGTGCTCTTCCCTGTGGGAAGAACTCCACTCCTGTTTGCTCCACTGCTGTGGGAGGGAGGGGAGCTGATGAACATCTGCAAAGGCATGAGAGAAAAGAAGAGGCAGCAAAACCCCAGCACCACCCACTCCCCCAGCCTGCCCAGAGCTCTGGCTACCTCAGCACTGTCTCCCAGAGCACACCCTGGGGAAGGTGGCCTGTCCCTGGGGTGTAAGGTGACAGGGGACAGCCATCCTCAGGCTCCCAGCAGTGTCTGTGGTGGTGGGGCTGAGCTGTTCCCTGCTGCCAGAGGCAGCATCCTGAAGGAGCCAGCCCTGGAGCTCACTTGGTTCTTGGGCTGTGTGAAGAGCCTTGTGACTCTCATCCCTCAGAAATGTGGTGTGTGGTGCCTCCTGCTCTAGTCTATCCATGGTTAAACACAGGGCCTTGGGAATATCAGCAAGAACACTGAAAAGTGATGGCATAAAATAAACCAGTGTGCCTCTAATCTCCCTGTTTCCTGTCCATGGAAAGCTCTTTGAAGTGCCTGTGCTCAGGGCAGTGCTGGAACACCCATGACCCAGCTGAGCAGCACAGCAGCGTGACTGCCCGAGCCCTGGGGGCTGCCACAGAGCAGGAAAGGCTCTCAGGGAACACACGGAACAGTTCAACCTCAAACACCCTGGATCAGTCCCCTTCACACTGGAAAGTTGGTTTTGTTACTTGAGCAGGACGTGAGAAAACACAGCCTCCACTCAAGGAAGGTGATAAGTGCTGTGAGCCCAGAAATAGTCCCAGAGGGGTATGTGGGAATGGGCAGCCAGCTGGAGCAGCAAGGACAGGGAAAACATCTTCCCTACACATGATATGGCAAACCCTGACCTGGTTGGAAAGGACTACAGCTACAATGATTAAAAAAACAAAAAAAGAAAGTTGGCAAACTCAGGCTGCCCAGAGCAGCTGTGGCTGCCCCATCCCTGGAAGTGTCCAAGGCCAGGTTGGATGGGGCTTGGAGCAACCTGGGATAGTGGAAGGTGTCCCTGCCCATGGCAGGGGCTGGAATGAGATGATCTTTAAGGTCTCTTTCAACCAAAGCCAGTCTGTGATTCTGTGAATATAGGTGCAGTGATTTGTAACCTAAAGGAAATGGTCAGACTCACCCATGTGGTGTGAAGGGCAGGCAGGGGCACCGCAGTGCTCCATCAGCAAGGGGTAAGGGATGTTCACCCACATTTACTCTCAAACACAGAACAGCTCCACTCTCAGCGCCTTCACCCTCCACCCAGTTGATCTTCCAAGTTGTGTCCCTTTCCTGTTCAGGAGGATGGAGGGGTCTCCCAGCAGAGCCAAACATCTCAGCCAGCCGGAATGTCAGCAGCATCTGCAGGACCTTTCAAGGACTGAGCTAAAAGAAAAACAACAGAAGAAAAAGATACCCAAACTTTGTCAGGCCAAGCCATTACAAAAGACCATTAAGTTCCTTTGTTGAAGGAAAAAAAAGTCAAATCCAAGAACATTTTTCAGAGCCAATCCCGAAGAAAATTTGTTTGGTTTTGGTTTCAGAAGCTTTTGTGCAGCTCCAAAAACATCAGCCAGCTACATTTCTGAATGAAATGGCTCCTCAAAATGAAAACTTGAGCAATTTTGTTTCAAACTAAGTCAGAAAGGACTGGAGCTGTAATCCCACGGGAGTGCTGGGTGTGTTTCCTTGGCTCAAAATTACTTGCTGGGTTTGCCCTGAATTTTGCAGATATTTTTGATTGACCCCACATGGCTCAGGCACAGTGACAAAGCACCTTCAGATTCCAGTCCTTGCAGAGGAGCAGTGACCTGCAGGGATACCCCAGTGCCTGAGCCTTGAGAGGCCTGTGGAGGGGGGTAGGCACAGTTTGGAATAGATGTTAGGGCTTTTTGGTGAGTGAACAGCATTTCCCACCACTGTTTTAATTGCTGGTTCTGAGGGTCACTTCTCTTCATACAACCAGCACAGCCAGGGCAAAGGGATTCCTTCATGCAACATCTCCAGTGTGAGCAGCTTGCCCAAAAATCCCGCAGGCAAAGGCAGAGGGACAGCACAGCAAATTCATCTGTCACAAATTCCCTCATGCCTGCTGTGACAGGCTGGTCAGCACCTGTGTCCTGCTAATGGCAAAGGGATCATCTCTTCCTTTCTTCTTCCCAGGGGTTTTATTACTACAAACCATTAAAACATGGCCAAAAAATAGCCAGGAATTAACCCACACATTTTCTCAGCATGAAGCTCCAGATCTACATGTCGGGCAATGTCCCAAAATCATCTGCTGGAATGCTGTCCCAGACATCTACCTAGAGCAGCCCTACACTCTCAGACTCCTCCTGTGCCTTGCAGGGGCATCCCCATCCCTCCTCGTTGATTTAGAGGATGGCTGGGATGCTGTCTGTGCCCCTGGAAGCTGTGGGAAAGGGAAAAGCAGAGCTGGGAGGTGGCAGTGGCCTGGTTTGGGGTGAGGATCTGTGCTCCCCATGCTTGCCCAAGGTCAGGGAGGAGTGGGAGCTGCCCTCCAGCCCTGCATCTCTTCACCCCCATTTCTAGACAGCCCTCCCCACTGGCATGCCTAGGGCCCTTCCATGCACGGAAGTATTCAGGAATTCTTGCAATGAATTCCCTGTCATCCCCGAGACAGCTCTGCTGTGTGGAGGAGTGCCACAGAGCAGCAATTAGGGGGCAAAGACAGACTGCCAGGGGAGGCACTGAGGTCACACCTGTGCTGCTCCAGAGCTGTGCCGGGAGAAAGCCCTGACCCAGCTCCAGAGGGAACGGCAGCTCCTAAGTCAAACCCAAGTAATAAGATGGTCTTGTAGGGGGAAAGATTAATCATTATTGGCAGCCAAGAATGTGCAAGTCTAACAAAAGCTAAAGGTTTTTTTATTACAGTCCAACTGCAGCCAGGAAGACAATGTTAGCTAAGAATCATTAAATCTGTTGCAGGAATAAATTTTCTTTGATCCAAACCATAAAATGGGAGTGAAATACTCTTAAGCCAGAAGCAGCTCCTAATGGAACAGACATTATTCTATTTTTGGTTTGCAAAAATAGAAAAAAAAATGGGTTAGATTATTAAATGAATAGATTAGGCTCCCAAATGGTAAATATTTACTCAAGCAAAACCTGCCTAATTTAATACCCGCCTCAATTAATTTTTCAGTTTGGGATTTTAATTGAAGGGAATAAGGACATTTTCTGACTGTACAAACAGGGATTCATGAACCCTGTTTGCCCAGAATTCAGGCAGGAGAAGAAGGACCTGGGGAAACTTTCCCTTGCTAACCCCCAGGTAATATCAGTGCTGCTGTATGTGCCAGTGATGAGCTGGCAGCTTCTGCAAGCCTGGAAGATGGAAGGTGAAGCCAAGGTCTCCTCTCACAGTCGGTCATTACATTTCCTGAAACGTCTGACCAGGAGGTCACTCCTGATATTATCAAATATAAAAAATATTACAGAATAATAGAAGTCATTTCTTACTGCAGTCTGATTTAGTCCCTGCTTTCAGGGCAAGCTTGGGGTACTCCTCCCTCAGTGCTTTTCCCTCTCTGCCAGACACAGGAGATGTGGGAAGGGAGTGGAACTCTGAGCTCCAGCATTCACATGGGCTCTGTACACCTAGGTGGGAAAATTTACCGACTCACCCCCTTCTCTGGGGCAGGTGATGCAAAGAGAGTGTGTCCTGTGCCCAGGGAGCCTTTTCCACTCCAGACACTCCTCCTCCATGCTGTGGACAATCTCTCTTCCTCCTTCATGGGCTGTGCTCCCTTCCTGCTCTCCAGAGGGTATCCTTGGATGCTCAGACCTTTCAGGGCTCTAAAAAGTTCCCTGATCCAGACACAGCCTCTGTGCAGTGGAGCTTTGCATCAGCAGGTCAAGGGAGGGGATTCTGCCCCACTCAGGTGAGACCCCACCGGCAAATCTGCCTCCAGCTCAGGGGTCCCAGCAAAGAAAGAATGTGGAGCTGCTGGAGCAAGTCCAGAGGAGGCCATGGAGATGCTCCAAGGGCTGGAGCCCCCCTGCTCTGGAGCCAGGCTGGGAAAGCTGGGGGTGTTCAACTGGAGAAGGCTCCAGGGAGACCTCAGAGCCCCTGCCAGTGCCTAAAGGGGTTCCAGGAGAGCTGGAGAGGGACTTGGGACAAGGGTCTGGAGGGACAGGACACAGGGAATGGCTTCCCACTGCCAGAGGGCAGGGATGGATGGGATATTGGGAAGAAACTGTTCCTTGTGACGGTGGGCAGGCCCTGGCACAGGTTGCCCAGAGCAGCTGTGGCTGCCCCTGGATCCCTGGCAGTGCCCAAGGCAAGGTTTGACACTGGGGCTCGGAGCAACCTGGGCTAGTGGAAGGTGTCCCTGCCCACAGCAGGGAGTGAGATTGGATGAGCTTTAAGGTCCCTTCCAGCCCAAACCAGGCTGGGATTCCTGCTTTTATGATTGTGACAGCTCATGTCCACAAAACACACTGACAGGAACAGCCATCCCCAACCTCTCACCATCCCCATCACAGTTCTCCTGCAGATCAAGATTACTGGAGCAGTTCCACACCCCACTAGCAAGGGGCTACCTCACCATTAGCTCTGCCCTGGAAAGAGCCACGTGGCCATTGGCTTGCAGCTGGCAGCCCACTCTGATACCCTGCTCCTGGAAGCACACACTGCAATAAGAGGGGAGAGGGGAAACATTGGAGTACAAACCTTCCTGCCTGCAAGCATTTCTGATCCTGGCTTGACCAGCTCAAACTCAGCTCTAGGAGTGTGAACTTCAGTGCATGTCTGCAGTTTTTTGGGGAGGAAGATGAGAAAGCACATGGGTTTATCTGACATAGATCTTGCTGGCACATCAGAGCTCTGTTGCTTTTGTTTTCCAGACAGGAACCTTGCTGGCAAGTGCTGGGGAGTGCTGCAGGCTCATGCAGACTCTCCACAGAAATTCCTGGTGCAGGTCTGGGTATATGTTGTGCACAAGGGTCAGTGGGGACAAAAATGAGAGAGAGAGAGAAACTGATTCAATAATGAAATCTTGAAGTGAAAATGTGGCTGATCCGATGACAGTGATGGAGGTCAGGAGTACTTTAGACCCAAACAGCTCTTAAACCCAGGTAAGAAATGGGACATCTGTGGCAGCAGCAGAATCATCAGAAATAGCAGTTAATCCCAAATTGGGAGCAAGTAAAGTCCAGAGCTTGCCAGGGAACAATATGTCAGGAGGATTACGGGCAAACCTTACAGGGCAGCTGTGATTCTGAAGGCCTGAGAAGCAAATTTTGATCAAAGAGCCACGCAGGCACAAGAGGAAACAGCATGGAACCCAGAATCCTTCTCCTGATGGCAGATGGAGGTGAGTGACAGCCCAGCAGATCCTTTCCAAATCACCCCCCGGGTGCCAGGAGCAATGGATGGGGGAGTGCTCACGTGATGCTGACTGACACACTGGAGATTGTCTGTGGGAAAGGAACGAGAGGGGTAATTTTATTGTCACGTCCCGCAGGGGGGTGTAAGGAAAATCACAGCATGAGAAAATGACAGTGTATCTGTCTGAGGTCATTTGCATGCCCGGATAATCTGTGGGAGGAGAGCCAGAGCTGCTGTGTTTGACAGAGGCAACACCACGACAATGGGCCTGGGAATGGGGAGATTTGCAAGCCCTGGAACCAGCCTGGTGTTTGCTGCTCTCAGAAACCAAAATGACCAGACTTCATCATTCAGGCTTCCAGTGATTGCACTTTCCTCCCTCATTATGGGCTGTATGATGGTCTCATCTTGCTGATGGCACAGAGGGACAGTCCCACGCTCAGAAGTGTGCCCACATCCCAAGGACACACGTAGGGGACTCAAAGAGACCATACACGGGCAAAGGAGCACAAACACAAAGGCAGACATTGGGTAGCAGCAGCTGTGGGCAGCCAGTGCAGCCCAGCAGATTTTAGCAGGGATCTAAAGAAGGAAAAAAGGCTTTGTCAGTGTTTACAGGTTGCTCCTCTGCTGCAGAGGGAGAAACACATGGTGGCAGATGGGAACTGGCATGGCTGGCAGGACAGCTCAGTATCCCTGCAGTGCAAAATCCAGCTGATGGGTGGATGGAGCAGGGCCAGGAGGACAGGCTGCCTGCAGGAGGCACAGGCCCTTCACAGGGAGTGTGAGGGAGATGGTGACAGGCTGGGTGAGAGTCGCTCACACAACCCTTTAACACTTCACTGCCAGAGGCTCCCAGGAAAATCCTGATGATAAGGTGTGTGGGGCTCTGCACAGCACTGATAAGTGTGGCAGAAACCTGATTGCTTCGAAAACTTGGGCATTCCAAAGGGATTTCAGCTGGGTGCACAGGGAGGACGAGTTGGATTTTAGAGATAACCTTTGGACAGAACCATCCAGCTTTCAGCAGAGACCAGATATGGGTATTTAGAGAAAGGTCAAGTCAAAGAGGATGGAGGGAGTGAGTGGATAGTGAGAAAGAGACATCAAGAAAAGAGCAGGGAAGAGCAAGCATGAGGTGATTTAAAACTCCTGAGCTGAAGTCAGGAGGTAGGTGGCCAGGAAGGGCTGTCAGAAAGCAGAATGTGAATTAATTTGGACAGTGCAGGACAGTTCAGGAGGAAAGTGATTGCTCTGTGAGTCATCAGCAGGACATTAAATATGCAAAATTTGTAAATAAGGTCACCCTGAGAGGGAACACAGAGGAGGGCTGGGCGAATAGCCAAGGATGGAGCAGGTGAAGTAGCTGATAGTACCTGAGAATTGACAAGCAGGGCAGGCATAGCCTCAGATCCATCAAGGCAGGGGCAACCATGTCCTCCTCATGCAGAGGGGAATAACAAACCTCCCCCTCCACCAACAGGTAGACTTGTCACTAGCAGACCCAAAGAGAAAGCAAACTGTGATGTCAGTGTGCTAGTGGTAGCCATAGATTGGAAAAGACAAGCCCACAGCTGCAGCTGGCAGGGAGCTGTGTGGAAGCTGAGCCTACCCAGCATTATTCAACTGCTTCCCAGGCACTGCAAGAGCCAGAGCTCGTGGCTGTGATTGCAGGGGCAGGAGCAGTGGGATCCTGAAAGGCTCAATTGACCCCAGGTTACAGAGCCAGCTGGGCACATGCCAGGGCTGAGCTCACCCACTCACCTGGAGCTGGCTGGGAAGCAGAAGGCAGCTCAAAGGGAAAGCCAGCTTACCTTGTTGCTGGCAATGGCCTCTCATTTGTCAGCGAGGGATGCAGGCAATTTACACAGGGATGTGGGAGTGTTGCAGGTGTTAGGCAGTCACCCTGAGAGCTCCAGACAACAAAGAAATCCTGAAGAAAAGCAGATCCATTTCTAGCCGCAGAGAGGCTCTTAGCAAGTCCAGCAAGCCCCAGGCAGAGCTGGGGGAAGGGGGGCTGGGAACGGGCCACTGGGACAATGGTCTGAGAACAAAAGGGCTGCATTAAAGGGCCTATTCTGGCAGTTAAGCCAGGTTTAAGCAATTTTGCTGCTGCCTCATCTGAGGCTAATAATGAGTCAGTTTTACAACCTGGAAATGCCTGGCCAAGTCAGTGGAGAAGAGAGGGTGAGGCACTTAAGTGGTCCAGATATTGTGTTTCTGTCTGCATGTTCATGACAAAGGCAAACCACTTTCAGGTTTAAAGTACACAAACCCTGATGGAAGCAAGATATTATACAGACCTGATGTGGTGCTGGGATGGGGTGAGGAGCCTTCACATCTCTGTCTGGTACAACGCCCAGAGGCAAAGCTCAGTGAGCTGGTGCCAGGGTGAGTGGCAGAGGTTATCCAAAAGCCAGGCTCCATGAAATGCAGTTAGTCAGGACTAAGTGGCCTGGTCTCTGCAGGCTGCCTGCTTTCCTGTTTACCTGACCCAGCAATCTAGAATTTCTTTTACACAGCTTAATTTATAAAAGAATCCAGTCTGCAAAGCACAGCTTAGACCAAATTTCCACTACCAGACTATATCAGATCACTCCAGGCTCTGAGACCACTGTCTCCACACAGCAATAGGCATTATCCCCAGGCTTTGTGTGTGTTTATGTTACCCTTCCATTTTCCCTTCAGATATGACATGCAATTCCTAGAAAATATGTTATAAACTCTTCTGCTCTGGAGTTCTGCCACCTCTGATTGCACTTATTGAGCCAAGGATGTTGTTTCAAAGCAAATCAATAAACGAGGCTTAAAAGGGTCCTAACAGACAGAGGCTGGGGGCAGCACCACCTCCCCCTCCCCAGTTATCTCTGCTGTGCTTCAACCTAATCAAGTGAATGCTGAAAGTGAATGTGAATCAAGTGAATGGGTGAAATCCAAACAGGAAAACACTTCCCAAAGCTCCCAGTGTTGCTTTACAGTGTGGGAGTAGGGGCCAGGGCCTGCCTTGCACCTGGAATGGCACCTCCAGTGTTCCAAGTCTCTGGAGTCACCAAATGAGCATGAGTGGGTGTCACAGCACAATCAGGGCTTCTGGGAGGGTCTCCCAGGGACCATGGGCAGGGACACCCCTCACTGGCAGCCTGTGGTACCCACGGGGGGCCACAGACAGGGTCTCCTGGGGGTCCTGGAGGCACCCAAGGAAACATCTCAACCCCAGAGAGAGACTGGAATGGCAGATCTGGAAGGCCTGGATTCAGAAAGGGGCCATGCACCTCCCACTCTTATTGAAGACATTTAGGGCCCCCAGGCTGGCTATCACATGGAGAGTAACACATCCAAGAGAGCATACCTAGATTTATTTGGGAATCCCAGGGGAGCACATCTTCACCCCTAATCCTCCTTTACACTGCTTGTGGCTTCTCGTACTTCGCAGCACACCAACAGGCACACAGGCACAGGATCTGATCTCTGGCAGCCTCCCAGGAAGCTCTAACAAGGTTGTACCTCCACAGGCAGCTCCTCCAAGGTGAATCATAATGGACTCCATGAGCACAGCATGGACTGCTGGCTAAACACGGACCTAGGGAAGAGCTGAGAGATGGGTTATTCATCACCAGGAGCTGTCCTGCTCTCCAGGATCAATGCACACATGGGCAAGGAAACTACCAGAGACTACTCTGACACAAAGCCTGCTTGGATGCACTCACAGTAGGATTTACAGTGCAAATTAACTCCACTGGTTGAATTATTTGGATTTTTTTTTCTTTCAAAATCTCCAAAGGCTGCATAGACACAATACTGACAACTCAGCCAGAGAAGAGGGCTGCTGTTGTACACAATGAGAATGAAGAACCCCTCACTCTGACACCCAACAACTGCTGGGTTTTTGCCTGGCTGCAGCTTCAGTTGAGATCTCCATTGCCTGTGTGCTGATGGTTGTATTGGTGTGTCTGCCTGGGCTTCCTCAGGGCAGCTCAGGACATCTGCTTGCTGTTCCCAGCTCTGAATGAATCATTCAGAGTAGAAGGGATCTCTTGTTTTGGTTGTCTTCATGGGCTGCTCTCTGTTCAGTGCTCAGTGCTCTGTTTCCAAATCCAGCTTTGTGTGTGCAGAATCTGATGAGGGGAGTTTACACCAGCAGAATATACATCCAATGTAGCAATTACAGCTCTGGAAGAGCCTCCCACACATCACACTGGCACAGTGAAGCTCCTGCTAGAGACATGTGGGACGAGCAGCCCACACATCTCCTGCACAACCGGGTTACTCAGCACCGCCGTGCTGCCTGAAACAACAGTTTCTTGGGATTCAGGGAGAGATCCCACAGACTGCTGCTCTTTTTTGTGGGGTCTGTCCTCGTTCACAGAGCTATTACTCATTGCCTGCAAGGTTGGATTCCACCAAGGTGCTCTGAGCTATGCCAGCCTGCAAAGCAGGTTCCTGTGAGCTCACTGAGTGACGCAGCTGCTGGAAGCCATATCCATGGCCATATCCATGACATTCCTGTGTGTCCGGATCCTCCCCTGCACAGCACCAGGCATCTGAACTGCACACATTGCTGTGGTGCCTCAGTTTCTCTCTGTGCCTCCAGCACAGGCTTCCCTGCCCCTCACCCAGCGAAACCCCAAATTCAAAAGGCCAAATCCTTCCCCGTGTCCATGCAAAGTAGCCTCTTGTCTCCCTGCAGAGCCAGGGGAACTCTCCCACCCTGCCCAGGACTGCAGAGCCCTGTTATGTGATCCCAGTGCCCCTTTTCCTGCTGGGAACCATCCTCTGCTCTGGGCACCTGCAGCACTGAGCACCTTTAGGGGTGCTCAGCCACAGGGCAATTAATGAACACAAGTGATCACTTATATTATCTGCAACTTGAAGGCAACTCTTATCAAGGCAGAGCTGGAGCTGTGCCCACCCAGGGCTCAGCCACATCTGGGGCTCGGGACCTTTGCTCACTTACTCTCCCTGGCTGCTCAGAGAGTCAGGTGGTGCCGTTCCTAGAAGGTGAATAAATTATTACTGCAAATTACTCTGATGAAGTGGCTTTTATTAGAAAGCCAGACACAAAGGGAGCTTGCTGATTGGTTCCCAGTGATGTCATACTCAGCACAGCACTCAAACGCAGAGATACGAATTTTCTCGTCTATGTTTTGCATATAATTTTCATTTTCTTCTGGCAATAAAGACACCAGCGGAGCCTTTCACTCGGGGAGGGTGGTGGGGGGTCTGTACTGCTGAAGTGGCTGATGAAAGAGAAGTGGCCTTTGTTCCTCTGTCTTGCAGGGAACCTCAGGCTAACAGTTTGCACCCACAAAGGCACTGTGGTTTATTGCTCTACTACAAACCCATCACTCCATTTTCTTAGGTGGATAGCAGAGAAACTGGCATTTTTTTGGCTCCATTGTACCTAAAATCATTCTGATCACAGAGATTTTGCTGTTTACAAGCTGAAGCTTAAAGAGCAGATAAAGCAACAGCTTTCTGACCCTCATCAGAAGGTGGAAAAGGGGCTTTGGGAAAAAAACAGGCAGCAAAATCCCAACTAATTATTTATTTTCCAAGTTTCACATGGTGGTTGTTTCTCCCTGCAAAGCCACTGTGAGTTCTCAGTGAGGTCTGACAGAGGCACACTCAGTGACCAGCACAGCGTATGCTCTCATTCCTCTTCCCTAATTCAATGTCCTATCGAACTCACAGAATTTGCCGAGGAAACGTTCCAGCTTTAATCATTTCTGGATGCAAGAGGCTTGCTGGTGCAGCTCAAACAGCAGAGCCCTGTGTGGAGAGCAGGCAGGAAAGTATCCCTTGCCTCACTGAACTGGAATGAACTCCCAAATTCAAGTGGAGGCTGTGGTTTCCTCAGCAGCTCTCTCACGCAAGGCTGCCACGCTTTTGGGCCCCTGCTGTCCCTGCTGAACCTGGACACGGGCAGAGGGGAAGGTTTTCCATACCTTCCTGCCTCCATTATGTACCACCAAGGTGTAGATTTTGCTGGGATGGCCAAGTGTAACATTTCCAGCCCTGGAAACAGGCTCCTGCTTGTTCTGTGCAAACACTGGGCTCTCCTCCAGCAGAGCCAGCACAAATCCCAAGCTGACCTACAGTGCCTGCCTATTCCCCTTTGATTATGGCTCCAAAGTCATTTGTCCTACAGGGGCACAAAACAGAACATATCTATCACTTGGAAGATGTCCTGGAAAGCCCCAGACAGTTGCACTGATGAAACTGGACACTGAGGGCCACTGGAGACCTCAAACATTGTTAGATTTGCTATTCCCAGTTCTGGGGTCACGGCTCCCTGCAACATCATCAACTCCACTTTATTCCAGGTGGCTCAAAGTTGGAAATCATTCTCTCTTATCGTCTGAAGATTTGCTGAGCTGCCTGCCCTTTGTGGAAAACAGGAGCTGCCCTCAGGCTCCTGGATGTTGGATCTGAGGCTTTTGAAGTCCTGAGGGTGAAGGTGCAAGGAACAGGCATCCAGGAAGGAGAGCGCCTGACTGTGAATCAGAGTAAAAAGGAATGTGAAGGCTGCAGTCCTAGGAGAGGATGCTGGCTGAGACACACAGCCAGCATCAGCAGAAAGGGAATGGGCTCTCAGGTTTAAGACCTGGAACAGATTCAAATCACCCCTTTTAGGTCTGACCTCCTTGCCTATCTGAGGGAGACAGCAGAGACGGGAGGGAGCCATGAATCTTGGATCCAGTCCCTATGTGGCTTGGCCCTACATCTCCCTTTGCTTTTACCACTCCGTGTGTAGAACAGAGGGTTATTAAAAGCACCAGAAGAATCTCAAGTAAAACAATTTTACTGTTTTTAAGAGCTTTGTTATAGCATCTCTGGAGCTCTGGCTTGGACCACCAGAGACCATTGTCGGGAAGCTCTAAAAAGCCTTTGGATATTGAATTACTGTTCAGAAACATATCAAATTCCAAAATTGCAAACACTGTCCAAAAAAAGAAGCCTCTGTAGAACAGAACACACTCACACAGACAGCACAGACAACAAAACCATCGTGCTGGCCTAACTCAGCTTCCCTTCCCCACCCAGAGCAACAGCCTTGCCCCAGTCTCATTCCAGCAGCATTACTCCCCCGGGAAACAGCCGGGCTCTGGAGGAGAACACAGTCCCACCTACTCATCACTCACCTCACAACCAGAGCCCTTCTATCGCTTGGCTTTTAATGAAATTGTGGGTTGATATCTCAGTCAGCCCCTCCCTTCCACTTGAGGACAGCATTAGCATCAGTGTGGATTATAATACCCAGTAAGCTGTTCTGGGGCGATATGAATCAAAGCCCTGAAAGTGGGACTGTGTTTAATTAATTGTGGCTGACAGATGAAGGTATTGATCGTAGATTGAGAGGTTCAGGACTGGCCCGGGGGATAATTATTGCAGGGCACACTGTGTTAGGGTGATATTTTTTTTAATTTCTGGCGATGTAGGAGGGAAGCAGGGGGGAAATAAGTGAATAATTGCAGCTAATTAGGACTTGTGTGTGCATCCCAAATTAATTCGTTTGAATAATCAACCACCAACAGCAGTCTGATCTAAAAGGAAAAGGAAACCACCGCTCAGAAAGATCTCAATTCCTCCCATAAATTGTGCAGTCCCACGTCTGGGATAGCTGTTTTACAGAATTGAGGCCCTAAATACTGAAGGGGAATCGGGCAAGATAATTGAGTGGAAACACTTTGGGCAAGATTACTGAGTGGAAACACTTGCTTTTGCCTAAGATGTACGATAAATTGAAGGGGTCGGTGAGGTTGTGGGATGGCAGGGTGCGGGATAGCAGATGAGGCTCTTGCCGTGGCCTCCATCCTATCCCTGTCCATGTGCAACAGGGCCCCCCGCCGGACTTGCGAACCCTAACCCTGCCCAGGTGGGACACGGGGGTGCGGGATGGCCACGGGGGGGTCAGACACACAACTGCTGTCGCCACAGGGACCATGAGAGGTGTCTCGGGCGAGGCGAGGGCAGATGGAGGCGAGGCTGTGGCAGCAATCTGTGTCTCGGTGCCCGGCCCCTCGCTCCGGTCCGCGGGATCCCCGTAATCCCCCCCGGCAGCCCTGCTGCTACAAACACTCTCATCACCATCGCAGCGGGGGCAGCTCAGCGCAGACAGCGAGTGATCTAGCGGGGGGTTAATAAAAGGACTGGCGCAGAACAAAAAGCCTGTCAGCCGCCACAAGATGTGCTCTCCTCCCCTTGTGCCCCCCAGGAAATTAAGAAGCGGAGCCTGTGGTGTGCAGTGTTCTCTGCGGGACTGGACGGGACACTGGGATGAGGAAGGGTAGGGTGGGAAAGGGGGAAGTAAGGAGTTAAATGTTTGTCCCAGCTCTTGTTTCTGATGCGATCTATCAAGTGCTGTTACTCTAAAGGACCAGACTACCTGGTCTTTCCAAAGCTGAAGAGACCAAGGCACATTTCTGTGTGCTGCTGCCAGCAGCTCCTCCCGGAGAGAGTCCACTACATCCTGCCAGGCTGCTTTGCCTGACGCCACCGAAGTCCATGTTTCCATGGAAATGGGAAGAGAACGGATGCCTGTGACACGACATACCTTTTCTGATGTAGATTTGGACCACTTCTAACATCCCTTTCTAGTGACAGGCTTCAGGACTGGATATTTTGCGGACACAACCAAAACAGAACAAGAAGGGGGGAAAGATATCTGATGGTACCATCCTTTCTGGTGAGCAGCAGCTGAACTCCAAAGTGCATTAGTCCATTAAAAAACCCTTCCAGGCAGAGAGACCCCTGCACTAAATACAATATAATTGACAAGCGGATCCTCTCTGGGATGAGTTGGGTAAAGTTTCCAGCAGCATTTCCCTGCCGAGGGCTGCGATCGCAGCGCTCGGAGGTTCCCCGGCGGTTCCCCGTGGCCAGCCCGGGCTGCGCAGCGCGGGCCCGCAGCGCCCTCTCCCGCGGCACCGGGGCACCCCCGGCACCGGCACGCACAGCGCTGCGGGCTGCCCTGCCCTGCCCTGCCCTGCCCGGCAGCCCCGGTCCCCGGACAGCTACACGGGCGGGCAGCTATCGCCCACCAAGGGCTAACCCCGGCACCACCCAAACCAGCAGCGACTTCTATGCGCCTTGAGGGATTCTGCTGAGCAGAGAGAGGCAGAAGCCTTTGCCTACCTACAGCTTTCCAGCAACGCTCGGCACTTCAGATAAAGGTGAGGAGGTTCACAGAGGCTTTGCTGAGGGCCTGAGTTTGGCATCTGCCAGAGGAGTGTGAATAAAGCCATTATCCCTCTCTTGGATATCTCTCTGCTCATCCTGTGAGCAGCCACGCACCGGTCTGCTCTCACCACAGAGGTTTTGTACAGCCTCTCTCAGCAGCTGCTCCTGTCCCACGCTGCCCTGGGCACTGTGCTCCGGGCATCTCTGTGCCCACACTGCAGCCCAGCGTGCCCCGGACCTCACCCCATCAGCGCAGCACATTAGGAGGAGAAACACGAGATATTTGCAAAGCCAAAGGCAAAGCAATGACAAATTTTGTCTCTGTAGGGAGTTTGCTTGGGATTATTATCATTTTAAAGGGCAAGTTACTGCTCCTAGTGCTGGGAGCCAAGGATTTGAATGAAGGAGCTTCATGAATACAGATACATTGCATAGACTGAATAAATAAAGCTGATCCACAGCTGCCATTTTACTTTCCAAGTGGGTGAAAATGAGATGTCCCATCCCCATGAGATCCCGAAAGGGCTTCAGCCCCTTCATTAGACACAGAGAAGAGGCTGAGATGCCAGGCCTGCTGAGTGCTTCCACCCTGTCAGGAGAGAAATGTGCTGGAGAAGTCAGCCTTCCCCCAAAGAACACCATTCCCAGGAAGCAAAGGCTTCCTGGCTGCCATAAAAACACTTGAAAACTGGAAATACTCCTGCCCTTCCTCAGTGCAAGGGACTCCAGGAGGCACCAGTGTCAGAGCCAGACCCAGCTACACCCACAGGACATTCAGCACCACACTGAAATTCCTGGAATAAAGTCAGCAGAATAAATGGCAAATGAAATAAAATGAGATTTCAATTGACCAGAACATTTCATTTGGCCCAAAAGCAAATGAGAAGCCCAGGGCTCCCTCTGAGCAAGAAGCAGCAGCACTGTGATGTGTCCCAGCCCTGTTCTCCCCAGTGTGGGCACTCACAGCATCTGGCCAGATGTGCTCTCAGGCTCTACCCTGGCTCATGCACCAGCACCTGCTGCTGGGAAATGAGTTTTTGCAATATTCCTTGCTGCCACACCTATCTCAGACAGTAGAAATAAACGTCCTGTCTCTCACACCATGTTCCATGTCCTGAAAGATCTGCCCAGCCAAGACATCCCTTGCAACACCAGCCTTGATTTGCCCCTGCCCTTGGTGGGTTTGGCATCAAAGGGATTTTCTCCAGGCTTGGGAAGGTTGTTCCCTCTTTTGGTGCCCTTGGGAAAACTCCTGTGCATGCTGTGTGGGAGGTCAGAGGGGGTGAGTGCAGGCAGCCCTGTAGTGACAGGAGGGTCACTTACATGAGGCTGTAACAGGGCTGGACTGTTACACGCAGGCAGCAGGTCTGTGTTCCTCCTGCTGCTGCTAAGCACATCCCTGCACCTATCCCTGTCCTCCAAGCCTCATTTGTCCTACACCTGCACTGAGTGTGTGTATTTTTGGTCTCAGGGAAATATATGAGTGAGAATTTACCTGCTCAGCAGGTTCTGCTGGGTCCCACATGTCCACAAAGAGCAGTGGAACACTGGCAGGACCTCTTGGTGGTAGTTCCATGGGGTCTTTTGTGTGCTGGTGATAGAGGATTTGGTTTTTCCTTAGCACTTCTCTGCTTTGTCTTGGGTCTTCCACCACTGCTAGCTGTGGTAACATTGAGATCACCAGCTTCAGGGCGTGCAGACACCAAAATGAGGAAATTCCCCTTTTGGTGCTCCAGGTAAGGAACAGATCAAATCCAAAGCAGACAAGGGCAAGATCCCCATGCCCCTGACTCCATCACTGAACATATACACTCACCTGGGATCAAACATTGTGCCAGGGTGCCATGTCCAGCTCTGGCAGCCCCAAAGGCTCCCCTCCGTTCACTCTGTCTACACTCTATTTGTGGTCACCCCAGCTGCTGGACTGGCACCACCATGGCCTTAACCTCAGGAGGGTGACAGTGACACTGTCCTGACAGAGCTCTCCTGGCTGAAGCTTTGCCAGTGCTCACACCTCCTCACTCACTCTGCCCTGGGCAGGCTCCAAACCCACCCCTCTCACTGCACTGCCCACAGCTCCCTCCCAGCCTGTTACTCCAGCAAAGAAGTGAATCCCAGTAATGTGAGGACACTTGCAGAGCCGCAGCTTTGCAGGGACTGGAGTTTGTAGTTTATGCCTCCAGGGTGACATTGCGGATGAAAATCAAAATGCCAGAACTGACAAAAGGAATCTTTAAAAAGCATTTTCTGCTTTTAGGCAGCTGAGGGTTGAACAAATCTAGACTCAGTGGGCTTAGATCAGTCTTGCCTGAGATACACAAGTCATTCTCCTTGCTTTGTCCTTCCAACTCCTTCCCCTTCCCAGAAACACCTCAGCTGAGTCTCCCACTGTACAACTCCCAGGTCAGTCTTTCCAGGGGCTGCAGTAGCTTATTTGTTTAAATCTCTGCAGGCACTAAGACTTCTCAGGAGCCCTCAGTCTTGAAAGAGCAGCAAATATTCACAACTGTAAACGTGTCGTGCACAGTTTGTTCTCAGATTCCTGCTAACTGCACCCAAAGTTTGGCTGATGCCCTCTTTTTCTGCGTTTTCTTTTACACAGAATAAAGATCTCATTTTGCCATTACCTTGAGGTATTTATGATGTGTGAGGTTACTCAGGGAACCAACTCTGCACCCTTGTGTTCTTTTCTCATCACACAGACACAAGCTGCAGTGTGTCACTTCAGCAGAATGTGCCAAAGCTATTTGGGGGGCACTCACAGTGGCCTTTTACAACTACTCCTTGGGGATTTGATCTCTTCCTTCTTAGAAGACCTTCTGTCCTTGAAATACAGCTTGAACTTTTCACATGAGACCACAATTGCTAAACATTCCTGTGCTATTTAGAGACATCTTTGCTCTGTTGATAGCAGTGACATGCACGGGAAAGCCACTGCTCTGCTGGCACTCCAATTACTGGCAACAGGTGACACGGTCAGCTCTATCACTGAGGGATAACACCTGCTGTGGGTGTGTCACGTGAATGTAAATGTCTCCCTAACAGTTCTCTTTGGTAGAACTGACTCAAGGCTTGCAAATATTTGGAAGGAATCTGGAGTTTTTACATCCAAACAGCCTCTGAACTGCTGCACACACCTTTCCTGGGCCAAGGGCCAACCTCAGGAATCCAGCAGGTATCTGTTGTGTGCTATTACAAACTAGGATCTCATTTGAGGTTTACTCCCCTTGCTCTTGTTAGCAGACTGATGGCTTTGTGATTATGATTTTCCACAGCTTCTGGCTTGAAGATGCCTCTGTGCCTGAGATTGTCACTGGGCACTGCACTGACTCCCACTCCTCCCTGACTGCTGTGCTGCTGAGACACTGAATAACCCACATGGAAAATGCTTCCCTTGGGTTGAAGGACAGTGTCACTCCCCCCATTTCACAACAAGGTCAAGAGAAGAATCCCTGAAACCTGCTAGCCTAGAAAATGAACCTAAATCCCTGCTCAGAGGGATTCAAGTTCAGCTCCTGCTCATGGCATTTGCCGAACGGCAGCACCAACCAGCCCTGCCTGGAGCAGGGCAGAACCTTGTCCTTCCTCCCTTACCTGTCACCCATGAGCAGCACAGGGCTCACAACTGTTACTCTCCGGCCTGCCAAGCAAAAATTGCTATTTCAGTCAGAACGTTGGAGGCTGATGGAAATCTGACACTCTATGGCTAAGCTGCCAGCTGGGAAGTGGGTGGAAATGAATCTTTTGTCGAATAGTTAAACTGCCTTTTCTCCAGATTAATTAATTCACAAAGAACATATCCCTTCCTGGGTTTCACAGCTGAAAACAAAGCCAGTCTCGCCTCCCCTGCACTATCTGTCAGTCGTACCACAAAGTGCGGAAGCGCTCACTCCATTGTTCTTTGTGTGATCAAATCCTGGGGAAAAAAGAAAATCCCTGCACTGTCCTCCAATTCACCTGAGGTTCTGAGCTGTCCCACATCCATTTTTCTACAGTTACACCCAAACAGCTGATTCTGCCTTGAGCTGATCCACAGGGCCATGACCACAGGCAGAAGACCCAGCACAGACTCAAAGCACTCAAGACACTGCCCAGTTCTATTTCCAGCCCGACTTTCCCTCAGTTTGTATTAAATGCCAGGTGTCTGTTTGATATCTCCACCGCAGGGGCAACCCTCAGATCACATTTGGTTTCCCATGGACCAGATCCAAGGAGTGATGGATAGCTGGACAGGTGCCCAGCTGAAAGCTCAAGAGCCCAGCAGAGAGAAGCATCTCAGCACCTGTGTCTTGACAGAGACAGGAGCAGGCTGAAAATCCAGCTGTCCACAGGCTTCTGCTTTTTATCTGGTAGTACATTTTCCTTGGATAATCTCAAAGCCTGATCATCAGGTGCTCAGGGCATAGCTGTGCCCTTTCCCAGCCCTGTGTCCTGTGCAGCTGCCCAGACCTGTCTTTCTCACCTTCAACTGCCAGCTAAGTGTAGCAGACTCCAAAGATTATCAGCTCTTTTCCTGTAAGGGAGCTTTGTTTGGGAAAGGCTTCCTCACACACCTCCGTATTTGGCAGCTCAGCACTCCACTTGAAGTGGAAACAAAGCTCAGTAACACCTCTCCCCTCCAGAGCAGACCACAGGACAGTCACAGCATGTGCAGACTCCCACAGGCCACTATCCCACCTCTGGAACAGTGAGACACCTGGGAAAGGGAGAGCCATCCCTCCCTGCTCACCCTCTAGATATGGAGGACTTCACAGCCCTCTACAGCAATGCTCTGGAGCTGAAGGGTTCCTTTTTAGTCAGCTCTTCCTTGCACAGAAGCTGGTCCAGAACAAGAGATTGTTCTTCCCTGGTTATTTTTTATACTATATAGTTTTTGAGGTTAATGAGCAACCAAAACTGTCCTTGTAAGCCTGAGTTTGGCTAAGGAGAGTGTTCTGTCAGCAGCTGATTCCTCAAGAGGAAGTCACTGAAAAGTCTGTGGAGTCCCTTTGGAGATGAATGACCTCCTCTAGACAGCAGATGGAGTAGTCACTCGCTGCTGAGGTGTTCTGCAGCAGGATGTTTCAGCTGAAGGAAAAGGGGAAGGGATAAAGTGGTAGTTTGTCTTGGCCACTTCTGAGAAGGGATATGTCACAACAGTCATTTCTGAAATCCAGAGAGCAGCAGAAGTAGAGAAGAATCAGTTTGTCTTCTTCTGTACTTTTGTGAAGATGAAGGAGGAAGGGTCTTTCTCAGTATGTCTACCACGGAGAGGCTTTCAGTGCCTTCTCTCTTCTCTTTAGCCCCTTGTCTTCCAGAGCACAAGGCCATGGTTCATCAGTGCCCAACAGCCATTTCTTCACGAGATGTGCTGTACTCTGAGGCAGGGACATCAACCATCCCCTCACCCCAGACAGCCTGAGGACGCTGCAGGGAAGCACTCAGTCCTGCAGCACTAACAAAGCACAGCTCACAGGATGGAGACAGAGTAAATCACACACAGACTTGCAAAAGGCAGTCTCTGGAGCCTGAGCTGGTTGATCACCCAGCAATTTCCCTGGGAATCTACCTGGGTTTCCCTTTGATCTGCTTTGGTTAGTACTTCTCCTTGTCATGTGTTACCCAGCCTAGAGGCAAGACATCCTTGAAAGACTTATAAGTGCCACAGAACTACAAAGGAAAACGGAATTTCATGCTCACAAAGCCTCAGCAATATCTATACACTCACATAAGAAAAAACAGACCTCAAATACTTAAAAAGGACCTATTGTGTTCTGGATTTCTGTGGTTTTCCAGTGTCTTACAGCTTTATTTCAAGATCATAAGATACCTTCTTTGAAATCGTATTCAAGCCCTTCCCCACACAACCAGTTTTAGCATCCTTTTGCTTCTCCACCCCCTCTTCATTTTATAAAACATTTTCTGGGTGTTCAGACTGTGCATCACTTTTCTCAATCACGTTTCTATTCCTCTGTTGCCTCTTTATGGAAGAGGTTTTACCAACTTAAACAAATCTGGTTCCATGCGCACTGCAATCACTATCTTTGGTCTAATTTAATACCAAGCACTCCATGTCCTATGCTTCCTGTGTTCACACAGAAGGAAAATACCAGGGATACCTTTGCCACAGCAAATTCCATGGCTCAAACCTCTGTGGACAGATCTAGAGCCGACAGCTTTGCCAGGCACCGCTATTTATGAGCTGTGTCTATTAATACACAACCCAGGGGGGTGTGTGAGCAGTTTACAGTATGAACTATGAAATACACAAGTAGGTTTGGCAGTCTCAGTGGTGACATTCTCAAACAACTACCTCTCAGAAGACCAATACACACATTCACTGCAAAGTCTGATTCAGGGCTTCAGCTGGCACGTTAAAATATGCCCAGCTTACACTATTGCATAAGGCACACCCCATCCAGATCAGCCACCCCCGAGAGAGCAGGACTGAGCACCTGACTGCACATTCTGCAGTTCCTGCAGCTGGAGCACAGCCTGGAAGGTGCTAAGGAAAGGACAGGGATCAGAAGGGTGGAGCAGAGGTGGCCCTGGCACTGCTCTGTGGGAAGTGACATGATCTGTAATCAGATCATGTAATCAGGATGAGTAGCTGATGTCACCTCACGCTGTCCCCACCCTGAGCGATTGTCCCACAGGGCTGTGGGTGACTGGAGAGACAAAATGGCAGCTGAGCCAGTGGCAGAGAACCACAGCCCATGGACACACAGTCCTGTGCCCACGACCCAGACTGGCTATTCCAGACATGCCTGGGACACATCAGGGGAGGAACAGAAGCAGGTTATGTTCAAGCTGATAGCTCAAGTGTGTTTTTGCTGGTAAAACTGCGGGGGCTCTCAGCCCTCTCTTTTCTCTCTCCCCTGCTCACAGAAATCTGACTTGAGGCTGTCCTGCCCCTTGCAAAGTTCCCTCAGAACATCCCCCCCACAGCTCTGCAAGCTGACAGACCCTACAGCACAGCAAACACTGTGCAAACACAGCTTCTCTATTCTCACCTCTCCATGCCTGCCTAAGGGCTTCAACTACAGCCTTAAGGGCTGCAAGTCAAAGGCTTCTCAAGGATCCAGCTTTTGGGTGCTTTCTACAAGAGTAACAGAAATAAAAGTTGCCATTTTGGCATGCAATTTTGCTGGTGGGGTTGTACTACACGAGTTTGTTAGTTTGAGGTACATGATGAGGTTTTAGCAATGCCCTTTGTATCACAGGAATTAGGTCAGGTTCAGCAGGCACCAAACATTTCAAGGCACATTCACTCCCAACAACACTGGCACTGCTGTTAGTGCTGAAATGTGAATATAAATTTTAACAACCATAATAGGGAATCCAAAGTATTTACAACGAGATACAACCCACAGAACACTCACCAATGGGCATGCAAATTGGATGGATGTAAGGGACTGCAGAATAATTTGAGTTTGAATTTCAGCGTTCCTTCCCAGAGATAAGACTGAACATCTGTCATCCATCTTCTACCTTGCCAAGTTGAGAATACATGAAAACACTTAGAGCATTGCTCTGCTCACATACACCCATCCTTTCTTCTGAACAGCACACAACACACCTCTAACATATCTAATCACTCTCATGTTTACAGGGCCACACCTGACAGATAAACAGGGCTTTAGCTGCAGCTCTCAGCTCCTGACAGTGTGGCAGCTGGAGTCTCATGGGAGCCAGACTGGAAATGTAGTCAAAACACCTTCCTACCGAAGTTTCTCACTTCCTGAGGATAATCTCCTAACCCGTCTTCTTCCCACAAATTTTAATTGTTCCATCTCTATTGATCTGATCCATTTGCTCCAGAAACAAGCAGCTCAGCAGTCACTGCCACCACCTCTGATTGCTCGGAGTGTTTACCAGCACAGGAGCACAAGCTCATGCCTGCTCCAGTTCCTGTGGATTTTCTGGAAGCCAGAGTGGTCACCACAGGGTGTGAGCAAAATCCAGCAATTTGGCTCCAACTGAAAGAAATGCATAAATTTGGATGATGCCAGCTCCAGCCCTGGTGTCTCAGGCAAGATGGAAACAGTTCTACCTCCCACTGCTGAGCTCTCAAAAAAACTGGGAGGTGGCAAGGTCTCCAAGGAAGGTAGATTCATAACCTGGGAGGGAGGGATAGAGATGCTCAGAGCAGAAATACTTCTGCTGATTTGTTGAAATCTCTCTAACGTGGTTCCGATTCTGCAGAACATCCACACAAGTGGCATCTGGCAGCCTCAGACTCTTCTCAACTCTCATTCTGGGAACAGAGTTGCCAGAGAAGCTGATACTAATTATTTAAAACTGGGACTTGCATATTTCCCATGTGATTCTACTTCTGAAGCACTGCACTGCTGAGGAGAGGTCTGCAACTGCCAAGACATGAAAGAGTGTTTGTTATTAACACATCACTATATAATCAGGGGCTTAGCAGGGGGCTGGGCATGCACATGATTCTTCCTCTGTTGCTGACAGCGTAGATGGAAGTCCCCAGGTATCCCATTAGGTGACAAGTGAGAATGAGTTCTGCAGCCAAAACTAAGCAATTTGGCACAATTTAGTAGAGAGATGGCATTTTCTGCTCAAAAAGGGCCCAGAATTGGAACAGCACGAGATGTTTCCGATTGAAATTGAGCTGTGCTGGCCAAGCTGAGTGGGTGTCTCACAGAGCAGAGCAGCAGTGGGTGCTGAAGTCCAGGACTGAGATCTGCTGGCAGAGCTCAGATGGGGAATGTTGCCCAGTTTCTGGGAACAACACGGAGTCTGTATTTTAATTAGAGCTTCTCTGCTCATCTGCATGGCTCAGCAGAAACTTTCTGAATTCTCCAGGCCTTTATTAGGATCCATCCAAAAAGCCTACCTTCAATTTTTTTCTTCTCCTCCCCCAGTGAAGCCACCCCAATAACAACCACCTACCCCACGTGTTGTGCTGTTGGCTGCCATGGAATGTCACGGGTAGGCACTGATTCCACGACCATGGAGTGATATGTGGTTCTGGAAAGAGCACCCAGCTCATATTGAGGCATGTGATAGCACTGCAAAGGCAGCCTGATAACAAGGTATGATGACACACAGATGGGTGAGCTGGACACACAAAACCTGAGTAACTCACTCCAGGGTGCCTGGGGAAGGCAGAGATAAGGGACAATATGTTAGGAGTGTTAGACAGGAGCTAAGAGGGCTGCAAGGACCTGCCATCCAAATCATGCCCTGGGTCCTGCCCAGTGTTCATTAGCTCCAGCTAGAGATTCCATCCCAGCCACTGCAGACACACGTGACCGATCCTAACAACAATAAAGGAATTCATACTTTGGGAAGGCTCCTCCCCTCCCTGTGTTGTGCACTGGCCTAGAGTTTAACTGGCCAAAGTAGGTCAAAGGGAATGAGCTCATTTGAATATGGAAATTCAACTTAATAAGGAGAAAAGACAATTGCTTCAAGCTCGTGAGTTCAAAGTGAGAAAAACAGGTTTCCAGAGCTCCTTTGGGAACTTGGAGCTTTGGCTTTCACCCCTCCCTGCTGTTTCCTCCCCATGCCCACCCTCGTTCCCTTCCCTCTTGCCTCCTGCCTAGTGAGGGTCTGGCAAACCCCCATTTCTCCAAACCAAGCCTATCGTCTGAAAAGCAAATTCAGTGAGGTCAAAAGCTCACACATACAGGTCTGTCAGCTCTGAGTGGCCTGAGAACAGGTGCCACATGTGCAACTCTCCATAGGTGATCTCCAAACAAGCAAGAAACACATCCTTTGTCTGCTTCCTGCAGAAAAAAAAGGGGTTTTTTTCAATTTTTTTCTTTTTTTCCCCCCACCTTTTCTCTTTCTTTTCCTAAAGGGAAAAGTTCCATTTCCAATAACTGAACACTGATTAAAACCACTGTCCCTATACCACCCGCCCAAGTCACAAGCAGCTTATACCAAAAAACTGTCAAGAAAAAGATTTCTTGTACAAGGACTTCATAACACCAGGGAAAAGAAACAAAGGAAAACTGTTGACATTAAATTTTAACTCTTTCCATTCTAAAAAAAACCTCTTAACTCTTACCTTTCTCTTCCCATGCTTTTAATAAAAGTATCCCAGTGAAAACTCATTGAGATCAGTTTCAACTCTTTGAAATGACACACAGCAACGGCCCAGAGGCAATCAGCTTGCCATTTCCATAATTAAACAGGGCTTTAATCAATACTTTTTATTCAGCCTGAGTTAGCTTGTATGAATCCAACAGCCCTGTGTCCCTCTCTGTTACCTCTGACTGGAATTCATGGGGTGGCTCAAGGGTGGGCAATAAGGAGCTGGACTTCAGTTCTCAGCGGACAGTTTCACCTCTAATTTTGCTGTTTGAGGCAAATCTAGATCTCCATTGGCTTGAAAAATAAATGTTGACCAAGAAATGGGTGTTTAGCTCTTTAACTGAACAGGTTCTCTGAGGCAATTTGTCTTTTTATAAACCTCTTGTTTTTGTTGGCAGATTGTAAAATGAATCTTAGAATTCCCTTTGCAGCCTTGTTCAAGTGCACTGCCAGAACTGTCCATGGAGGCTGAACACCAACAGTTTACAAAGATCAAACTGAGGTGGGTCCTCCCCAGCAGCTTCCATGGTGTTGACGTGGAAACTGCACCTGTAGTAAAAAAAAACCAACTTTAATCTTCAGGGCAACAACTGCATCAGCATCAGGTGACAAACTAATCACCCCAAAGTGGAATTGTGCCTTTATTCCCCGAAGTACTGCTGTGTCAGATTGCTGCTCACAGCCACACCCTGATATGGGACTAATAACAGGGGCCCCGAGTAGTGACAATGCTCTGGGTTGAGGCTGCCCTGTGAGCACATCTAATTATGATGTTCTGTGACAAGGCTATAAATACCCATGGTCCCACAGGTGAAGCCCTCATTGCAGTAGGGTTTTTGGGCAGGTATTTATTCTGTTCTCTCTGCCTGCCTGGGCTGGAGGGCTGTTTGTAACCATGAGAGCCTCACAGGCCTCTCCCCCAGGGAGTGTGAAACCAGTGAGTTTTCATAATCACAGACAGATCAAACATCAGCCAGAAAAGCACTGAAGGGGAAATGATTAAATCTGTTCAAGTGAAAATGCTACTGACAAAACCCAGAGACCACCTGAGCAAAGGAAAAGGGGGGTTACACATTAACAGAGCAACTCTGGTGGGCTGCATAGGGTCTGAGAGGAGAATATGATTGCTCTGCAAAGGGACACTATGGCAGGAAGGCATTCAAGGAAAAACAACTGTTTGAAGGATCTGTTGAAGAACAGGGAAGGCAGAAAGGCCTCCAGTCTCTTTTCAGGATTCTGTTCTTAAAGATCATTACATTATCATAATGCTCTAGGCTCACAAACCCAGTCAGTGCCCCAGGTCACCATCAGCTGTCAGGTGAGGAGGGCTTTTCTCTCTCTCTCCCTCCTTCACCAGCAATTCCAGCCTCCATCATCTGCCTGGCCTGCCCATCTTTGCACCCTCAAAGCTCTGAGAAATAACTTCAGAGGAAGAGAATACATAAATAAATGAGGAAGTCCTTTATGGCAATGTCTAGTGAGAAAGGGAACCTGATGGGCAGCCAATGAGGGCCTGAGGGCCAGACATGAATCCATGATGATAGCTGCTGACTAAATACCATCCTAAAAAGAAAGAAAAATCAGCAAAAAAGCCTTCCACTAATCTATCTCCTTTACTGCTTGCTTTGTCAGAGTCAGAGGAGATGACAATCACTCACAACACAGAACTGAATAAGGAAATTATCGGCTGCCTCAGCCAACGCACTGTGGCACACAGTTGTCAAACTCTTGCAAATTTTTTCAGAAATCTCTGAGCGAACGTGCCTGTGATTTCTATAGAAGCCCAGAAAAACTCCCTTTCATTAAAAAGGGAAACCTCTCTTCTTGCTCACTACAGCATCTCTGTGATGGATGCAGCAAAGGGCGCTCCCAGCCCTGCTCCCAGCACAGGTGGCCGCAGGGGCATGGGCAGGTCTAATGAGGCCGCCTCACCCTGGGGAAGGCACGGAGGGCGAAACCACGACCTTTTCCACAAAAAAAAAAAGTACACTAGAGTTGGTTATGAACTTTGGACAGTGACTGGATTGATGGATGTGAGCCTTTAGAGAAACTTTGGTGTGAGGCAGGGCAGAGGAGCTGTGGGACTACAGGCACTGTGCTGCTGGGGCAGAGTGGAAATACAACACAGACCCACAGACGTGTTGGGGAACAAAGCAATAACGGCACCGTGAGGAAGAGGAGGGGATGGAGCAGCAGTACCATGTACATAGGAGGGTGCAGGCACGATGCCAAATCAGACATCAGCTCAGCGCTACTGAAGGCCCCGGCACCAGGGCAGTGCTCACCGCGGGCTCCTCGCCCCGACTGCCCGAGGGCCCGGCTGCCCCGGCCCGGCCCATTCGCGGAGGCCTCGGCGCGGCGGTGCCCTGAGGGAGCGTCTGCCCCGCCATCTCCCCTCACGCCGCGCCCCCACCGCCGCCTCCTCTATTCTCGTACCGAGTTACGCAGATGGCGCAGAGGAACGGCCGGGCCGCACGCAACTTGCGCAGGAGAAGCGGCGCACCGTGATTCCCGAAGCGGTTTACGCCATCCGGCGGCCGGCGGGGGCGGAGCGCTACGGAGGCGGCGTAAGGAGGCCCCCGCCGGCGGCGCCCCGCCTCAGCCGCGGCGGCGGGGGAGGANCGGCTGGGCGCGCGTCGCCGTCGGGTAGGTGCGGGAGCGCGCGGGGAGCGCCCCTGGCGGCGGGGCGGGAGCGCGCCCGGGCCGGGATGTGCATCCCGCTGTCCCCGTGTGCGGGTACGGAATGTGCGGGTGCGGATGTGCTGCGGCCCCGGCGTGCAGAGCGATGTACCTGGGCTGTACCTGTGCCGCCCAGGTGAGACCCGGCCTGCAGAGCTGCCTCCAGCTCTGGGGTCCCCAACATCTGGAGGATGTGGAGCTGCTGGAGCAAATCCAGAGGAGGCCACGGAGCTGCTCCGAGGGCTGGAGCCCCTCTGCTCTGGAGAGCTGCGGGTGTACAGCTGGAGAAGAGAAGACTCTAGGGACACCTCAGAGCCCCTTTCAATGCCTGCCTAAAGGGGCTCCAGGAGAGTTGGAGAGGAACCTTGGACAGGGGCTTGGAGTGACAGGACAAGGGGGAATGGTTTCACACTGCCAGAGAGCAGGGTTAGGTGAGATACCGGGAAGGAATTCCTCCTTGTGAGGGTGGGGAGGCCCTGGCACAGGTTGCCCGGAGAAGCTGTGGCTGCCCCTGGATCCCTGGCAGTGTCCAAGGCCAGGCTGGATGGGGCTTGGCGCACCCTGGGCTAGTGGAAGGTGTCCCTGCCCATGGCAGGAGATGGAGCCAGATGACCTTGAAGGTACCTTCCAAACCAAATCATTCCATGATTCCATGAGAAAGAGCGGACGTGAGTGCAGCACCTCCCACGGAGCTGCTCAGTAGGAGTTGGAGATTAGCCGAGGGGAGCAATGATCCAGAACGCTCCTGTGGAGGGGATTTGAGCTGGGCTTGGGCCCTGTTGGCAGCCCTTCTCTGGAGACATTATTCCCAGCTTGCTTGTCTGTAAAACAAATTTATGTACAGTCTGAGGGTTGGGGTTAGGGTCAGCTGGAGCTGCTGGTCCATCCAGCACAGGCTGGCAATAAACAGGTGCCAGAGACAAGTTTATAAATAGAGAAAGGAGCGAAGCCTTCGCCTTTGGGAAGAGGTAACCGAGTCCAGGCAGAACTGGAGAAAGATGAGGAGGGAAGGGAGAAGGAAAGCAATGGATGTTGATCTCAGGGAAATTCAACACCCTTTCTCTTTTTAAAGTGGGAAGAGAACAAGGGGAAAATTCTGGAATGTCACATTGATCTTAAATGCTGGGTTTAAGTCTGACCATTAATCCAGACATTGTATTTAGTGCTTGACTCGTTTTCTTTTAAATATATGGACGTGGCAGGTAACTTGACTTTGATTGGAAGATTCAGCCTTTGGGTGTTGGAAGGAGTTACCCACTTCTATGGCTGTGTAGCTCTGTGTTAGCAGAGGAATGTGAGTTTCATCCCCTTGGATCTGTAATGATTCATTAAAACATAAAATTGGGAATAAAATGCTGCTTGAACTTATTGTTTCTTTTCTCTGCCATGCTAGGGAATTTCTCTGTCCTCAGTCTAGGAGATGATGCACATCCAGAGGATTTCTGGGCTGGTTACCTCGTGGAGTGGAAAGCCTCAGGGTTTTCCGTGTCCTTTATTTTATGTGATGCAGCTTTTTTTTGTTGTTTCAGCCCAAATCTGACTCCTGAGAGGTCACTGCTGAAGGAATGCTGAGTGCTGGGCTCGCCACACTGACAGGGAGCAGGAACTGGCCCTTGGAGTGTTGTGGGGGGAGATGTGGAGAAAGTCAGGGAACCTGCACAAGTTTGATAGATGGTTTGGATCCCTGTCAGGGAAATGTGGGGCAGAGGAACAGAAATGGCACTTGGCAGCAGCTCTAGAAGATGCTTAAATTGCATCTCTGTGCAATTGCTGGTGTCGTCTCAGGAAGTATTTGCTGTATGTTATCGCTTCGAAACCACAGAGTGAGACAAGGGCACATGTTTCTAAATTGTCTTTCTGGAGTTCTGCTTCCAGCCAGAAACTTTCTTGTCCTCTCGTTTGAATTAGACTGTGGTTAAATCAATGAGAACTGGGGACTGGAAGTTAGACTTCCCAGAAAGCCTGGATCTGCTGAGATGGTTCTTATCCCTCCCTTGCTGTTGCAGGATTTTTCTCCTGTTTCCACTGCATGCTCTTTCTGTAAGTTTGGAATGGTCCTTTAGGAAGTGCTGTTTTCAAATATTTCAACTGACAAATTACTCTCTTGACTTCGTGTAAACAGAACTAGTGTGTGTGGGGAGTTGTGTGTGGGTTTGGGTATTATTAGGAATAGTTGAAACTCCAGAGGCTGATCTAGCTGACTTAAACACTTTCAGTTTTGTTTTTAACAGTTTTGAATCACATGCACATTTTAAACCCAAAATGCATATGTTTTTAAAAGCGTCTAAGAATTTAAAATGCCGCTGTTATTGTGCCTGTTCTTTCTAAGCAAGCCCAAGGCAGGAAATAAGTAAAACCTGTATTGGAACATACTCAGCCATCTTTGGACCACGCAGCTTTCCTTGTTTTCATTCAGTAGAAAGTCAGAAATCCCTCTCTGAGCACAATAAAAGCTAAGTCAGACGGAGAAAGCTTTAGGAGAGAATTTCAGGAAATTCCTGTGCCTTTTTTCCCTTTGGCCAGTTCTCCCCCTGCACAGTCAGGGGTGTGACCTCACTGCACTCCCAGGTGCCCTGAGGTCTGTCTGGTTTCCCCAGGACGCCTTTTCCTTCTCTCTGCCAGCGTCAACGCCTGCGTGGACGTGGTTCTGTCCGGGGTGAAGCTGCTGGAGGCTCTGGGCCTGGAGCCCGGCGAGGGGAAGAACCACGCAGTGCTGAACTCGGGGCAGGACCTGAGGGAGGCTTTTGCCCACTTCATGGAGAGAGGGGCGGCTGCCGAGCGCTTCTTCAGCGATGCCGAGGCGTTCCAGGCCATTGCCCGGACGGCCTCGGAGCACCCTGCGGCACAGGTGGGTCAGAGGGGAGCCTTGGGAGTCCTCCTATCGCTGCTGGCTTCCATTCTCCCTCTAGAAAGCAAATCATTTAGGAAGAGACTTACAGTGTAGCTGGAGTTGTGTTAATGGTTTTCTGTGGGTTTCTGCCCCTGCTGCAAATGGGAGGGGTTTAAATGGTCTCTCCCCTGCTGACATTGCCAAACTGAAATGTCAAAGATGCTTCTTGGGAGCCAGATGTGTCTGAGGCTCTAAAACAGCCTCCAACACCTTGGGATGAGGCTGGAATTGAGGAATCACCTGATTTTTAGCTGTATGGTCTGTTTTCTGTGGGAAAAGTCAGGAATGGTTTGGGTTGGAAGGAACCTTAAAGGTCATCCAGTCCTACAGTCACCTTCCATTATCCCAGGGTGCTCCAAGCCCTGTCCAACCTGGCCTTGGACACTTCCAGGGATCCAGGGGCAGCCACAGCTGCTCTGGGCACCCTGTGCCAGGGCCTGCCCACTCTCACAGCCAGGAATTTCTTCCCAATATCCCATCTAACCCTACCCTCTGGCAGTGGGAAGCCGTTCCCTGTGTCCTGTCCCTCCAGGCCTTTGTCCCAGGTCCCTCTCCAGCACTCCTGGAGCCCCTTTAGGCAGGCATTGGAAGGGGCTCTGAGGTGTCCCTGGAGCCTTCTCTTCTCCAGGTGAGCACCCCCAGCTCTCCCAGCCTGGCTCCAGAGCAGCCCTTGGAGCATCTCCGTGGCCTCCTCTGAGCAATTGTGACCCTCAGGACAATCCATATTCACTGCTTTTCAAGCTCAAATCAGAGTTTTACTGGAAAGTTTGACCATTATTACTGAAGAAACTTCCACAGATCCTTTCACATCACATAGGCACAGGAAGCAGGTTTCACCTCGTCCTCAAACTGGAGGAAGAATTGCTGCAGTTTTTAAATGATTCCTTGTCAGTCTTGCTAAAAATCCACAGGGCTTTAGCCACAGAGAGGTTGTTTATGTGCTAGATGAGTTGGATTTTACAGTGCTGTCAGTGTTATGAATGAATTTCTTTTTACAGGATTGTTACCTGAAGGTGAATATTTAGATTAAAAGTAAAGAATGGTCAACTTGGTGAGATCTCACAAAGAACTGTAAAATGGTTTTGCCTTCAGCCCCAATAACCTTTAATAACTTGGATACTGCTGAACCCTGTTCTAAAAAGCCAAAACCTCCAGCCTGTGCTGAGGACTAAATGTGTTTAAAGTTCCCAAAGCAAGGGGATGCCCACACCCAGCTCTGTTTGTTTTACAGCTTTATGTGGGAGGAAATGCTGCTCTCATCGGGCAGAAGCTCGCGACAAATCCAGACCTGAAGGTACACACAATGTTCAAAACATTTCATGCCATTTGCTCATGTTCTTTCATTTGCTCTCCCTTGTTACTTCTGTGTAGGTTTTGGGGATCTGGCAGTTATTTCTTAGGTTCTGCTGCTGGAACACATGGTTGGACTTCCAAGCTGATTTTTAGAAATTGAATTACTAACTTTTTAAAATCAGTTGTCTAGGTGATGCTTAAATTTTGGCAAGGAACATGGGCCAGGGAAACCTTGTTTGTTTTTCCTTGTTTTCTAGATCCTCCTTTGTGGCCCAGTTGGTCCCAAACTCCATGAACTGCTCGATGACAATGTGGTTGTGCCGCCTGAATCCATGCAGGAAAGAGATGAATTCCATCTTATCTTGGAATATCAAGCAGGTACAATGGAGCAGGTGTTCAGTGGAACCCCTGAACATCACTAAGATTGGTGCACAGCCTGAGGGGTGTCATTCTGAAGCTCCATAAACACTAAAATGCTCCCTGAAAACACAGATTTAACCGTGTGCTGATGAAACTCAGGGTAACCTTCCCGTAATGGCTAAAACAATTCCATGGCTTCTCTTGCTGCTGGTGGAGCCCGTTGAATTTGTGATCTTGCCCAGTTCACACACACTTGGTCCTGTTTGCTCCACCCCAGGTGAGCAGTGGGGCCGAGTGAGGGCACCTGCTGCCAACCGCTTCATCTTCTCCCACGACCTGTCCAACGGCGCCCTGAACATGCTGGAAGTGTTTGTGTCCAGCCTGGATGAATTTCAGCCAGACCTGGTGGTGCTTTCAGGACTTCACATGATGGAAGGGCAGAGCAAGGAGATGCGACAGAGACGACTCATGGAGGTGAGATACTGAATCCCTGAGTTCCCTTAATTTTCACTCTCAAGTGTTTCATGGCAAGACCTTGTTTTCCCAGGTTTGAAGGTGAAGGAAGGCTGTGCCTCCAGAGCTCCCACAGATCTCAGTATTGAATGCCAAAAGGAGAGTGGGAGCTGCAGGAATGGCCAAAATCTAACCCTGTAACACTCTTTTTTCTTAGATTCAGTGGCTTGTCCAGGGAAAAGGAGGGCTGGTTGCCTGGCTGGAGGGTGCTTACTGGGCTTATCTAGCAGCTAAACCACACTTCTTCTATGCTGGATACTGAGATGATCTAGGTTATAATCAATACCTGCATTCCTTAAAGAGCATCTGTCTTGCACTGCCTGTTTTACAGCTGAGGGCTCATCCTGATGCAAGGTGCTGGCCTTTTTTGTGTTCTAGGATCAGCACTTCTGCAGCTGCTTCAGATTTGTGAGGCTTTTGGAATTAATCCATTAGAAAGGTGCTGAGCTTGGGGGCAGATTAAGGTTAGATACAGTTCTCCTGCTCTGAGATTCTGCAAACTAGAAGTTGTTTTATTTCCTCTCCTTAGCAGTACATACAAGGTCAGACATCCCATTGGAATTGTTTATATCCACACACAGGAAGATTAAAGGCTGTGTATCTTTAGCCAAAACCCTTTTTCTTCTTCTGTTCTTTAATAAAAAAGTGTTCTAGGGTTGTTTTTTCCTTTTTCCTGTAGGCTGTGGCCTCCATCTCTGATATCCCAACTGACATTCCCATACACCTGGAGCTAGCCAGTATGACTGATCAGGATTTTATGAGCAACATTATGCATCAGGTAAGGAAAATGAAAGGATGTGCTCTTTTGATCAGGTTCAGTATCTCAGTGCATGCACTAGTGAATGAATATAGAAATCAAAACTCAACATTTGGACTATACATTCGAAGATAGACTGAGGATTGAATTCGAGCTGAGTTTTGTAATTTTAAAAAATCCCTTGATTTCTTTGCAGAATTTCTTTCCTTGGTGGTTCCTTGTTTAGCTTGACACAGCTCTGATCTCAGTGTTATGTTTTATGTGGGGTTGATATGTTGTTACTCTTTACTGTCAAAGTGTGTGTCTGGAAAATTAATTGCACCAAATGGAATGTTTTCTTGGCTAAGTAATTCTTGCCAACTTGTGGAAGTGCAGTGCCTGGGAAACTGGGTGCTGCTTCTTCTGAGCCAGCAACAGAGTACTGCAAAAACCACAGCCTGGGGAGGAATCCCAGGTCTGACTGTGCTCCTGAAGGCAAACCTGCTGTTCCCTGTTTCTGTTAGCAGGTCTTTCCCCTGGTGAACTCCATCGGGCTGAACGAGCAGGAGCTGCTGTTCCTCACCCAGTCTGCCTCTGGTCCCCACGCCTCCCTGGCCTCCTGGAGTGGCGTTCCCGACGTGGGGGTGGTCAGTGACATCCTCTTCTGGATCCTGAAGGAGCACGGCAAGACGGCAGAGCGGGCCTCGGACCTCACACGGATCCACTTCCACACCCTGGCCTACCACATCCTGGTCACCGTGGACGGGCACTGGGGCAACCAGGCGGCGGCAGTGGCAGCCGGGGCCAGGGCTGCCGGCACCCAGGCCTGTGCCACCGACACCATCGACACCAGCAAGGTCTTCCTCAAAGCTCCTCTGGAGTTCGTCACCTCCCACACAGAGGCACCAGCCAAAATCTCCCTCAATCCAGACGAGCCCGTGGTGCACTGGCACAGGGAAGGCATCTCCTTCCACTTCACCCCCGTGCTGGTGTGCAAGGATCCCATCCGGACCGTGGGACTTGGGGATGCCATTTCAGCTGAGGGACTGCTCTATTCCGAAGTGTATCCTCAGTAGAAAACCAGGACCCTCCTCCTTCTCCAACACTGCACGGTGTCTGAGACCCGTGGATTGGGATTTGAAGCAGTGGTGGTACAGGAACAGAACCAGGGTGTGGTGTGTTTTCTGGGTATAACTGAAAAAGAGCCAAAGAATAATTCCAGGTATAAACTGTCGGCTACATTCCAGTCACTCGGCATTGACTCGAGCGCTTCACATGCAGGTGCAGAAGTTTTAGTATTTAATGTGAAAATTGGCTTTGTCTTAAGGGGGAGGGACACAAAGACCAAAATCCCTGGCTGGCAAAGTTTGCTGTTGGTAGCTCAGAGTGGATCTTTTCTGCTAGTAGTGGAAAGTGCAGCAGCAGGAGAATTTTCTGCCCCTGGATCCCAGGGGGAGAGCACAGCAGTGCCTGGCCCTGCCTTGCCTCTGGTAAATTCAAAATAAAAGGCTTGTGGGTTATCTCCTTCCAGCACATTGCAAACTTTGCTTGGGGTGAGGATGAAATTACTGCCTGGTGCAATCACCTCTCCGTGTGCCCAGGCCCAAAGGGAGCCACAGTCCCAAAATGTGACACAGACTGAACCTACTCCAGGCTGCACAGGTGATTCTGGATATCTGTGACTAAAGGTGTTCAACTGAGCCCCAGCAACCTGTGCTTAGTTTTTAGGAAACTTGGAGTGAAGATAACCATGGTTTCTGTATGGGGGACAGTTCTGTTTCCCTGCCAGGGAACCCCCCAAACCATTCCCAGTGTTTGCTGTACACTTAACACTCTGCTAACAGTTGGTGTGTTACAGAAAAGCTCTTGAGTGCTGGAGAATCATTTTTGGTTGGTTGAGAATGGGTGTGCCAAATTCTTGAGTCATTCTGCCCTCTATTAGGAAAGGTTAATATATTAGGGAAGGTCCCTCTGGAAGCTCAAAAGCTGCAACAGCGTTTTCCAGGTAAGGCTGAAGTGAGGAGGCCTTCTTAGGGTTTGATGGTGGGGGTTTTTTGACTAGGTCACTGATAGTTTCTTTGCTCTGGCCTTTGAAATTAAAAAAGCAGAACTGTGTGTCCTTGTTAAATAACTTGGCTTCTATTTTTTTACCTATTCACAGTCACACACTAAGAATTGCAGAGCACCAGCATGGTTTTTTCTCTTTTCAGCATAGTTTTGTCTCTGGCACTTCAGGAACCTGGAGTGTATGTGTGCAGCTCTCAAGCCAGTTTTCAGTAGAACTGGGTTAAGTGCAGACAGCATATCTGGGCAAGCCTGTGCCTCACCAGAGCGTGGGGGAGGTTGTTCCAGGTCAGTGTTTGCACCTGAATGGAGGGAGGAGAGTCTGTGTCACTCAGGGTGGAGTGATCTGTTGCAGTAACACTGTCAGGCTGCTGTCAGTGGTGTTCTCTGTTGGGAAAAGCCATCCTGACTGCTCTGCAAGGATGAAAATTGGCAGCTGTTGTACTTACACTGACTCAGCACACAATGCTGTATGTCATGTGTATTCAGCTTTCCCCATCAGCAAAGTCTTCTGTGTTGTACAGAGTAGAAGTACAGTCAGTGCTGTGTTTTCCTGCAGCTCATCCCACCCTGAGCTTCCCATGAGTGTCAGCATTTTATCCAGGTGCAGGATCTTCTTAAGACTTGGAGGCATTTCTACCCTGATTATTTTTTATGATTATTACTACTATTACTACTATTATTATTGATAAACTGTAGCACAGGACTTGGAGTTCTGGTTTAGTCTTCCTAAAGTGAAAATAAATGAAAAGAACCTCTCCTTTTGGTTCCCTTGGAGGTCCAAGGCCATTAGCAAGGCTGTTCTGCAGCCTGGGATAGTGGCCTTGTGGCACTCCACTCTGAGGCCACTAAAGGCCATGGATCTGCCAGCTGGAAACCAATCCTTGGCTGACATTGGGTCCCACTTTCCTGATACTGGGCCAAGCTTTCTGGATTCTCAGCCTGGAAACAAAACAAAACTAAATACACACAAGCTGTCACCAGCAACAGCCCTGCTGCTGTATTTCACTTCTTCCCAAAACACTTCCAGAGATGTGAGGCTGATGGGACTGACATTCCTTATGGCCACCTAAAACCACATGACTGCACCTACAGCCCTTGTCCCAGGAACATGACAGGCTAAAATCAGCTTTAATCTGAGTAAATAACTGCTGTAAAGAAATCATTAAAAAGGAGCTTGCTGCTTAGGAATCATCTGGGCCAAAAAGCTAAACTGGTAATTATTGTTACCTCCTTCTTCCTGCTGCTCCTCACAGGTAACATTTCTGCTGTGGCCCATTCTGGGTGTGCTGGGAATACCTGGCATGGTGAGTGCCAGCTCTAATCCCAGCATTTTGGGATGGCCAGGCTGCTGCACTACCCAAATCTGCTCTGTCAGGCACACAGAGCTCATCTGCCTCCAAAGCCACTTCACAAGGAGATTCCTTCACCACCATGACCTGTTCATCAGCTGTGCCAGTGGGATCCCTGATTAAGTTGTGGAACAATCTATATGGTAATAAATCTGAATTGAATGCAGGGCCCCAGCAGCCTTTGTTTTGTTTCACATGCTGTGAACATGATGTGTTTAACTTCCTGCTGCCTTCCCAAATTAATGACAGGGAGGCAGAGCTCCTGAAATCCTTCCCCTGCACCTGTAGTCCCTCACCTCTGCACAGCTTCAGCAGTGACAACAAAGAGAAGCTGCTTCAACAGCTGCAAAAATACCAAAGCTTCAAAACCAGACTTGAGCTGACCCTGTTCCCCCTCATCCTCTGTCTCTACAAATTCTGTTTGTTCTCCTGTGTTACTTGTACCTTGAAATCCACAGTGATGGATGACTCAAACCTCAGCCAGCCTCACTCCTGAAGCAGGGTTAGCACTGGAAATGTTAATTCACAGATTCTGCTGGAGATGCAGCAGCTGAGCTCAGCACTGTGACAGCTCTCCATAGTAAAAACCTGTGCACGTTGGTGTTTTCACTTGTGTGTCCCTGCAGCCACCTTGGCTTGGGTTTATCTTACCTGTGATCCAAAATGAGCCTTCTTCCCATGTTTTCTGTGCATGGCACTTACTGAGGGTCAAGTGCTGGATTATTTGGGAGGTGTGAATCACAGGGGCCTGGCAGAGCCTCAAAGGACATGTTCCTTCTCCACTGTGCCCTTGGTGCTGTGCCATGAAGAGCCAATCCCAAATCCAACTCTTGGCCAGTTTAAAGGCTTTTTACCTTTGTTCCTCTCCAGGGCAGTTTCACAGCATTACTAATTATTTGATTTTTTTGTGTTTCCTGGTTATCTCCTGTTGGGATGTGTGAGATCCAGTCAAGTTTGCCCTCCCTTCCCAAGTTCATTTTACAGAACTGGTGCTGAAATGTTCTTCCTCAGCCTTTAGCAAAGGCCTCATTAACTGCTTCATGCTAGATGCTTTAGAGCTCGGCTTCACTCCTTAGCCACTGGAATCCAAAACCTGAAGAGCAGCAGAGCACTAAATCCATTCCAAAACCCAATGGAAAACTGTCAGTTGTGCTTGGCTTTTTTTTTTCTACTATTTATTCTGTAATGATACACTGAATTATCTGGATTTGTGTGCCATTCCAGCCATGCCCTGAGCGAAGATTTGAATAATGGCACAGTTCTGTGAAACGGTAGAACAGAACCCAATTTCTGGTTATCCTAAAATGTTGGTTTGGGGCTTCTTTTGGAGCTTGTAGCTTATGTGAAAGCTGAGGGTTGTGACTGAGTGAACAGCTAAAAAGTGTCTCTGTGCCAGTATTGTCTCTCTGCAATCTGTTCCAGAGCAGCACTAGCACAGACTTCTGGCACACAATTGCTGCCTTTCTATTCCTGGGCTAAGGAACCTCAGAGTTTTGGGGAGAACAGGAGAAAACCAGAGGAAAATGCTGGGTCTGAGCAACCTCTGCAGCAGAACTTGGATCTCAGAGCCAGGAATGCTGGTTCTGCCTGTTGGAGACAGATGAAGTTCTCCCCTTTCACTCTGCAGCAGTTTCTCGTGTGGTATCTCAGCTGGATGCAGGTGGAATTCTCAGGGAGTCACTGATCCAGACTCTGGTGGGAGGATGTTCTCTCAGCAAAGGAAAGGTGCAGGTTGGAAACAGCACATGGCCATTCCCTCCTGTGCTGGGAGCTCTGTTCCCAACAGCCTGGGATCAGTCTGTGCTCACAGATCTCACAGCAGCTGAGGAACACAAATGCTGGCAGGAATTATCCTATTAAAATGCAAGGAGGGGCAATGGAAAAAATACCCTGAAAACCTCCCCTGTGAATTTCTCAGGAAAGCTGCCCCTCCGTGCAGACTGGGTAAAACTGGGTTCAGATCTCACCTGCGTCTTCCATTAAAAACACAGATTTTTTTTGGAGCATTGTGGTTTGAGGAAGCGGTAAAGCTTTCCTTGCAGCAGAACTGGGTTTTCTCTTCTAGAAACATCTTGGCAGATGGAATACTTGTTATAACATGGGCTCTTTTTGAAGGCATTTATGTGTGGAGCTTATTATTTTAGTGAAGTTTTCCCCATTCAGCACTGAGGCTTCTCTGTCTCTGCAGAAGAGGCTTTGCCAACTGAAACCGACTCCCCAGCTGGGAAATCTAAATTCTGAACAGCTTTAAGGCCCCCACATCCACCTTGCTCAGTCACAACTGAGCAAACAAGTACAGGAGCACACTAATACTGCCTGTACCATAAATCAGCATCCAGTTGTCTCAGGGACCTCAACACCACACTTTTTGGATTGAACACATGTTGCTGCATGGACAGATCATTACTCTTGGCTGGAACAAGGTCTTGCTGCCCGGGCATTGATGTTTGAATGTCTTTTAGTTTGTCTCTTGTGCAGAAGCCAAGATGCAAAGTACCTTGTGAGCTCTGTGATTTACCCTGGTTCATCACAGAGCTTTCCCTAAAAAGGGGAAGGAAAGTCCTAAAGCAGATGGTTTCTGCTTCCCTCGAAATTAAGCTCATGATTCTTTTCCATTAAGGGGGGAAAAGAGGGGATTAGAATTATGGCTGATGCCAAAAACAGGTTTTGGAACATAAGGTGTGATTTCCAAAATCCCTAAATGCCTCAGTGCAGTCCTGCTGAAGAGTCCCTTGCTTAATTCCAACTGAAAGAGCAGTCCAGCCTCATTACCATTAGCACAAAAATGCTCTCCAGAAAGATCCCAGGAATTTGCTGCATGCAAATGCCACCATCACCATGCCCAGGGGAGGAAAGGGGACAGGATGAGGAATTGCAGCTCTATTTATTATCCAACTGGAATTACATATTTGAAAATGCTCCCTTAGACGTGAAGCTCCTAGGAGGTAAGAAGGTGCTACTGCTTCACTTCATAGAAGAACTGGTTCATTGTTGCATAAGCTTTTCACAAAATACATATTTAAAATAAATCCCTTCACAGTACCTCCAAGTGCAGTATGTGCTCCCTGTGTGATGTTTATCCTGTCAAAACATCCTAGGACAAAAATCTGCCTTGAAATAAAGTTTTGGGGCTGAGGTGAAGAATTCCCAGCCCCTGCCCATTCCTGCTCTGCAATCCTTACCTCTACTTCCCAGGCACTCTGTTAGGTTGCAGGAACTTTCAGTGTAATAAGTTAAATGTGAATAAAAATCTCTACACTGTACCTCACTGACACTGCTCCTTGTCTGGTTTGTTTTTGTTTCAGTTTGCCAGCGCTCTTCAAAAAAATTCTGTTTTCTTTAACTCCTGGCAGGAGATAATCCTTACAGGAGTGCTGCCTTGGGGCTGAACTGACATAAAACCCAGCAGAAAGGACAGTTGGGGGGAAAAAAGCCACATTTAAGATAAGCAGTCACTTTGGGCTATCAGAACCCAGGGAAAAGTGAGGGGTCCTACTCTTTCAGTGTTCTCCAGGGAGCAGAGAGCACTTCAGGTCCTGGCTGGGCTCTAAAGATGCATTAATGTCTTTCTGGATAAGAGCAACAAACCACAAAGCACAGCTGAAGGTCGGGATGTACCCAGAGCCCTGCTCATGCTGCCTGTACACTGCTGCCTCCGAGACATTTCCATTACTAACCCTCCTCTCCTGGACTGCTAATTACACAGGGCTCCAGTCCAACAGTGCAGAACTAAAAGCAGGAAATACATTGTCAAACAGCTGGGGAGCTTCACCAGCAAACACAGAGCCCTGAAGCTTCAGTTTACTGGTTCTTTATGCAAAATCAGCTGCTCACCAGTTCAGCCACCGGAAGGGTTTGATCCTCCTCGGGGTCCAGGATCCTAAATCACTACTGCTGGCTTTGCTAAATGTCCTTTTGGAGGACTCACACCCAACCTGTGGAGAGCTGCACCCTCCAGTCCTGTAGTGAGCTGTGACTGCACTAAGAGTAGCTACACAGAAACCTCTGGTCGCTGCAGTGACTCCTTGGGCCAAGGCAGCGCCCACCAGCTAAAACCACTGACCGAAAACCCAGACTAACTGACAGTGGGGAGAAGCCACCATGGGGAAGGGCAGGGCAGGTCGTTTTCCAAATCTCAGGCAGCTCTGGAGAGGCTCCTGCACTGCCTGTGCTGCCCAGAGCTGCCCTACTCTGCTGCCTCCTGGCTCTGCTGCTTCTCCTTCCTCTGCTCCTTGTCCCCTGTGGGAGCCGCGCTCTCCTCAGGGCTCATTTCCGAGTCCTGCTCCTGTTCTGGTTCCAGAGGCAGGGAGGGAGGCTTTTTTGGCAGAGCTGGTGTTGCAGCACCTGGGGAGAGAATACAGTTAAAGTTACTCTGTGGCTGCATGTGTGTTGCCTGTTCTTTTTGCCCTTTCCAGCAGCAGAAATCACAAAAAAAAGCACAAAACAATCACAGCCTTTAATTACCCTCAGATTCCTTCAGCCTAACATTAGTTTATTGACACTGAGTTATCCAGACCTTACAGTGCCTGAAGTCCTGCTGAAAGGAAGCTCAGGTACAGCCTCTCAGCTGTCAGAATTCAGTACAAATGTAGGAATTAACTCATGCTCTAGAAAGGAAGACATTTTCTAGAATCCCAGAATCTCAGAATGGTTTGGGTTGAAAAGGACCTTAAAGCCCATCTCATTCCACCCCCTGCTCATTCCTGGACACCTTCCACTATCCCAGGTTGCTCCAAGCCTCATCCAACCTGGCCTTGGACATTGCCAGGGATGGGGCAGCTACAGCTTCTCTGGGCAACCTGTGCCAGGGCCTCACCACCTTACAGGGAAGTACCATTTCCAGTTCCACTGAAGCTGGTTTATGCCCAAGCTGGAGCCCCAACCAAAGTGTTATTTTCAGTTCACAGCTTTAGCAAATGTGGGGAGAGTTTCCAGGCAGCTAAAGCAGCTACTTACAGAATTAAATCACAACAGGACACAAATTGTTTCTACACTTACATTTAGGGTGCCAACTGATGTTATGAACCAGCTCCCTTCTCTGATCTGGATAATAAAGTCCTTCAGGTACGCCCTAAACCATTGGTGTGTTTTATTTTTCAGATTTTCTGGCTAAGTCTTCCCTGCATGGAAAGTTTATTCCATGTGTGAGAAATGGAACAGGTCCTTAGGGATGCCAAAGAAAGAGGCCTGGATTACACAACCACTCTCCTGGTTCAGTCCACAGGCAACAAGACCAAGAGTGACAGAAAATCACCACGATGAGCAACATCTCCAGTGCATTCCTCCTTGGAAGCTGAGGGGTGAGAGGAGGTCAGGCTTGGAATGGCTCAGGAGACACTCCTACCCAGCCCAGCCCAGACAGTGATGGGCTGAGCCTCCAAAGGCTCACACCACCTCCTGAGAACCCTCAGACCCACTAAATCCAGCAACACCTGCAAGGCTGGGCAGCTTCAGAGCAATCCAGCTGCAGTTTTTGTTGTCAGAAAAATTAAGAAAGTACTTTGGAACATTGTCCATCCTTTCCCTTCTCTGCAGCACCCTGTCTGTGCATGTCAGCCCCAGGGCTCTTCCAAAGAAAGGCAAGAGGTCTGGTTGCTGAAACCACCTCCTTTCCAGAGCAAGATCACAATCCCATGCTAATGGAATCTTGCCCACTGTGGCTCAGCCAGGAAGGGAAACTTTCCTAGCCTCCCACATCTCTGCAAAAGCATCTTCCTGAACTCAGAAATCTGGGAAAGTTATCATCAAATACTGCCCTCAGTGCTGTATGAGCAAGTCAATCCCTTCCCAAATATGTGCTGTAACTCTTCCAAAGGGAAGAGAGATTTCTCTTCTTCCCTCCCACATCTCTACTTGAAAGAACAGCAGAGATGTACCTGGGGGGAGCTGCATGGTTTTCCCATATCCTGCAGCAGAGGACATGGCTTGACCCAGGGCCTGGTTGGAGCCCAAAGGCTGCTGAGAGCTGGATTTCCCTGACACAGCAGCTTTCTGCTTGGACTTGGACTCTTTAGAAGGCTTGGTCCAGACCAGGCTTTCCCCGACCTGCAGGGCAGCTCCCATCTTCTGGGCCATCTCCACCATCTTCTCGAGAAGCAAAAAGAGAAGAGCACTGTAAGCAGGGACACTTCAGACAACAATCAAGTCAACAATACCATAAAAAAAAAACTACAAGAAAAGAGCTGTGCAGAGCTGGCTACAGCTTGGTGCTTGGGGGAAACATCTCTGCTAATTCAGTCCCTTAATTAAGAGGGAATCTTGTCTTGCTGTGTATTGATTGAAGAACTGGGCTTCAAAGAGCAGAAAGGAAGTGAGCAGCTCTCAGCAGGGGCGCCCACTCCGCTTGCAAAATCTCCTAAGTAGAATTTCTTCCTAACAACTGGACTCAAAGTCAAACCTCCTCCTCATTTGCTGCCAGCCCTGGGGGGGCTCCTGAGCTCAGGCACAAACCTCGGGGTCGAAGTCGAGCGCGCTGCTCTCCCTGGCCACGGTGACCTTCCTCTCCATCTCCTGATACTGCCTCAGGGCCCCCTCCTTGTCGCCCTGGTTGTAGAGCAGGACAGCGTAGTTCAGGTTGATGAGGGGGTTGCACCTGCAGCAGACACATGGGATGCATCATTCCCACTTATCCTGGCTGCAATAACACTGAGATGTGCCTGAGCAGCAAAGCTGGACACACCTCATTGTCTGGCACCGACAGAGAGGCTACAGCCAAAGTCTTTTGGGAGCATGGCTGAGACCCTCATGCCTGATGGCAGACCCAGTGCTGGGCTCTGCAGAGGCCCCTCGTGTCAGTGACAACATAAATCCCTCCACTGCCTGCCTCCCTCTCTGCAACAGGCAGTTCTGTGTGCCTGGGGGCCATGCAGGGACTCTCCTGGTCTCCCAGCCCCGCCAGTGATGGGGGCTTTTGTCACACTGAGACAGATGACCTTTCTCTGATTTACCTCAGACTCTCCCAGTCTGCAGGAGAGCAGCTCATCATGGGACAGGCAGTGCAACAGAGCCCTGACCTTGGGGGTTTTATTTTACAACCTGCCACAGCACAAAATATGCTGTTTACATTTCGTTTCCTCACCTCTTCTCTCTCCTTCCCCCAGCAAAACTACACACACCTGCAAGTACTGCTACAGGTGAACACAGGTACCTGTATGCTCCTGCCTCCCTTCCTGAAGGAAGATTTCACAAGGCAGAACTGCTCACTCCATCTCCTTCACTGGGATACATGAACCCTTTCCATCTGGCCCGGCCGGGAGAGCCAGGGTGGGTGGAGGAGCTGCGGGATCCCACAGGAGCATTCCTGCACACAACCAGGCAGGGATGCTCCGGTGCTCTGTGCATTGCCAAGACATGTGAGTGAGGGACTGGTGCCCTCTCCTGGAGTGTGGCTGGGATAACTGGAACCATCCATGGCCAAGGCAGAGGGAGCACCCTCTGGAGCAAGGCAGGAGGGAAGGACCCTGCTGGCACTGGGCAATAAATGAAGTGTAACCTGCAGGCCCTGGCTCTCCAGTCCTGGTGACTCTCCATCCCAGTGCAAGGAAGGCAACTCTTTGAAGAAATCCGACTGCATTTATAACCATGGCTTCTCCTTTAATTAGGAAACTGGAATGCTAAGCCCACCACAGAATAAACCCTCCTCACTGTCTTTGCCAAAACACTGAGGAGATCAGACAGTCCTGGGAACAGCCAGTTTTAAAATTAACTGAACCTGATGGAGCTTTTTCACTGCCTTCAAGAGCTGAGAAGCAATATGACAGAAAAAAATCAATAGCTGAATACCCACAAAAAAGGACAGTTACAAGCCAGAATCAGGAGTGGAACACCTTTTTCTAAAGAACTTTCCAAGATATTTCCATTCCAGCCCCTGTCAAGGCACCCAGGCCACTACAAAAGCATTCCTGGTGATGGAAACCAACCAACTTCATCCCAAATATCTCCAAACATGCCAGCAAAAGAAACTTGTGGGGACACAGATTCAGCCACACCATAACTGGCTAGAATCCATGGCACGTCAGCTGAACGAGACTCACAGTCTGCATGCTCCCCCCAGCAGGCCCTGGCAGTTGGAATTCATTTTTGCTTTGATGAGAGTTTATTTTCCTGGTCAGAGTGTAGAGCTGGAGCATCGTCCAAGTGCCAAAGTGCCAACTGGGCAAAGTTGTAGAGCCCATTTACTGCTCCTTCTCTTTGAGCAAAGCACACAAGTCCCTGACTAAGGAGTCTGAGCTGCCTTTAAGGTCCTGTCCTGCCTTGCTAGGCATGGAAAGCTGATTAGGAATAGAATCATGGAATGGTTTGGGTGGCAAAAGACCTTAAAGCCCATCCAGTGTCACCCCCTGACAAAGGCAGGGACACCTTCCACTGTCCCAGGGTGCTCCAAGTCCTGTCCAGTCTGGCTTTGGGCACTGCCAGGGATCCAAGGGCAGCCACAGCTGCTCTGGGCACCCTGTGCCAGGGCCTCCCCACCCTCACAGGGAAGAATTTCTCCCTGGTATCTCATCTCTCCCCACTTTGTGTGGCCCCTGAAGATGGAAGTGCTTTTGGCACTGCTCTGTCAGCTGCAGACAGACTCTGGGCTCAGGCGTGCTGGTAGGTCTAAATGTGCAAATACTCACAGTTAATTGGGGAGAGAAACAAAACTATTAATAAATATGAGGTAATTTTGATTTTGTGCCTGAAATGATGGCACACTCTGAGGTTCAGCTTAACATTTCCGAAAACAAGTGCTCTGATTTTAAGACCTAGACTGCAAACATAGATATTCTTAATGAAGGAGCTGCCCTTTTATTAGCTTTATATAAACTTTTTGCACATTCTCCCAGCTAAAGTCTTCCCTCTGCCCAATTCAGAACAGGCTCTACCCCAAGAATCTCACAGCTCTGCACTGTGCTCAAACTTTGAGTTAAAAAATATGTTTTCTTCTATTCAATCTGCTCCACCATCTATAAATGTTCACCAAAAGGAGGGCTGGCATCCAAAGTCATCACCACTGACTCACTAACCAAACAGCAAAACAAAAAACAGCTCTGGGTTGCTCTGAAATAAAATCCTCTCTCATTTTTCAGAGCTGACTTGAATTAAAAAAAAAAAGGTTTTAACACTTGTACAGCTACAAGAATGAAAGTATTTCCCTATTGCAAACCATTTAGGGTTGAGGTACAGTGAGAGGCAAAGGCAATGAGGTGGCAGGGAGGCAAAGCAAGACCAAACAAGTGACAACTCTGACAAAGACTTACTTGTCCAAGGCCACAGCTTGTTCATAGGAACATTTGGCATTCTCGATGTCTTCAAGGTTGGTCAGAGCAACTGCACCAAAGCAAATGTACACACAGGAGGAGATGTTTCACAAGCAGCTGATTTTAGGACAATTCTGAATGTCATAAAATAGGTGTCAGTAGGCTTGTCTGGACTGTTGCCAGGATTAACCCTACTGAATGGAATGGCCTGGGTTGGAAGTGACCTTAAAGCTCATCCAGTCCCAATCCTGTTATGGGCAGGGACACCTTCCACTAGCCCAGATTGTTTCACAAGCTCTGTCCAGCCTGGCCTTGGACACTGCCAGGGATCCAGGGGCAGCCACAGCTTCTCTGGGCACCCTGTGCCAGGGCCTCCCCACCCTGACAAGGAAGAATTTCTTCCCAATATCCCATCTAACACTACAATGTCACTTCTGATGTGTTTATTTCATTTCATCCCAAAAATATCCAGTGCTGGAAACCTAACCCCAGTCTCACATGTGTCCAGTCTTTTCCAATGGTTAATCTGAATCTGACTGCAGTTTTCCCCTCTATTTTCCAAGAGAGAAGAGACTGGGCAAGAGCTCCTTAGTAAAGCCTTTATGCCATGTTTCTTTACTTCATGCCACACCTCCTGTCTGTGCTGTGGGGTTCCCAGGCAGGATGCACACAGAGCTGCACACAGGCAGGAGGCACCCAGAGCTGCACAGAGCATCCCATACCTGCCAGGAGCATGTAGAGCTCTGCCATCTTGGGCTGGAAGTTGATGGCAGCACTGAGGAAGTGGAAGGCTGAGGCGTACTGCTGCATGGTCAGGTGCACCAAGCCCAGGTTGTACAGGATCTTCCAGTCAAAGGGAGCCAGGTAGTTTGCCCTCTTCAGGCAGCTGATGGCCTTGGAAAAAAAAAAAGGGATAAATGTGCTAGAACAGCCTCCACATGACAGGAATCTTGTGCTTGCATGAGTTGGGTGCAGATGAGAGAAAAATTGGAAGCTGGATACTTACTGCAACGTATTTCTTCTTCCCAAAGAAGCACATGCCAATGTTGTTCCAGAGTGGGGGGCTCTCAGGAACACTGCTGGCCACCACCTTGTACTTGGAGAGGGCCACATCGAAATCCCCGTGGGCCTGCATCATGCTGCCAGCAGCCAGGGTGGCCTGGGGACGAGGCAACAGTGACCCACTCACAGCAAGTTTGCTCAGACACAGCAAGAACATGAGAGGACAAAATGATTAAACTAAAACCATCTCAGGAACAACCATTTCTCTTCTAAGGACTGCCAAGAGATCAACAGTGGCAGCAGATGGGGACTCTGGAATCTCCCACCACAGAGCAGAACACAGGGTGAAGATCAAACCTGAGTCTGCTTCTTCCTGCACTTTTTAATCATAACTGTCTCAGAAATGAGCTTGCCCAGAGCAGCTGCGGCTGCCCCATCCCTGGAAGTGTCCAAGGCCAGGTTGGATGGGGCTTGGAGCAACCTGGGATAGTGGAAGGTGTCCCTGCCCCTGGCAGGACATGGAACAGGATGGGCTTTAAGGTCCCTTTCAAATCAAACCATTCTGTGAGTCTATGATTCCATAAGTATTGCAATACAACACTGCAAATGTTTAGGGTATTTTTTGGGGTGACAGAAGGAGGCTCTGAAAAGATCTATGCACTAACAAATTCTTTTTACAACCAAGCACAGATAGAAACAGTTGTGGTGCAAGTCAAGTGGGGAGTAAAATGTACTCAAGCAAGACATGCAGCAAAGCTCTCCTAGTTCACACTGACTGGCTGATACTGCAAATTAATGGGAATATGCATGGGGGGAAAAAAAGGAAGTGAGTACAACACACTATATTTAAACCACACTAGTTAAGTCCTTTTTAAGATTTCACAGTGACAAGTAAAATTCATAAGTGTAAAGGTGTTTTCACAACAACTCATGTTTGTCAACCACACATTTCAGTGCTCTGCATCTCTAACAGGGAAAAAAAGGAGAGAAATGAAGTAACAGCCCTAAAAAGGGAAGCAGTTCCACACTGAGGAATGAAACCTAGATGCCAAGCTCAGCTTACCAGGCCAGAGCCAAGGAAATATACACAGCAGCTGGAAGCACAGTGTATCAGCAGATGGGAGAATAATAAAATGCAGTATCACTTGGATCACAGGGACCTGGCACAGCTCTTCTGGGATTTTTAAAATTCAGAAGACCTTCCTTGCAAAGTAAATTCCACGTGGCTTTGGTGCAACTTCAGATTAAAAACCAAAGGGATCAATTTAACATCCCATATTCTGCCTCCTTCCCATTCCCTACATCCACACAAATCCAATCCCCTACCCAGGGAAGCATCCCAGAAATGTATTAAACAAAAAGCTTTCTGGGCAGGATCCTTTCCAGTCTCTCCAGGCCCCAGATGCAGATGGCAGAGTTCTGACAGTGGAATCAGCTTTAGGAGGTGTCCCCTCCTGGTTCAGCTGGTTCATTCCCACTCCTCATCATACCTTGTAGTTGCCTGGGTCATAGGTAAGTGCATTTCCAAGGTGTTCAAAAGCCTTCTGGTAATCCCCAGTCTGGGAAAAGAAGTATATAAACATCAGAAATTCAGAAATAAGGAGAGCTAAGAAGAAAAATACAGGGTTTGTGGGCATCAGAACTTCTGGTTCAGTTATATAGTCAGAAAAGTGAGTTTTACAGTGCTCCCATTACACACACGTTCCTGTTGGATAATTAACAGAACAGATTCTAAGAATTTATTTGACTTGGCTAGATTCACTCTTCTGACCCAACCAAAGGTTTCCAGAGAGGTTGTGCTCTGACTTTTACACACACACATGAGCTCTGGGTTCACAGGTCTCTGCTCCTTTCTCTATCCCAGAAAACAGGCTACGAACTGCTACTCTGCAAATCCCCAATTCCCTCACCACAAATTCTTCATTCTCCAGGGCTTTCCTGTTCAGATGACTTCCCTTCCCTTGTCTTCTCATGGACTGTAGGGTTTGGGGGCATCATTGTGGCCATATATGAGCACGTGAGAGCTTGGAATCACTTAAATCCTATGGACTGGAACCAGATAAGCTCTAAGGCCCCTTCCAAAGCAAGCCATCCTGTGATTCTGTGGTTCCAGCTGAATTCATCTAAAGCTCATCTCATTCCACCCCCTGCCATGGGCAGGGACACCTTCCACTACACCAGGGTGCTCCAAGCCCCATCCAACCTGGCCTTGGGCACTGCCAGGGATCCAGGGGCAGCCACAGCTGCTCTGGGTACTCTGTGCCAGGGCCTCCCCACCCTCACAGCCAGGAATTTCTTCCCAATATCCCATCCATCCCTGCCTTTCGGCAGTGGGAAACCATTCCCTGTGTCCTGTCCCTCCACCCCTTGTCCCAAAGTCCCTCTCCAGCTCTCCTGGAGACCCTTTAGGCACAGAGAAGGCTCTGAGGTCTCCCTGGAGCCTTCTCTTCTCCAGGTGAGCACCCCCAGCTCTGGCTCCAGAGCAGAGGGGCTCCAGCCCTCAGAGCAGCTCCAGGGCCTCCTCCTCCTCTCAGGCACTACTGCCTATTCTTCTTTGCTTGTTCACTCTTGGGAGGTCAGCTTCTGGAATAATCCAGCCCTTCCCATCCATTTCACAGACACAAGGATAAGCACACCTTTGTTATTTCAATTGATTCTGATTTTCCTTTATGGTGCATTAACACTCACAATTTCATGGCTGCTTTTTCAGGATAACTTGCAAGACTCCTGCTGCAGAAATAAGGTAATGACTAGTCATGTTTTGTTATACTTGGAGGATTTATAACAGAGTTAGGGCAGCTGCCAAACAGAATTCCTGCTCTGGCTCTAGCCCAGGGAATTAGCTTTCTTTTAGCAGCAATGAGAAGATACAGAAAAGCAAGTTCTGTCCTGTTAAATTCAGTCTGTTGAGAAGCATGTGCAAGCAATGGGAAGGTGGACAGAAATTAACTCTGTAAAAAATCCAACATGGTTATATTGAAAATAATTAAGCTTTTGTAACACTAACAGCATTTAGTACCTGTAGGTACAGTAGGCCCAGGGCTGTGAGGAGGTCTGTGTTTTCTGGAGAAAACCTGGAACACAAAAGCCAAAGGGCTGGGTTTGCTTTTCAGCCATCCCAGAATAGGATAAAGATAGAACATGGAATTCTGATGCTACATTACTGTGGTATCACAGGAAATTAAACTGTTATTATTAAAAACAAATATTAGAACAAGTGCCATCACAGGAACTTCCTTTGAGTAACACCACACCTCAGCTTCCCAAATATCTTTGGAGTATTGGTGGGAAGGCACAAGGCTCTGTGAAATAGATCTGAACACATAATAAGATAATGTGGTTTTGTTAAGCTTCAAAGTGAGTCTGAATCAGTGACCTGGAAATACAAAATGGGATTTTCCATCATCTCTCATAAACCACCCTGTAAATCCATCCATCCTAAGCCTCTTGGGCCACGTAGGACAGGCAATCCTCAGCATTCCTGATGGATCCTACACACTCCTCATCAGAATTTTAATTCACCTTATAAAAAGATTACAAATAAATAGGATGGAAACCACAACAAAAAAAGACAAAGCAGAGAGAGACACAATTTGTGGTCTCACTCACCTCAACAAGAGTCAGTTTTTAATTCCCTGCTTGCTACCAAGACTTAAAAAAATCTGATCTGCACACTCACACTGGCACCTCCAAACTTCAACCAGAACAAAACCACCTGTGCCTGGTAGAATATAAACATGGAATAACAGATTATCCTGGACCTGGAAACAGCAAGAAAAATGTAATAGGCAGATGAGAACAAAAAAAACCCCAGGAATAAAAAGGAATGAAGAAGAAAGGAGGGCAGGGAAGCACCAGGATAAGAATATAAACCTGGTAAGATGCTTAGCAAGGATTATTTACGTAATAAACATTTTAGATTAGTCCAAATGTCTGCCCAACCCCAGCCACTGTCAGGCAGCAGGGAGGGCAGACATGGAAGGAAACACTACATCGATACGCCCGTGGCTCCCAACACGCTCCTGATTTTCTTTCCAGTGTTGGCCTCCATGGCAAAGCCACATTTGAAAGCACTGGCAATGCTTGGGAATGCCCTAAAACAAGGATAGGTGGGCACTGAGGAGGTGATGGGGTGGGAGAAACCTCCCTGTGCACCAGCACATCCCCCTCAGCCACTAAGTGCTCTGAGGGAAAGCAGCAAGAGACACCCAGCCAGGGATTTTGGATGGACACTCAGGGTTACATTGTTTTGGGAGATAAACCTTTGGGACAGATGAAGTCAGTTTTGGATCACTTTGCTCCCAGGCATCTCTGTCCATTTGTTATTCCACGTTTTTTTTCTGGCAGCCCTTCCAACAGCTCCCTTCTTCCCTGCCACACCGTCAGCAGGAGCAGAGACAGCTGAAGTGCTTGGAAGTGCCAGCTTTGCTCAGAGCCCCTGTAATTACCATTAGCTTTTTAATCATGGCCTCAATTCAGATCTGGGACACCAATCAATTTTCTCCTGGCATAGGATGGGAATGGGCAGATGGAAAAAAGGGATATTTCTTACTCTACAGCTTTCTTATATACTTCAATGGCTTTATCCATCTCCCCCTCCAAGAGGTGGATTTTGCCCAGCATCATGTAGGTCAGATCGTGTCTGTTGAGCTCCAGGGCATTGTTGAGCTGGTCTCGGGCCTAAAAACACAACCACAGAGAATAAAAAATAATAAATGATTACAGAGCCTTCAGCAAAGCAACAGCCTATGAGTAATCCCCAACAGCCAGGGAAGGAGGACAGCCAACAAACACCCCCTGAGCCTGGAGAACACAAACCCTAGCCCAGCTAATCCTTGGAACAAGCTCTGCATCAGCAGCCACCTGTTTTTAGGGGTACATTCAAGCCAAGCAAGAGGCAAAGGCCTCCCAAGGAGGAGATGAGCCTGGGCCTGTTCCTGGATTTGAGTTTGTTTGGCTTGAGGGACGCTCTGGGTTTGTTGGGTGAACTGATACTTTACAGCTTCTTCTTCCTTAAAATGCTTATTCCAGCAGTGAGCAAGTGAAAATCTCAGTGGAGGTGTGAGCAGACCGCAGTTTGAAAGGTGTTAGTGCAGACAACAAATCCCAAGTGTGAGCCCACACTCCAGAGGCTGTTTTTTCACAGGGAGTACAGCTGGGGTTTGCTGCAAGGGCCACAGCACCCCACCAGCAAGAGCAGCAGGGAGGAGCTGGGCCAAACTGGAAACAAAAGGAGTCTAAATGCTGTTTTTTCCCTTACAAAGTAGCTGGATCAGAGACAGCTCAGTGCTCACCACCAGCACTCGGGACGGCTAAGTGAGGAACTGGGAACAGCATGCTCAGACCTGGGAATAAAACTGCATTTCAGCCTCCACAACTCCTTTTCTAACTCCAGGTTTCCTTCAAAAGGAGCTTCAGACACAGGGGGAAAACCTTCCCATGGAGAAAAAAAGGACCTGCTGCACCTCTAGCAAGCAACTCTGTAACTCTTTCCCTCTGAATCCTGCCAGACCCAGGGAGCTGAGGTTTCCTTCAGGAACTCTCTGCATGAGGTGCAGCAGTTTGAGCTGGGGAAATGGGTTGGGGTTCTACCACCACCCTTCTCTTGCTTCAAGAGGATGGACCTGGACTGCTGCTCCTACAAAGCCAGCAGTGTTCCTGGATCTGCCTTTCAAGTGCTCAGACACAGAAGATGCTCTTGCTGGAGCACAGCCCTTTCTCTGTCAAGTTTGAAGTTTCTCAAACATTCCCTTTAAAACCAGAAATGTTCTCTGAACATTTCTTAAATTTCAGAAAACGCCTCTGGCCCCATGACAGGCTGATCTCCCTTTATACAACCTCACTGACTTGCAGCTGACTCAAAGTAATTCAATACACAAATGGAGAAAGAGACAACTCACAAACCTTTGCTCCCAGAAACAAACACTGAAGCAAAAAACATTCTTGATACCTCCTGCTGCAAATGATCCATTTCAAGCTACCAAAGAGAGTGAAATTTCTGGGATGCTTCCTGCTTCCCACTGACATTACCTTGTTGAAGTGTTTCAGGTACATGTAGCACACACCCAGGTTGTGGCTGATCTCCTGCATGGAGAAAAATCAAACAAAAAAAACCAAATCAGCACAAGGTATAAAATAAAATCTGACAACACTGACCCGGAGGAGGAGAGCCCTGTGGCTGCCCACACCCTGCTTGCTCTGTAGAGCAAGTAAATCTACAAATTCCAGTTACTTCAGGCACCTACAGAGCTTAAGTGGGTTTGTACACAAAACATTACAGTCCACTGAGACAAAAACCACAGAAATGACAAATCTCTTCTGAGAGATCAGACATTTCTCTTCAAAGAACAAGGAGCACAGACTGGTTTCTGTCACTCTCTGAAACCAGAGAAGCTGCCCTCATGGGTGACTCAGTCTGGCTGTACATCAGTAGGATATGCACAGTGTCCAACCCAGTTGGACAAAACCGGAAGATGTGCCTAATTTTCCAGAACACAACTTGAGCACTGGAATATCTGATATCCCTCTGGCATCCTGAACAATTTTGCACAGGGTAGGAAGATCCCTTAGGGATCCTAAACACTCTGGTGACACTGGAGGGCGTGTCTGTGCCCCTAATTCCTCACCCACGGTTTAACACAAAAGGCACATTCCCCATCCCAGCACATCCCTGAAAAGCAAGGTCCTCCCAATCCTTATTTTATTCTGGTGAGCATTTCACTGATTCATCAGCTGAGACAGCCTTGACCTTTCACAGGAAACTCTCTTACTTCCCCATTAGCCTGTTTTCCTCCACGCAGCCTCTCCAGCTGTGCAGAACTGAATCGGTGACTGCGGGTTGCTGTGGATTGTAGAACGAGGGAAGAGCACAGCCTAGTTCTGCTTCCAGTGCTGAGCCAGGAATGGGGAATAACTAATCAAAATACCCACTGGCATCTGCCTACTGGGCTGTAAATAGAGTTACAGGCATGCCAAGCACTGGGAATGAAGGTGGAAAAAAGACTCGTGATACAAAAGGTTTCTGAGTTGTCTGGCACAGGGTAATCTGAATAACACCAAAGCTATCCTTGTATCCTGAATTTTAGATGCACTAAGAAAAAAAGGAATGAGCTCACATATTGCAAGCCTACTTTAGAAACACTTCTGCAGGCAAAACAGGCACCTGCAGAAAGCTGCAAGGCATGGCCTCTCGCTCACCCACTGTCACACCTTTCCCTGTGCAATGTTCTTTCTCTCTTTTTGTCTTTTTATACAGAAGAGCTGATTTAAATCACTGCTCCTGTATTTTCCGTGGTGTTTTGCATTACAAAAGCTTTCCCAATTACTCAAGCAAGTTTTAATAACCAAGGTTTCCAAACTCTCCTCATACATCCCTTGAAGCACAGGTGCAGTTATGTTAAAACTGATCCTTTGCAAAGCTCCAACACGTTCAATTCTCTGTGCCCCAAGCCAGGGATTTGCCCCAACGCATGGTATTTGGCTCCTGTGATCCAAACCAGGCTCAGACCACAGGCAGTGTGAGCTCACCTTGGCTTGGGACAAGTTTGCAGCTAGTACAAGGATCTGCAACTCCCTGAACACTCACCCAGTCCTTCTCATCAAGTTTTGCTGCTTCATTGTACACTTCGATGGCTGCCTTGTGCTTCCCCAGGAGAAATCTGCAAAAGGATTGCAATTCTTATGTTTTTCCTGTTTTCAGACCCTGCTGTGCAGCCACTATCACCTTTGCCAGTGAGAAATGATCCTATTTGCTGCTTCTCCAGAGATCTGCAGAAGTTTACAATCTCAGCACTGCTCCCTCTCAGGACCAAGGTCATCTATCCTGGCACTACTGGGGATGTAAGGAATGAATGTCCAGGCTCTGCAGGCTGCTTTTGTCTCCAAGGAAAGAGACAGGTGCCCTAACACAACATTCAGCAACACAAAAGGCTCACAGCAACACTGGGCATGTCTGCCCAGCTCAGGTCAGCACCTGTAGCTCTGGACCTTGAAATCAGTATCACCTTTCTGCTTGAAGCCCAAAGAAAAAGAAAACACAACAGCAGCCAGGCAGATAACAGAGATTCTGCTTAAAGAACAACCCACGCTTCTGGAAGCCAAGCCAAGTGTTGATAAGGAGGAAACATGTCTGGAATTAAGCAGCCTAAGAGAAAAACAAAGCATGGAAGGTCCTGGGTGGCACATCCAAGAGAAACAACAAATAAAACACCACTCACAGGGATCGTGCCACCTGCTTGAGGTTGTCAGCGCTTCGAGGGTTCAGAATGGAACATGTCTGGAAAAGTTCAAGAGATTCTTGAATTTTCCCCTCCAAGCGAAATATCAAAGCTGTAAGACAACATACAGCGGGCAAATGAATCCATTCTCAGGAGGAAAAACGTGCCTCTGACAGAAGGGAAAGAAGGGGGAATACAGATATATCACATCAATGCTCCTCTGGTGCTTCTCCCTCCTGCAGCACCCGCAGTTTGTGTCTGAGGGCAGGACTCTGTGTGCCTGCAGAAATTCGGGGCTCAGAACAGAAGTTTTAAGCTTAAAACCTTGGGCAGTTGCTTGTACAGATGCAGTCTGAATTTCTTCCCTCCCCAGCCTCTCCATGCTGCAGTATGGAGCTGCCAGCAAATTTCCACTCTCCTCTACCATGGCACTTGGAATTGGAATGTCACATTTTGGGAGACATTCTTTAGGGGCCAGAGGGCAGGGCAGGAAGGGGAATACCATCCTTAGAGCATGGAGTGAGACAACAATCACCTGGGGTGGGTAACAAACAGAAAACATGCATCCATAACAGAATCAAACACACACCAACACACTGAAGGCCAGGAGACTGTAATCCAAGGAGGAACTGATGACAAATACAGAGAAAACAGGACATTTAATCTGCCCATTTAATGTGAAAATCCCAAACTTCAAAACTAAATGGAACAAGCAGAGGAGAAAAATGTATTTTTGACATAACAATTGTATGTTTCCCTCACCTATCTCCTGTAGTGTTCTCTGTATCTCAAATCAGGGGTGATCTGCTTTAGCAAAAAGATTTTCATACATACCTTGAACATAGACAGCGTATTCACAGAGCCCTTGGGACTCCTGGAGCTGCTCTTTGATGACAGCCTGGAAGGACAAAATTGTAAACTCACATCATTTTAACAAAGCTGATTCCAGAGATTTGGTTCCAGTCACAAAAACCACAATGCCACCTCTAACAAGGGCACTGGACCATGTCTGGGACAACCACACAGTGCACATGACAGAACACTGTAGTGCCAGGAACACTGTAGCCCTTTTAGGATTCCTCTGTTCATTCCTATTCCCAAAGATAATTAGATACTACCTGGGGAAAACACCACGAGGCATCACTGAAAGCATCCTCTGCTGATAAGGGTATCTACTCCAGGCCCTTTGTGAGGAAATAAATTGAACTGGAGCAACTGCAGCTGAGTCAATGAAAGCCAAAAGAATAAATGAGGAGTGCACAGGGAAAAAAACCTGATGAAAACGTAAATTCTTGCTGGCTGCATCCATGCAGCTCCCAGTTTGGGATGGGGTGGGTACAGCTTGGATATATTCCATAGTCACAACTAGTCCCACCTTTGGGAGGATAATTTCTGCTCTGAGACTCCTCTTTTGTGCAGAAATGGAAAAGATACAGGGGCGTAAGAATAATTTCTGTGTGAGCAGTGAGTGACATGGTGCTCATCTGGCATTCCAGGTATGAATGGTCAGTACCAGCATCCCCTGCCTCCAAGAGGAACAGAAGTGAAGGACCTGAAAACTGAACCTGAAACACAGCACATGGGAGGAAAACTATTATTGAGAAAGTTATTCTTGAGAAGGTATTAATTGAGAAGTTATTACTGAGAAAAAGGAAAGTTCTCATTGACAACCCTCACTTGTAAAGAGGAAGGAAAAGGAACAACAGGCCTGAGCTGCTCTTCCCTCACCTGAACCTGCTGATTTATCTATATAACTCTTTACAAAGTGCATTATTATAAAACATTCTACTCAGAAATAACCAACATCTCGGATACTCAACAATTAGGATACTCTGGATCGTTCCATCTACATAAGCCTAGATTCTCAGAGCAAGAGAGGGCAATAGAGAGCTATCTTTTAGAGAAATCTGATTAATTCTATAAACCCTAAAAAATCCCACAGCCAAAGGCCCTCAGCTGAGGAATACGACCTCTAATCCCAGATTCCCCCCCGCTCCAAGTTTATTTAAGGTGCTGATGACAGAATTTAGACACAACTGGCAGGAGACCAACCAAACTCTGTGTCATCTCAGGGGATACTGGAGCTGCAGACTCTCGGGGATGTCTGCCTGGCACCTTGCTCAAGTGGCATTGAAAGGGTCAAAATCACTTTAATGCCTTCACTTTGGGGAGTTGGTGCTATTAAATAAACAGTTTTTAACAGCCTTTTACTTCATTGAGAACTATGGGAGATTATAAAACTGTGTTAGAGAGGAAGCATTTCAAAGCACTGAGAGGGAAAGACCAACATTAATTAACGCAACAGGTCACTTGTTTTTTACTGAGACTAAACTAATGGATTTCAGCAACACCCAAACTGTCCTGGAATATTCCAGTTTTACTGCAAAAACACTGTTTTGTGAGCTCTGAGGAAAAGGAAAGCTGGCCTGCCAAGCAGAGGAGCATTTATTAGCTGTCTTCTCTCGATTTTTCCCCTGCTATTTCCTTGCTTCCATGACTGATGAAGACATGGAGACATCAGTGTTGTCCTTATATCATCCATTTGTTATTTTCTCTGGTTTCCTGAGCTGCATATATTTCTCTTTTCTGTACTCTGTGATTCCATATCCCATCACAGAAACAATCAACACACAGAATCACACCACAAACTCCAGTCAGACAACAAAAAAGGGAAACAATTTTCTGTTTTGAGGGCTAGTCCAACTTGTGTTTCTATTGATGCAAACTAGGATCTGACAGGAAATTACTGTAATGATACAACCCCCTGGCTCTGTTAATTAAGAGCTAAATGAAATTCCTCCAGCCTGCCTGTTTCTTAAGCACCCCCAGGACCTCTCCAGCAGAGGCAAGTCCTGACCACTCTGGTGTTTCAGAAACCAAAAAGTTTTTTCAGATCTTTGTTGCACATGCCAGAATCAGAATGGCAACTCTTGTCTCCTCCCCCTGCCCATGGGTGCATCATCTTCTCGTGTTCATTTTACCAGGAAAACACACTGTTAAATAGTAATTTGCCTTTTCCTTAGTCCACTTACCATTATAATCCCAAACAATCAGTTCCAAACTACTCATCAAGCCCAAGATGAATTAAAGTGTGTCATAGATCATGTGTAAAATGGAAAGAATTTTGCTCAAGAGTAACCAGGATATTTTTTATTTACACTTGGTAGCAATGTTTCCCTCAACTGAAGTGTTTTCATAGAGTCTCTGTAGTACCATCAAGAAACCTGCACTGTGGAACTGTGTTATTATCAGTTTGGAAAATCCTATCCATCACCTTGAACAACAGAGGTTTGCAGTTCTTTCCACTTTTCCCCTCCCAGTGACACCCTGAGCTCACAGATCGCTCCAGAGAGCTGCACCCTTGGTCCTGAAGGTAGCCAAGGACTGGAGAACACTGAAGTAATTTTATTTGTGTTTTCTCTTGGTCTCCTTATTCCAAAAGAAGTCAGGAAAGAGGGTGGTTTGGAAACTGTCAAGAAAACTGTTTTTTCATTACATCAGTAAAATATTTCCCACATTCTGAAGGCAGCTCTTACCTTACACTCCTCATAGTCTCTGCGGACGTAGAGCAGATAAATCAGCCAGTTCTTTCTCTCTAGGATTGGCAGCTCTGGTGCTGTACATGGAAAATATTCACAGAATACAGGGAATCAGACTGAGCAGCAGAGAACCTGGGAGAGATATTCCCAACCACCCCAACTGCTTGCCTTGCTTGCACAAGACAATTCAAGAACTGTAATTGCAACTGATGATTTGACTTGAAGACTGGAGTGCGGACTTCTAACCAGGGTCTGGTTTTATTCTATTCCTCAAACTGGTGGATAAAACACCTTGCTCAGGATAGACACTAAATAAAAGCTCTAAGCATAAAATTTCTACCTGGTCTACTGGAAGGTGAACCTGCCCACAGCAGGGGGTTGGAACAAGATGGGTTTTAAGGTCCCTTCCAACTCAAACCAGTCTGGAATTCTAAAAGACTTGAGGCGTCGACTCCTCCTGGAGCAGATCCTGGAGTAAACAGCACCACACACACATTTTAATTCAACACCAACACTGGTTGGAGGAATTGGATTTTTTCAAATACACAAGAAGCAGCTTGGAGGAAATGAGTTGGATTCACATTTTGAAACTAGGGCAGAAGAATCAAAAGTCTTTAAGACAAATTTCTGGGACTGAATGAGCAGAAAACGGGCGATACACACAAAAGGAGATTGGAGAGATAGGGTCTGAAGGTGTGAAGCATTTAAAGAGGTCAAACTCAGTTCTTTAAAACTGTGAAGGGACTGTGAAACATCACAAGCCTGAGAGACTGCGAAGCTACTGCAGAAAAACATTTGATGCAGTGGAGGAGGAAGCCTTGTGCTCCAGCATTTCAATGGTGCGCAGCTCGCAGCAGTAATTACGGCAAATCACGGATGGATGTTGCTTAGCGATATCCACGTAGGGTTTACAAGTTGAACACACTGCTGTGCATTTCATTAAGGCTGGGAATGTATCGCCTGAGACTGGAGTCTCCATTCCGAGGGGTAACCATAGCAACTGGCCCAAAAGCTCCGCGTTTGCAAGTCAATATTGTGAGACGAGTGCAGAGGCAAAGCCAGGCGAGGGCTGGGGCAGAGCTGGGGGGACACAGACAGGGACAGCACCCACAGGCTCAGCTCCAGCAGCACAAGACAGAAGGTGAGACTGGGGAGCCCGTGGTCCCCTTTGCCATCAGAGGTGAGGAAGAAGAAACCCTGCAGGGGGAAGGGCTGGATCACATCGGGAGGCAGGTACCAAGTGTAATTATCTTTTGGAATGGCTGAGCTTTGATCATCCCTGGAGCACACCAGGCTCTCCCTCACGACCCACATCAAGTCCAGTTTCACTGAGAGCTCCTAAAACCAACATCCTTCAACTGTTGAATTTGGAAAACATTTCACAAAGCCATTCTCGTTTTCTTGGTTTTTCTTTCTTAAATTCCAGAATATCCATCTAGATTTATATTAGAGCTGAGAATTAAGTGTGCACACTAGCAATTTAAGGTCAAATACCTTCTAAAGAAGGTTCAACTACCGTAAAACAAATAGAAAGCTCCCAGTCCAAACAAAAAAGTAATCCAAACAAACAAAAGAGTAATCCAAAGAAGTAATCCAAACAAAAGAGTAATGCAAACAGGCTAAGTATACAGAAATGCACAGATCAGGGATCCAAATGTTCTGCTCTGCTGTGGAGTATATGGGTCTTTGTAAATAAGGCATTTTAATAAGCGTATTCCCAGATCAGACTGATTTCTGACAGCTTTATGTTTCCCATTTGTCCTTCTTAGAGGGAAAGGATGAAGGGAAGAGTCAAGAGGCTGCCTAAATAGCCACAAATGGATTGAAACCCCACTATTTCACATCTGAAGCCCATTCAGGGGCTACCTAATTCACTGACACTCTGTAATAAGTTCCCTGAGTAGGTTATTACCAGTGGCAGAGTGTGACAGGAACACAGCACTTGTGAATGCTGGAAAAGCTCTGTCCCATCCCTGGAAGTGTCCCAGGCCAGGCTGGACAGAGCTTGGAGCACCCTGGTCCAGTGGAAGGTGTCCCTGCCCATGGCAGGGGATGGGATGAGATGGGCTTAAAGGTCCCTTCCAACCCAAACTAGGGATTCTATAAAACTGGGATTCTATAAAAGCAGCTGGACTTGTGTGCCCTTCCTGCCTGGCATCTCCTGGTGCCACTCTCTGATATAAAACACCAAACCTGACACATCTGGGCACTTTCCACCTTCTTTAGTAAGTATGGATTTAAGGACAAACACTGCAAACTCTATTTAGACACCAACATTCCACTAATACTCAGGACTGAAGTGTCCTTCACCATTCTGTGCCTATTAATGCAGCCTCAAAGTAGAAAATCCTGCAGCTGTCTGAAATAGATAATAATCAAAAGATCTCCAGACACACCCCACCAGGTCTCCAACCATCTGTTCACGCCTTACTGGGAGGTTAAAAAGAAAAAGTACCATTAAAGGTTAAAATATACACCAATGTTGTGGGCTGAGATACGAGACCAGGACACCAGAGAGAGAATGGAGGATTGGTTGTTTAATTCCTGAAGAAAAAGAGCTTTTTCACACTTATGAGACAAGAAGGATGTTATACTCCACTCCCACACCATGGAAACGCCTGCTGGGAACAGGGATGGGAAGGAAGAAATGCTGAATGTCAGACTGAGGGCTGAGCAGAGCATCAGGCTGCAAAGGGAAAGGGGAAAACCCAAGGAGTTGCCTAAAAGTGCTGGGATGGAGAGAAAATGGAGAAATCAAAAGCCACCGTGAGCCCCAAGAGTGAGCACTGTTCACATCTGCAGATAAATCAGCTCTGCTTCCCCCAGTGATGCACTGAGCTAAGGATAACTACGTGCCATTGGGAAAACACAGGGAGATTTTATGCTCCTAAAAGTCATTTGGAAATAGCAACAAGGCTGACTGAGGACACATGAATCGCTTTTTTCCTTCTTTCTCCCTAAGACAAGCAAATTGAAAGCAGGCAAATTATTCTGATGTCTTTCAAAATCACGATTAAATTTGACACAGGAACATATCTGATCCCCCCCCCAAAGATGGCTGTGGGAAGTAAAGGATTATTACCAGGCTCTATGCTCTATCCAGATGCAGGAAGAATTGATGGAAATTATTTATACACCTCTCCAGAGCCACAACCATTTTAATCTGCATTTCTGCTTTCTCACAAAGCAGTGGATACCTGCTCCTGGTGCATTTATCTCCCTCAGGTTTGCTCCCCCAGCCTGCTGAAAAGGGCTGTCACAGTGCAACGAGTCACTGCATTCTCCTGAAGAAAATGGAAATACAAATGCCTGGCTATCTGGGTGTCTAGCTCCAGAGAAAGGGAATAAACACCTTCTTCAATGTACGGACCTTCAGGAGTTCCTCCTATGCTGTATGAAGACACACTTTTCTTTGTCACCTCTAGCAATAATCCAGGCACTGCACAGGCACAGGTTGGAAAAGTGTAGTTTAGATCCTTCTAGCAGTGAAGAAACAAAAAGCCATTATTTGCTGTAAATCAATCTGCCCAAGGGCCAGCCCAGGAAAACACAATGATCAAAGAACTTGGCATCTACATAAAAAAGACTTTATAACTTGCATAATTGTCTTTTGGCCTCTCTTTTGTGGGACTACAAAAGTCCTGTGCCAAGGAGTCAGGCACCAAATGTATGATTAAATGCCTCTGAAGTGTGTTTTGATTGAACTCAAAAGGGAATCCATCTGATCCCCTTGCTGGCCAGTGATTGATTGCATGAGCCACTTCCAGCAATGCGATTTTTCTTTCTGACAATGCTCCTTTAAGGAAGCCACTGGAGCAGAAACCCTGACAGAGTAAGGAGTAAGATCATCAGGTTTGTATCTGTGCTGCTCTATCATCACTCTTGCCTTTATTCATCCTCTTATAGATTTTCTCAAAGGACTGAAAAAAATAATAATGAGTTATTCTCTTTTGTGTAAACCTCCCTAGGAAATTATTTTGTGCGTGCATCTTCATATTGTGCAATCATATCTTAGGGATGAACTATCAAACAGTGGGGTTTAGATTTAATAAAAGGGCTTTAAATTGCTGTAAAAAGAAGAGGGGGGAAAAAAGACCCCAGAAGCTCTTACGAGATTTCATGGGGGCAATTACTGCTAAAGTACCAGCAGTAAGAAGTGGCTCAAGAACACGTTTTAGTCATCTCAGAGGGAAAGAAACAGTTCAGAGCCCAGCCCTCCTTCCAATCCAGATTATTGGAAACAGTCCAAGCCCCAGTTCACCCCTTCCAACTCTGAACCCAACCTGCAGCAACCTGAGCAAGAGCAGCAAAGGGGCAGAAGACTCAAGAAGACACAAAGAACTTGTTATTGCCCCAAATCCCCAATAACCTAAAGCACACATAACATACAGCACAAGGAGAGGACAGAAAAGCTTTGGAAAGGCAGTTAAATAGAAGTATTTTTAATTTTTTTATTCTGCAGTAGCTTCATGAGCCACAGTCTGGATCCATCATGATAGGTACCATGTACATGGGAAGGGTTTTCCAAAAGGATTGAGCTGTCCCTTTCCAAATTCTAATTCAAAATTCCACATTGCAAAACAGCATCATCCAAGCACAGAGATATTTTCAAAACTAACAAACACCCAGGCAGTGCCTCAAGTCTCAGTTGTCACATTTTCATATGGAGGAGGCAGAAGCACAAAAGAATTTCAAAAAGTGAATCTTAGAATCCCAGGATGGTTTGGTTCGGGCTGGAAGGACCTTAAAGATAATCAAGTCCCAGCAGCAGGGACACCTTCCACTATCCCAGGGTGCTCCAACCAACCTGGCCTTGGACACTGCCAGGGATGGGACAGCCACAGCTGCTCTGGGCAACCTGTGCCAGGGTCTCCTCACCCTCACACCAAGGAATTTCATCCCAATATCCCGTCTAACCCTGCTCTCTGGCCATTTCAGACCACTGCACCTTGCTCTGAAGAAATCAAAGCAGGAAGCTGGGCTGTGGCAAAGCCAGAAGGATGCAGGTTATCAGCTCCCATCATCAGGCAAGGCTTGCTTGGACACACAGCAGCAGGACTGGATGGGTTTGGAGATTCAATCCCTGCTTCCAAGTAATTCTGGTCATTGCCTTAATGGCAAACTCCCAATGGCATAAAGACATTTCACCTGTCACTGCAGGAGAGCATCCACATCTGAAGGGCAGCACATGGAATTCTCTGCAGAGCCCCATCCCATGCTCCCAGCCCAGCCTCCTGTGGACGTGTGCTGACATTATTGCCAGGATTGCCATTATTTCCACTCCCAGAGTCTGGGGAAGGTTCAGGCATAGCTGTGCTCCATGCTCTCATATCCATGTTAAATAAACATGGATAGGGAGGATGAGCCCATCTGTGCCTGTCTCCTTTTTGCCTTCAGCTTCACAAGCTGCCAACGCCAGGAATTCCGCTCCCGTTTGTAAATCCAGTGTCAGGGAGGGAATGAGCATCTTCTGGGCAAAAATAACATTAAAATAATAGGGCACACACTCAAACAGCTTCTACAGAACAACACAGCCCTGCAGGGAATTGGATTTTCCAAAACATGGTATGATAATAGATAGAAAGCATTTGTAAATTCTAATATCAATCTTTTTATCAAGATTTAAAACTAACAGACTGCCTTGGTGTGAGAGGAGCATCCTACAAATTTCTAGCAGAGCCAAATTTAACACGAAATCCTCTTCCTTCCTCAGACTCTTTTACTGAGACTGTGGCAGTATAAATACATTAGAGCTTTGAAAGAAAACTAGCACAGGAACATTGCTCTTCCTACGCCCAGATCATCCTTGGAGTTTGAAAATGGAGCTCTTAATGTATTCAGAACTCAGTAATAATGAAAAATAACCCCAAAACCCGGCACTCAGAAGAGGCTCTACGAGCTGTATTTCACTCACAGCGTGTGAGTGAATATATGTGAGAACAGAGGTGTTTGCATGCACAAATCCCTCTAAAATGGATATAAACAACAACAAAAAAAGGACCAGCTCTACACTGCAGTCGTTCTCTGTTTAATCCCTTTTCCCTCTGTTTTCCCGTTTGCAAATTGTTGCTGGAACACCTTTAAATCAAGCCCTAAAGCCGTGTGGTTGCTCGTTATTTACAGTCAGCTGGGGTTAATAAAAGCCATCACACACAGGCCGGCGCTGGCGAGGAGCCGTAACTCATCCCCAGAGCTGCCTCCCGCCGTTTAATGGCTCCACGAGGTGCAGGGAATGCTGCAAGGAGCCTGGAAAACAGCGGTTTAAACAACAAAAAAAGAGCAACATTTCTGACTCTCCACCTCCCCCTGCAGGAAAATTAGCCAAGGATAGATGAAAGAGTTCAAAATTGTATCTTAAATCTGATTTACACTCTAGGGCATGGAAAAAAAAGGCATTTTCTCTTGCTACTTTGCACTGCATAAATCTCACAGAGTTGCTTGCTCAGATTTGTGTTTTTTTCTGATTTAAGACATTTACGGTTCTGAGTTACTGCAAAGAAAGATGGTTTCATTTATGAAATAAATACACTGATTATTCAATTAATTTGTCATATAGATAGAATTAATTTATTCAGTTATTTGTCTTCTACTGCCTGATGCTTATGTTCAATCTTAAGGTGAAGTGGGATGATCTGTAAATAAACACCCACTTGTGATTCCCCTGGAACTCCCAATGCCAGCAAGGTTCCCAGGGGCAGAACCAGTTTGGGCACTGGGAAATCTCTGTTAGCAGTAGGAGGCTAGTGAGATGCCACTGTGCAGTCCTGAATCCATCTGCGGGGATGGAATTTACACACATTAACACAAGTACACGATCCTGATCATTACTCCATAAAAAGCTGAATTCAGACCTCATAATGCTCAATTCAAGTCTAATATTTGATTCAAACGAATAACACTGGAGAGAAATTTAGTAACAAATGCCTTTAAAAAGAAATTTGACAAAGTATGGCCTTTCCGAAAAAGAAGAACTGAAAGTCTGCTTGCTCTGCATAAGCCAATTTTGACCAGTGCTGACTGCTGAGCAGAGATGTGCTCAGAACAGAGGAAAACCAGAAAATAGGGAAAAAAACCAAAACCCAGGCTACTTCACATGTTAGTTCTTAAGTCTCTGAGGATGCAGACACCACACTTGGAGATACTCAAGGATTCCAGCCCTGGCATGACATCCTAACTCGTATCTTCCCAGTTTAAACCATGCCCTGCTGGATGCCTCATGCTGTTGTAGACAAGGTGGAGTCTGAGCTTCCTCCTGGTGTCTGTTTGCCAACGCTGTTCCCAGATTTGGGAAGCAGAGCACACAATTGCAAAGGTATGGCAATAAAATGCCTTATGAACAGCAGAGGTGGTCCGAGATACTGCTGGCTCCTCACTGGCTCCTCCCACAGCAACACTGAAATGGGAGATACTTCCCTCACGAAGTGGCTGCAGGCATTCCCAAAATAACCAGCTTCTCATTAATTCCAGCATCAGGAGCAAAGTAGTTTGGGGATTTCCAGTCTAATCCTTCCTTTGGCTTTAATTCCTATGCTTAGTCTTTTTCTGTCTACAGCATGCAGTATTTTACACGGAAACTGAAACTAAAATCGTTTTAAGGCATTGGTAAGAAAAGCTTTTCCTTTAGAAAGCAAAATAAAATTCCAGCATGGAGAGGACTACAATCCAGCCACTCCATAAGAAATAGTACCTAGAACCTGTCCTCAGTTCATCCACTGCCAAAGAATGTTATATTGGAGGAATATTATAAGAACATAGATATATATACACAAAAAAAATACAGAAGCTGGTCTTGCAAATATTCCAATACTCCCTACTACAAGACCCTATCGTTTGAGTTCTTCCAGCCTCATTGCCTCAGGATGAACTTTTCCAGGTGGGAAATCCCAGCCTATCCTGGGATGAACATTTGCCTGTGCACCTTCACTCTTCCCTACTGCACAAGTGTGTTAATGATACAGTCTTTAATTACACAGTCACTGAAGCACACCCTGCCTGCTTCTAATTAGAAGTATAAAAATGAATCACAGTCAGGCAGGGAATGAAATTGTTGAGAATTATGAATAAACCAGTGACTAAATCCCAGGACTTGCAGCGTGTATAATGCAGCTGGAAGCATTGGCAGTGAAGGGGACAGGAGTGAATGGAGATCTTTTTTATTCAAACAGCCTTCAGTGAGCTGCTCCTTGCTCAACATGTCCCATCGTTCCTGTGCCACAGATGCTGTTGGAGAGCTGGGCTAAATGCAACAGGTGATTATGTCACTAAAGACTCAGATGCTCAAATTCCAGCTGCACAGACATCGGGAATTCTGACACTTGAGTGAGCTGCATCTCCTTCAGGTGTCTGAAAATGAAGATATATAAGAGTGACTTGCCTTGGGCTGTCTCCAAGGTAAAGCAGAGGAACAGGCATCCTTAAGAAGGGATTCATCCCAGCACAGGTGGCTGGGAGAGGTCAGGGAATGGCACAGATGCCCTTTCCACTGACTAAACATGGAGCACGGGTGATCTGCTGAGACTTGTTCTGCACCAGAGACATGTCAGTGCAGGGAGATGAATCCCATCCTTCCTAAATTTGTCACTTACTATTTTTACAGAATTATTTTTAAGTTCCCACCAGGAGATGCTATTTTATCTGTACACAGCATACCAACAAACTGGAGCTGAAGGCTTTAAAATCAAAAGAAACTTGCCTGGCACCAAGAACTTTCAAAGAAGCTTCAAAAAATGAATTTACCTGTTTTTAAAGCTGGCACTAAAATGTTCCCTGCTGTGCTGTCTGCAAAGGAATCCCTGCTCCCGTCAGCACAGATATTAATGTACACACACAAGAGGGCAGAGCTGTGCTAGCACATTCCAATTTAAATATTACCAGTTCTTTACACTGCAGAGATTACTGGGCTGTTATTTTGGGGAGAAGAGGATGAAGTGAAGGATATTATAGAATTTAATTACCCAGAAATGATAATCCACTTTTTAATCTCACTACTCAAAACCAGCAGCTGCATCAGATCCTGAGCATAACACACAGCACTCACTGCTCCCCACTTACCGGCGAGATGGAAACACCCAAGTCTCTTACATAAAACAATGATGTAATTACCAACTAATCTATCTTATTTAGGAACCAATTTCTTCCCACAAGGTTGGGGATTCAAATGGACGAATAGATCTTGGCTTGCACGTGGCCAAATGGAAGCGAATGGGTAGGGACAGATAAGGGCTGGATTGGCTCCCCCCAGCCACGACATTCCCACTAAGGCTTTTTCTTTCTGACACACTTAGAAGTACTAATTAATTTAACTCAAGGGGGTTGTTTTTATCTGGATTTCTCAGGCAGCTTCACTCTTACAAGTTCAAAGGCAGCTTTGAAGCCAGCTCAAAGAATGGATTTATATTGATTTAAGAAAATGTATCAGAAATTCAGAAATGATCAGCACTGCAAGTGCATGGAATCGACTCCGCAGGGCAGAGAGTTCCTGCTCTTCAGATTAAATACACACAGAATCCCTTAAAACATCTGCAGGAGCAAGAGGGATCTCCACTGGTTCATCCCCTGGGCAAGCAGGAGCCATCCAGAGAGACAGGACGGCTCATCAAAATCCACTTACCTATTTCTGCATAATCTGAGCAGTATTTATAACCTAAGAGCCACATTTTGAGATTTTTTTATTGTCACTGGAACTTCCTAAGCAGAGCCACCACCCAACAGGCCACGCAGTGCATTGCAATATATTCATTTATATGATACTTTTCATTTCATGCCTCCAAATGTTTTGTTAGCCAGAAGCCTGCAGCATCCAAAACCTGTCACTGGACATTAGGCCAAGCTTGTGGTTGATAAATGAAAAGCAACAAAAGCCAGAGCACTTTGCCAAAGGTCACAGTTAATTCCTTGCTTCAACCCTAGAAAAAACATACTTACAAAGCATCCAAAAAACACCCCAATGCCCAGGCCTGGGAGAACACTTGATCTCTGCTAATCGTTTTATAGGGCTTTCATTTTCAAAATTATCTACCTGACCCTTCTTGTGGTAAGTGTAGAGGTGGTTGATGACAATTCAGAATTCTCATTCCTGACAGATTAATGGATTTTTAGGACAAGTTCTTCCCAGTGATTCAAGCGAAATCCATTTTGCTTCAGTGAGTTTATTATACTATGCACATATTTAGGATTCTGCCTTGTCATTAAAACACCATGAATGCATCTCAGAAAGTCTGAGGTCTCATATTCATGTAGAAATCCAAATGCATTTAAAATTGTCCCATTAACCTCTGAACTGTTATTAGACAAACATGAGCTCAGAACTTACTTTCTGAACAGTTTTTCCACAGTAAAGGGAAATAAATTCAAGTTATGCTCCATAAAAATCAACAATACAAGCTGGTAAAAGCACTTCTCCACTCCAGTACTATCAGATCCCATAAAATTATTTGATTTGCCTGTGTGGGAAAAAGAAAGTGGGAAGATGGGAGACAGCCTATCTCAATTCTGAACCAGTAAAGCATTTAGGAAAATATCTGATTAATTCAGAATGCAGGAGGGAGATTAAAACCCCACCTCAGCAGGCTGACATTAACTCCTTACCACTTCAAGGAACAGAGTTCCCTTTATTCCACCCTCAGTTGCTTGGGGATCAACACAGAGAGAGTTATGGATCTTGATGGAGCAACGAAGGGAACTGATTTTCGGAGCTGCTCTTTCCAAAAGGGGGTAAAGGACAAAATAATGAATGCTACTCCTGTGTCAGCTGCTGAGGGACAATTGTCACCAAGCGTGGTCACAAGACACTTGGAGGGAGTTGCCTCCACCCATGCCATTAATTCAGATTGTTGCATGGAGAGGTTTTGAACCCAATTCCACCAGCACCGTCTGCTCTACAACCTTTAGACCTCCTTCACCCTTGCTGAACACTCATCCTCTTCCCTCAGGGCTGGCCTGCCTACAAGCCAGACTCTCCCAAATCCCAACTTTTGGGCTTTGGCAGCCCAACAGCCACATGATGGATCAGCTACTTGTGTTCACAAGCAAATTCTGCCTCCCAGCTTGACGTTATCGTTCTAAGAACCAAACAATCCGGTGGCTAAACACTGGCTGTAGGTTTCCTTGGCTCACAGGCAGGATCACAGAAGGAAAGCAAGGAACAGTGAGGGGAAGCTACTCAATTCAAGTTCAAAATATCCAATGTATTCACACCTGCATCGCTGAAAACATGGCCATCTGGTTAAAGCTACAAACCTCACGTGTGTATTTTGTCATTCCAATGATTTTTGGCAAATTTGAGGATCCATTCTCAGAAACACACATTTAACACCTCATTCCTGCCCAGTACAAACACAGACAAGCTGTTACAGTGAATGCAGCACTGCAATGGTTAAAATAGGGCCTCAGAATGACTTGGTCCCACTCTGCAACATCTGTGTGCAACCACATCATCCATTATTGCTCTGTTTGGGCACGAATTTTGCCCACACCAAGCTGTTCATATGGTCTCTGCATTCCACAGACCTGTTTGTGCTAATGTTGACTTCAGGATCTCTCTTGCCAGAGAAAACACTGACACTGAAGCTTTATCCTGCTTGAAAACACAATGCAAATATAAAAAGGCAATTTGCTGCAACAGAAAGTGGCCATTCAGTGTTTAAAATGTCAGTTTAAAATAAGTTCAGCAGTGCTCTTCTGTTCAAACAGCACTGATGTAGCCTGGCTCCTAAAGTTCATCGTAATTCTCCTCAGCCAAACTAAAATGGGATGAGATATTTAATTAAGATGTTCTACAAATATTCTATTAAAAAAACCCCAGCTGTCATGGGAAAAAAGATGGTGCTCTTTCCTGCCAAATTCCACAAAAACATATCCAACATCCCTTCGTTCTCCCTCCTCCTCTTTTCATGCCCCCAGTCCCCCTCCCACACACAGAGGACACTGTTACATCACTCCAAGTACAAATCTTTTTGCTGCCCTCATTTCCCAGAGATTAACGATCAGGCAGCTCAAATCAGCTTTCCCCGCTGCACTGAAGTCAAATATTAAATGGCAAAGCCCAAAGGCTTTGAAGGCATTTCAGTCAGAATGACCCGAGGTGTGCTAGGCACTGGAGATGCCTCAATTTACCTTAAAGTACAGAAAAGAGAATTACAAAAGTCACAGGCTAGAGAATTTATTTTTTTTAAATCATCATTGTTTACTTGGAGTCAAGGGTTGTGTCTGTACAAAAGGGAGATCCAGAGCCACAAATGAATGGGACTTGCACAACAAGGCAGAGCAGGGTAGGGTTTATGGAGGACGAGGAGATGGGAGTCGTAACCTTTAGAGGAAAGGATAGAGATGAACGACCTCACCAGGGAGGCCATCAGTGCCTCCATGGAAGTCACACTAATTGCCTCAAAGTAACCAATTTAGAGTAATTTTAGAGCAGTCCTTGCTCTGAAAGAGTTGAGGGTCAAGATAAAAGTAAATTTGGGAGTTATTTTTACTTGCATGCAGGCCTGAAGTAGCAATCTTCTCAGCTCTGGGCAAGCTACCAAAGAGGCCTGGTCTTGTGCTGAGACCTCAAGTCCCATCTCCAGGACAGCCATACTCTTCTCAAAGCTGGAATTCTCCTGCCAGGAATTGGGACTATGTGAGGTTGGTATGAACTCCCCAAAAACAAAGTGGCTTTTCCAGCTTCCCAAGGCCTACATGCATGACAAAGAACCCCAGTTAGGTAGAATGTCACTGCAGTGCCCAGCTGCCAATCAAACTCCTTTTTACTGCCAGCATTATCCCAAGGCAGTCTCCATCCCAAGGAATACTCTGACAGGCACATCAGGGCAGGAAATAGCCAAAGGACTGTGCTGACCAGCCGAGGTTCCCTGAATGCAAAGGCAAGGGAAAAGGAGGACTGCTTCTGGAACTGGGAGTAAATACTCTTATTTATAATCTGAATTGATGGGGCCCTCTGCACGCTGGAGAAAGGAGAATCCATCAAAAACCATCCCAAAGGTATGCCCAAAAGCTCTGCAGTGACCAGATCTGTGCTGGAAGGAGAGCAGTGCCACAGAGAAGGAAACACCCATCGTGTGTGTCAGGACGAGTCCTGCCTCGAGAACGAGGGAAAGGGGGAAAGGAGAGGCTGGAGAATTTACCAGATCCCTCAAAAAACAGCAGGATTTCATCAAACACTTTGAACCAACAACAGAAATTGTACCTGTTCCAGTTCAGATTCAACCAAGACTTCAAAACAACAATTTGCACTGAGTGAAATAACACTTTTCCGTATTAAAAAGAAACAACAAACCAAAGCAAAGAAACAATAATTAAACTCAGTCACAACCTGTCTGATCTGATATCACTTTTACTTCAAAAATTGGAACATGTGACATAGAACAACCCCACAAGACACAATGTTTGCTTCCCAAAATTATTTCCAGAGCTAGACATCATTCTGAAGAACCCAAAACAAACTCCTGTTATTATTTGAGAGGATAAATGAGTATCAAACTCATTAACAGCCCCATAAGTAAGTACACAATAAAATAAACAGTCTCACAGATTATAAGTAAACATGATACACACTGTGGCTATGGTAAGTCAGCCAGGAACAGCACTGAGCTCACAGAGACCCTGGAAAAATACTGGTACTCAGCAAATTACAGTCTAGACAGTCTCCTATTTTCCCAGAGGACATTTATTTCCTCCTAGACAGCTGCAAACACTATAGAAGAAACCTTAAAACCAACCTGCCCAAGAAACACAATCATATCTTCAAACAAACCTTTTTTAGGACGGGGTTTTGTTGGTTCTGTAGCCGCTGGCAATGAAGAAACCTGAAAAGACAGAAACCAGGAGTAGTAAATCTACCAGGCAAGGTTTCTTGGAAGCTCTGTTCCAGAAAACAACCAGAAAGGACAACTGGCAAATCCCAAAGGAGGGCATAAAAATAGCAGCATTGCTGCTGGACAAACTCTGCCCTGTCAAGCAAAGCAGAGATTTTTGTTCCACAGCTCGATTAAATAAACACCCTCACTGTGCAGCACATCCCTGTTCGTGGGGTCGCTTCTGATCACCAGCATCCTGGGAAGTGATCTTTACCTTGCAAAAAAACAATACTGGAGCATTTAAGAACCTAACTGGAGATCACACAGAAAATAAGCGAAAAGCATTTATTATGAAATATTAATGAAGTTAATTAGGGCATAGCTCCCAGGGAACCATGTGAGCCCCCAGCATGTGAGCACAGGGATGTCCCATCACATGGAGGGCAGGGAACCTCACCCTGAGAACACTGTCTAGAGCTCCCAGTCCGTGGAAAATAAATTAATTTTATATGATTTTCTTACTTTGCATCAACCATCAAACCTTCATGGAAGAGAAATGGGTTTGCACAAGGAAGTATTTTTATTTTTCACTTTCCTTCTCGGAAGACACAACACAGGATTTTATACACCTGTGTCACCTCCCCTCTCCTTAATAAATAATTTTTAAAATCAGTGATTCAGTCAATCTTTGTTCCTTGCAATGTCTTGGGGACATTTTCTAGTTGCATCTTTTTTTACTGGAGGTGGAGAAGATCAGAGATGCTGAGACATGAAAAATAACCCAAGAAAGGCTCTTCCTTTTGGTTTTTTTTTTACTGTCTCCTTTTTTGTTTAACATTTTCTAAAATTTTATTGACTTTTCTGATTCCTATTGTGAAAAACTGAGTTGCTGTTTTCACAGAATTACTTACCTCGAAGCACTCCATTATCAGCAGGAATAACCAGCACAAACAGCTCACTTTCTTTATATATTGCAATTATTTTTAATCTGCACACACTTCACTCTGAGTCCTCTCACTCAGCTCCATTAAGAATTTCCTGGAGTTTCTCCTATTTCCTCCTCACCTGAGTCACTTTCTACTCATCCTTTTCTCCAGATCATTTCTAAGTACACTGAACAACCCAGGCCTGGTTCTGATCCCTGCAGGGCTTCACAGCAACCACTCTCCACCACAAAAACCTGACAGAATTATGGAATGGGTTGGGCTGGAAGGGACCTTAAAGATCATCTCATTCCACCCCCTGCCATGGGCAGGGACACCTTCCACCAGCTGAGGCTGCTCCGAGCCCCAGTGTCCATCCAGCCCTTGGGCACTGCCAGGGATCCAGGGGCAGCCACAGCTGCTCTGGGCACCCTGTGCCAGGGCCTCCCCACCCTCCCAGCCAGGAATTCCTTCCCACTATCCCATCCATCCCTGCCCTCTGGCAGTGGGAAACCATTCCCTGTGTCCTGTCACTCTAAGTCCTTGTCCCAAGTCCCTCTCCAGCTCTCCCGGAGCCCGTCTAGGCACTGGCAGGGGCTCTGAGGTGTCCCTCAGCCTCCTTTTCTCCAGGCTGCATACCCCCAACTTCCTCAGCCGCTCCTTGTGCTGCAGCCCCTTCTCCATCTGCATTACTCTTCCCCTGTCCCAGCTCCTCATGATCGATTATTAACGTTAATTACTTCAGCAAAGCCTGAATTTTCCTCACGTTTCCCATACAAAGCGTGCAGATTAAAAACTCGCTCTTCAAAAGAACTTCCAGCCGCCGCCGCCCCTCACTTCCCTTCACCGTCCCTCATCTCCCCTCCCGTCCCTCGCCCCTCCGGCCCCCTCAGCCCCTCACCGTGGCGTCCTGCGGCTCCGCCATGGCCGCGGCGGGCCGGGGTTGCCATGGCGACCGCCCGCCACTTCCGGCGTGGCCATGGCGCGCGGGGCACGGCGGGAAGCTGGCGGTGGCAGCGGGAGGACTCCGGCCCCTCCCCCACCGGCCCCCGATTAACGTGAAAAACACGCGAATAACCACAGAAATAATAAAATGTCCGGCTTTTGGAAGGTTTTATTGGGAACTCCGCAGTGTAGGGGGGAAATGAGGCCGCCACTGAGAAGGGAAGAGCTGAGCGGCCGCGGCGCCGCGCCCTCCCCGCCCCATAGCAGCAGCAGGGAGGGAGGTTGGGATGGCGGATTTTGTTTATTTTCCTTTCTATTTCCACAGTGTCTGTGGGGATGGTGTCCAGCCAGCCAGGTAATTCACCTGCCTGCGAGCGCCTGAAACCCTGAGGAGAGGAACAGCAGCACGCTCTCCCACAGAACAGGGCTCTGTCATTGTCTTCAGGTTTGCCAGCAGCCATAGGGACTGAGGACGCCACAGACCGGGCTTCCTTCCGACTGGAGCGCCCACATTCTCGGTGTGTGAGCTCCTTTCGGGGAACACGGAGTGAAAACCCAACGCCCAGCCCACCATGCTCCGGCTTCCAAGAATTCCCAGAGGGAATGGCAGGGACGGACACGGGCAGGGCCGCTCCCACGCAGCCCTCGGCCATCCCACCCCTCCAGCAGCACCAGGAAAAGCGCAGGGAAAGCGGCCGCACTCCCTCACGTTTGATTTCCAGGGCAAATAAAGGGACACAACCACATCCGTGGAACGTCGGTAGGAGCGGTGAGGGAGCCGAAGTGACCCCGCTGCCAGCTGGAAACAGCATCCCGTGTAACAGCCCTGCCTGGGATCTGCCTTTTTTATTTGATCCCTTCACAACTTCCATCCCCTGGAAGCTGGCAGAGCAGCAGGAGGCTTGGAGGACACTTGCCTGGCGAAAAATACCACAGAAGGAGTTCCTATACAGGAGTAAATTTAATAAAACCACCACCAATTGTTTACTTTAACATAGCTCTTGTTACAGAAATCATAAAAATGGACTCAGTAGCTAAACTCATTAGTTCTTTCCCCTTTTAATTGAAAAATACTCCGCTGATTTCAGCTTCTACTGCACTAGATGGAGTGTTAAATAGTTGCCAGGACAGGACGCCCAGTGATTGAGCCCAAAACAAACACAAAGACAATTCCATCAGCTTTCCTTTTCAATGTTATGACTCGTTATAATGAAGTGAAAATTAAAACAGCAAGAAAGGGTCCATTTGACAGATGAAAAGGGGAGGGAGAGGAGATCCACAGCTGAAATCTCGCCGGCAGTCTTTGGAGAAGTGGTGCAAAACACCCCTCCTTGTCCTGCCTCGGGATCCAGAACAACCCTCTAACCACGCACACACGAACACACACACACATACACACGCCTCCTCCGGGATCAGAGCACGTGTCCTGCGTGCACCAGTGGGAACAGAGAGCTGCATCTGGGCAGGTAAAGATCTGGGGCCAAAAATAAACCAAGAGAAAGGCAAGGCATCCTGAACCAGAGCTCCAGGAGCTGCGAGGGGCCGCGTCCGTCGCCAGCAATGGATACACACACACAGACCTGGGGGAGGCCCTGGACAGAAAGGAACTGCAGAAGAGGAGAAACCCAACTGCTCTGGAAAAAGCCTTCCAAAAAGAAAAAAAAATAAAATATATATATATATAGATATATTTACTACACCAGCACACGCTTCCCCCACCCAAGCCCAGGGAAAAAAACCAAAACCAAACAAAAGAATCAAACTGAAAGAAAATGCACAGCAAATAGACATAATCTTGAAGATTTTTAAAGAATAAATATTTTTTTGTAATTAAACATTATGCAAACACGTGCCACGCTTGCTCTTTGTCCATGCATATGCGCTATATACAACTTTGAAAAATACTGTGTTGTCCTCTTTTTTGTTTTAAAAGTCATATACAAAGGTTGGGGTTTTTTTTCCTTGCTGTGTACCCCCCTCCTTCCCTCCCCAAAAATCCTCTTTACAATGAGCCAATCCACATTCATCCGTGTACTTGGGTGGCAGAGAGGAGGAGGGGGGCGGGAGAGCCACCCCCCTTACCAAAGTCCATCAAAATGGCTGGTTTGGACATGAAAAGCAGTGTCAAGAAACTGGTTTAAGTTTCATCTGTACTACACACAGGAAAAGAAAGAGAGAAAAGAAAAAGGAGTCGGCTTGGAGGATGAAGCTACGTTACAAGTTAAAGTTGGAGGGTTTTTTAGTGCGTCTGTCACACTCTTGGCCGCCTAGAATACTGTTGTACAATGGTTTATCTACCTTTTTTTTTATTACAATATAATTTACTTAATTTTTCTGTTAACAAAACAGAATCCCGGTACTACAGACCAGCGGTGTAAGAGGCGGAGCAGCGCCCTGGGTGGGTTTTATTGGAATTGCATGAGCACTCTAGGATGGGAAAGGGTTCAGAGTTCATTGCTGCGGGGCCGGGCTCAGTCCTCGATGTACTCCCACAGGTCCTTCTCGTAGCCTTCATGCACGTGCTGCAACAGAACCCTCCGCCGGCTCTCGCAGTATCTGCAGGGACAGGGACAGCACAGGAAAGGCACGTCAGCAATCACAGAGCATCCCTGGCACCGAGTTATCCAAACCCACAGCATGCCTCACTTCCCAAAGAGGCGATCCCCCGAGAAGGGAGTTTGTATTTACAGCCTGTTAACAGCACTAATTATGACTGGTGGCTCCAGTCACTCAGCTCCAGGTCCCCGGTTGGAAAACCAGTGTGAAAATCAGGCGTTTTTCAGGCAAAGGTATTCCCAGAGCCCCTACAGCTGAGAAAACTTCAGGAGTAACTGGAAGAGGATAAAGCAGCAGCTGTGGTTAGAAAAAGCCTGAGTTGGTGGTGACACGTGGAATGGTATGAACTCTCCTCAAACACGGGCTAATGCCTGCTCTAAGACCCATCAGGACAACAAAAAAGCCATGAGGTAGCTGGGGAAAACTAGCTGGAAGTGTACAAGGCCAGGTGGAATGGGGCCACCTGGCCTAGTGGAAAGTGTCCCTGCCCATGGCAGGAGGTGGAACAAGATTTACTTTAAGATCACTTCCAACTCAAACCAGTCCATGATGAAAACCTCAGGACTACTGACACAGTTTTATTTCCCAGTTGAGATGGAAGCAGTCCAAACAGTTACTGGTCTGGTTGGTGAGCAGGTTTCACCTCACATCCCAACATGTGGCTCTCAGAGGGACACTACACCCTTGGAGTATTCCCATCTATGCTGACTGAAAACTGCTGCACATAAACTGATTTCAGAGTCCAGTCCAGTCCTCCCAGGATCACTGCTCCTGAGGAAAAGGGATATCACAGAACACAGCAAAGAATGCCATGGTCATGGTGTGTTAGAAGACAAAAAGCACAGAAACATTTAAGTAATTCAGGTTCCAAGAGCAAACTAAAAAAGCATCTGAGAGGCTCTGGCTGCTGGAAACCCAGCTTGCTCAGCAGTGGTCAGACATCCCTCAGGAGGAATCTCCCAGTGGGAAGCTATCCCTGACCACAACACAAACTAACACCTGGCAGGAATTCCTCACCTACTGCTCAGGACCTGATCAGAGTGACCGATTTATCCATCAGAGCAGCTGTGGCTCCCCTCTCTGCTGTCAGCTGGTGCAAGAGAAACCNCCCCCCCACAAAGTCCCATTGATTTTCAGGAGCATGTGATGGCAAACGCATGGTCTCTGCTTTCCAAACTTTAGTTCTTTTTCTGCTGGTTGGGTGGGGGGGGTGTTAATCCTGTTTTCTAGAAATGCCTTTGTAAGCAGAGAGATCCAAACAGCTGAAACCAAACCAGCCTGGAGGGCAGTTCCTCCAGCTTCTTTAAACCCACCTTGATGACATCCTGCTCCCAAGTCTTGCATCAAAGGGCACCGTGCAGGACATGATTAAGACATGAGTGAACTGGTTAATTAGGGACCTGCACGGGCTTGACAGATGCATTCTTTCTTCCCAGAAATGTGAAGGCAGGTTTGGGATACTGTTTCCAAGCAATTCAGGCTATATTAGGTTTTAATTTCATCCCTACAAAAGCATCCGGGTTCAGAGGGCTGAAGTAAACAAGCAGCTTCATCTGATATACCAAATTAATGGTGGCCTTAAAGGGTAAATTACAAAATGTCTTCAAAAAGAAGGTTAGGAAAGCTTTGTCCAACCCCAGCTGTGCTGCCAAAGTTGGGTAGGATGAGCCACCAAAGCTTAACAGCTCCTGCCACGCCCCACAGTCCACTGAGGCCTACAGCTCACCCTACTTTGGATATTTTCTTCCCCCTAAGCCAGGCGTAACAAATTCAGTGATTTTGGCAAAATGCCTCAGAAATGCAAGCCCTAATCCTGTGACTCATCCGCATTTTCAGCTTTGTACTTTTCCACTGTGCAGAAATGATTCCCCTGGGACTGAAAAAAGCACTGGCATCTGTGTCACCTGGACCCCAGTCCCCTGCTCCCCTTCCCAGCTGGGCAGGCTGCTCTCTCCCTCTTCCTTAGGGACAGCTTTCCTACACCCACGTTTTGCTCAAATGGACCCAGCAGACAATTAAAAGAGCCGATTGCTCTCTGTTGGCAGCTCATCCTAGGCCAAAGCTGGCAGCTTGGAACAACAAAGTCACTCCTTGTTCTTTGGCCCTCACTCTGCAGATCCCATCCTGGTGCTGGCCATTCCCACACGCTCCTTCTGTGCAGGCACAGCAGCGTACTGAGAGCCATTGCTTCTGGATATAGGAGTTTCTCCATTCCGGGGCTGGATCTTCCAGCTCCTGCTCTGCAGAGCAGACGGAAGGCAGAGCTGGGAGCCTCTCCCCACAAGCTGTCACCTCCCCTGAGAGCTGCTCCCAGCAGGGACACAAAAACACACTGCCAGCATCTACATGAGGGCTTCTCCAGGAGGACTCGGGGCTGGCATGGGACAGCGCTGCTGCTCTTGGATATCCAGGGACTGGCTGATCACAATGGGTGGCACAAAGCCAAGAGCAAACAGTTTCCCAGGGATGTGGCTCTGGAGAAACTGTATCTTGGCAAATGCAAGTGGCCTGACACAGGGCATGGCAACACTCGGCAGCTTTAAGAGACAGGAATATTCCAACACAAACCTGTACTTATCCTGTACTTTCTGCTTTATGTCTTGCAGCGAATCTTGGGATATATCTCGCTCCAGGTACCCAGAAAGCACCTCTGTAGCATTCTCTAAGTCTGCTTGGTTATTCTGTAAAGACAAAAGAAAAAAAGTGTTGGGGGGGGAGTAAAGGAAAGGAGGAGATTTTTATTTCAATTCAGGGATCAGTATCAAACTAAAAAAGGAGAATTAGATATCACAGAATCCCAGACTGATTTTGGGTGGGAAGGGGCATTGAAACTCATCCAGTTCCACTCCCTGCCATGGGCCACCTTCCCCAAGACCAGGTTGCTTCAAGCCCCACCCAACACAGCCTTGAACACTTCCAGGGATGGGGCAGACATAGATTTTGTGATTCTGTGACTCCTCCAGCAGATGATCCTACACAATGCCCAGAGAGCCTAAGTTTATATTAAATATTAAATATAATATTAAACCAGACTAACTTGGGTAAAAGTGGGGGACTAGAGGCCTCCAAGCATTAAATCTTATTTCCTCAGCTTTGCAATCTGAATTCCTGACAAGCCCATTTTCTCCTACCTCAAAGATAATGGACTGATTATTCTTTTTGAGGTAGAAGGCAAAGACGTAAGTGTACATGAGTGTGGCACGACACTGGCAGAGGACGTCGACTGCTTTCTTCAGGAACTGCACCTCGATCCACGACATGTTGTGCTGCTGCATCTCCTCCATCTTCTGCTTCACCTGAGCATAGAGCTTGTGCTCGAAGCGCAGGCTCTGCATGTGGTTCATGTAGCGGTTGCAGTAGAACAGGTACCTCTGCAGGGCTGCTCGGGATCGCTGTGTTAATTCCCATTAGGGAGAAAGAAAACAAATAGTTAAAACAAAGTAATGGCTGCAAGAGAAGTAAACCCTTCACAAGGCTCTTCCTGATTCAGAGAATGAGCTTCCTTTCCAAAGGAGCCTCCTCTCCCATCACATTGGGCAGACGGCTCCGCACGGCCCCGCTAACCCTGGGAAGCGCCCCGGGCACTTCCCAGCACAGCTCTGACAGTCTCACTCCCAACCTTGGAAGCAAGTACAATCACACTGTTCAAGCCTCATCACTTTTGTATTTCAGCCTCTCGACTCAAGGTACAGCACTCAAATGCTTCCCGTGTCATGACAAAAGTGAGAAGATGATGCTTTGTTGGGTTTTTTTTTTTTTGCTAATAAGGAATTCTAATTACTGTGCTTGTGCTAAGAGGGCAATCTCAGGTGGATTATAGAGCAGGGGAAAGGCACCATGTGCTAAATAGTGCAAGAGAACCAAGATGACTCAATACACAGTCATTAATCTTATTTTCTTCACACTGACAGACCAGCTGTAAAAAAATAACACCACAGGCATGGTTGAACTTGTGTGCTGCGGATGTACAAAGATAGCACATACCAGGCAAAGCCATCCCTATCTTAAAAAGTCAAAAGACTTAACTGTCCTTTGGATTTGTGCCCGAATCCGTGAATTCCTTCAGAGCAGATGTGTAGGTTTACAGAAAGCACATCACAGGGCCGGTGATCTCCCTCATCACCAAAGGTTATGGACTCACCTCCTGTGCATCCCTTGCTGCCTTTGCATCATCCTCATTGTAGCGATTACAGTTGTACCTGTAACAGGGACACCGATTCCACAGATTTCAGTCCAAATCCGTGCCGTTTGCACCACGACCTCCTCGCCTTCCAGCAAGGCACACTCCCGAACTCACCAGGCAGATCCGTGGGGCTCCCAGGGGCCCAGACACACCCAGCAGAACTCCGCCTTGCAGTTCTGGTTCCGACAGACCATGTGGTTGCAGCCCCCGTCCTTCTCGATGGTGACGTGGCATTTCGGGCATTCCTGTCCACAGGACAGAGAGCACCGTTAGCAGGGCAAGCACGGAACCCCAACAGCCTGGGGAACTTGGAAGGGTTCCCATGGCAGTCAGACAGAGCACGTCAAGTGAAATACATGATTTAATTCTTCCCTTTGGACATCGAGATCTTCTTCAGTCAGGCCTTAAAATACTTCCAAACCCGGAGCAGTTAGATAGAAAAAACTTAAGGAATAACACATTTTATCTATGCTGCTGTCACAGAGGGACACTGGGTGAGTCACTTCATGACGTTCCCCAAAATCCCAGCAGAGGGGTGGTCTCTAAGAGCCTGGGAAGCAAGCATGTGGCTTTCCTCACCACCAAGTGTCTGGTCCACTCTGGGACTGAGACCGAGCCGGAATCACGCTGTTACCAATCCGAGACACCTGCAGCTGTAACATGCCATCCAGAAAGGAGCTGAAAACATGCAGCAAGAGTCTAGTGCACTTCAAAGAAGCTGCTGTCAGCTAAAAAGACACTTCTCTTCCTGAGGTGTTTCCATGTTTCCCATCAGGTCCCTTTTTTCCCTTCATGTGACACCTCACTGAAGACTTTTCCATAAAAGCTCACATGGGGTTTCCCTTTCAGGAATAGGGCTTTTGACAAATACGAGTATCTCAAAGGGCAGCTCTGCACAGGGAAATATCTGGGGACTATAACAGCAATATTGTGGTCTCCATGAGCTTAGAAATCAGCAAATCAACAAAGCAACAAGTACAGAGAAAAAACTGCCTAAATAAAACCAAAACCATTTTAGGATGAACCAGCTCCTCATCCAGCTCATCCCACAACCATACCAGTCTTCATGGAGTTTCTGCATGAGCCAGTTTTTACATATAAGACAGTAACAAACATATCCAAACCAGTGATACACACACCTGTAAAACCAGCTGCAGCTTTTGGGTCAGAAGCGTGTGAAATCCCCTCCCCAGTCTGGAATATGTCTTTGCTAACCAAAGCAAGCAGTTCCTACCCTGGCATTCAGATAAACTCTCAGTAAAGGAAGAAACCAACATGCACAATCACTCCATAACCGCTACTTGTATATAGGACACAATCTAACAGGTTCTTGTACACCCATTCTGAGTGTCCCAGCTATTACTGCATTTTATATGAGTTTGCCAGTTTGTATTGTCAGAGACCGGAGAATTTGCACATCAAACCAATGGGATCAAGCAGCAACCAAGCACAAAAGAGGAATTTTCCAGACCTGCCTTCTCAGTCACCTGTGTTTGTCCTTCAGACTCAGAAACTGTACTACAAACAGAGTAAGTGAAGCACAGTAGCTCCTGTGCTGGTCCCCTCAGGGGCACACCACCAAGATGTCCCCTAGGACTGTCCACAGGATGGGCACTCAGCCAGGGAAGCTTGATCCCAGTTAGTCAGTGCAGTTCCATGAACTTCAGAGTCAAAAATGGTCTCTCCTTCAAGCAGAGCACTCAGTGCAGCCTCGGTTTCCCTTTTCCAGGCAGCACTCCTCCCTCTTCCAATCCTGCACCAACAAGTCAAGACTCAAATTTAGGTTTATGCCAGCAATGTCCTGCCCAACTGTGCAGATCCCTGTTCAGTCTGCTCATCAGCCAGGGTGGCTCTAAATACAGACAGTGGCCCTGTCCGTGTCACACCATGATGACCTCAGGGCACAAAGCCAGAGTGGTTTTTCAGAGGAAGTTGTGGAGCTGTGCAGTTCTTCCAGACAGATCTCCTCCCATCAGGTACCGACATTCCTCATGGGAGACACAGCCGATCCACACAGCTGCAGTGATCCCTCCTGCTGAGCAAAATCCTACAGCTGCAAGAGAGGGAGAACAGTTCCCAGGTGACCTGCCAAGCTGGAGAGGTGCCACAGGCACATCCACAGCACAGGGATGTGAGACTCCATCAATGGAAATTCTGCCCTCTTGTCTTTGAGGTGGGACCAAGCTTTACACTGTGTCCACAGCACTCAGGGCTTTGAGCTCTGGGATGGAAACTAGGACAAGACCCTTCCAGTGCCTGAAGGGGCTCCAGGAGAGCTCAAGAGGGACTTTGGACAAGCAGGAATGGCTTCCCACTGCCAGAGGGCAGGGTTAGATGGGATATTGGGAAGAAATTCTTCCCTGTGAGGGTGGGGAGGCCCCGGCATAGGGTGCCCAGAGAAGCTGTGGCTGCCCTGGATCCATGGAAGCATCCAAAGCCAGGTTGGACAGGGCTTGGAGCACTCTGGGATAGTGGAAGGTGTCCCTGCCCACAGCAGGGGTGGAACTTGATTATCTTTAAGGTCCCATTCAACCCAAATCATTCCATGATTCTACAATCTCATTACATCTTTTCTCACAGGGAATGCCATCCTTTCCAAGCCTTTATGCTCCTGTCTAGCAAAACACAAGGAAGAGGTGACGCAGTATCTGTGCAGATCCCTAAAGCTGAGTAAAAGTGTAAAGTTCAATATTATTAAAAATTAAAGCCATGAAAAGCACATACTAAAGAAATGCTGAACACCAGCAGAAAAAGAAGTAGTAACTACTCAAGTAACCAACACAACAAGCAGGAGAGATTTACAGATTAATGAGGATAGGGAAGGAAGATCTCCCTGAGAATTACGGCTACGCAACAACCCAACAGGCAGCAAATCAAGTTACTAAACCTGCAGATTATTGTGCACATTATCAGTCACAGCACAACACAGAAGTGACCTCATTAACATTGTTCCACTCCAAACAATTCCGTGCCGGGCTTGGAAACAAAAGCCTGGTCAAACCTGGCAAAGGAGAACAATCCTGATTTTGTTGGAAAAGTCCATGTATACATAAAGCACCATAAACCTCAGCTGCTCTTTTATGAAGAGGAAGCTAAATAGAAACATGTTTCTTATTTCAGGGCAGGTGAAAGAGATTAGTCCCTTCCAGAACTCCCAGAGGAACTGGTAGACATCAGCCTCCTACAGCCACATTCACAGCAATGCCTTCACCCCTAACCCATCCTATAAAAAGAATCCTCAAAACCCACAAGGATTTCTTAATGAATTTCAACAAAACCCAAAAACTTAATTATGGCTAGCACAAAACAGTACACCATTCTAACACCCCGAGTCACAGAGCAAAGCTTTTTTAAACAGATTTTAAACACCAGTTCATCTGAGAAAGGGAGATGGCACCTGGGCACCTTTAGAAAAACACAGATCACGGCTCCGGTGCGGTGGGAAATGAAGGAGCACAGCTTGATGCTGGTGCCCAGGAGAATCCCGTGTCCTGCCAGAATTTCCACGCATTAGAACAAATGCAGAATCTCCAGAAAGTACAGAGAGAGCACTTGTTCAGCCATTAAAAAGTGACCTGAAAAGGGGGAGATGTGGGCTCATGCCATTTTGTCTCGTGCAGGGGAGAAAAACAGACAATGGTCTTTCTGGAGAAGAAAATGTGCCTGGTTCATCCATCAGCCCTTCAAGCTCTGTCTGGCCTGGAAGGGAAGGATGGGGATGTGCCAGGAGCCAGAAGAAGTAAGGCTGGGACATTTTTTAGTATCAGATGAAAACCTTTCATTAACACCAATTTAAGTTCCACAATAAAAAGCCATGTCTTGTGTGAAGGCCGGCACTTTTCACTGGCTTTTTGTTTTTCCCTTTGGTATTCCAAGAGGCAGAGATTATCATCACTGACACGTAGGTTCCAAACAGTTTCCCCTCCTCCTTTTAGACCACTTTCAGATAGTCTTGATATACCTTAAGAGCCCAAAATAAATGCACAAATTCAAGTTTTCTCTATTTTTCACTCCTTTGAATGTCCACTTAACAAAAGTAATGGATCTCCGTGGTTTCTTCATTCCCAAATACCTGAAACCTGCCCAGTTTAACTCAAGAAAGGAACTACTGAAGAACCAAGTTTGACAAACCAACTGAAAAAGGAACAAACATGTAAATCCTTGGACTATTCAACCCCGTTCCTCAAGAAGGCTGAGAATTACAGGCTTGATAAAGAACTTGTATTGCCTTATCTCAACTTCAAATTAATCTAGTTAAGCTGAACTCATGTGAAAGTAGCTTATTTTAAGAAAAAAGCCATCTACTCCAGCACACTCTGCTGCAAGGGCTGTATCTTTTGTAGAAGTAGAAGGAATTTAGGTCTCCTAAGTGCAAGTAAATGAATGCAAAAGGATAAAAAAATCATATCAGAAACCACAGAACTCACTACTCGAATCTCGTTTTTCATTCAGACCACTCTACATAATTCATCAAAAAATGCATCACATCATTCCAGTTTGGGAACAGAACCCAACTCAGCTGGGTTTCACTTTTCTATTCTCTCACACAATTGCCTAATTTTCCTTTCCAACTCCATCTCCCAGGACAATCCGGAACAAATGTATCTCACATTCTCCTGTTGCAAAGGATTATCCAGATTTCAAGCCCACGATTCCAGAGGACTGGTATTTTGCTTTTACACCTTCATCTTGGCATGACAGGAAGTCTCCTTCCCTGAGAGGAGCCCACATGGGACAGGACTCATGCCTGGATGGCTCCAGAAAGCGCTTTCCAAAAGCCAGAAACAGCAACGGAGTCCGTAGTCACAGCTGAATTCCTTGGAGAGCTGTTCCCACTGATAATGAGGATTTTTGCATCTGATGGTACCTGATTCCTTTCTAGGTTCTTCAAAATGAAATTCAACACAGAATTTAGGCTGTGAAGCCAACAGTGCCTTGCCAAATACAGCTGCCCTGTTTTCCTGCTAGGAACAGTACAGGGAGAAAGGAGGGATGGATACATGCTCCAACTGCACAATTCCCATCCCCATCTATTGCTACAGCCCCACACCCAGACAGGACTTGGGTTTCTCCATGCCTCTGGTCAGGGACCAGCAGGGAACTGAGGCAGGAGGGAGGTGGCTGCAGCCCCATGATCCTGGGCTGACCCAGCTCTCTGGAGGCTGCAAAGCTCCCAGGGCACACATCCCAGCAGTCAAAGCTGGAGATTCCCACCTTCCCCAAGGCAAAGATCAGCATGAGTGTGGGTTACTCTTCCTGCCAACCTTCCCCTCAACTGAATCCAGCATCAGCTCAGAGAGAAGAATGCCATATTGTCCTTCAGGTACTTCAATGGATATGGATGCCATAAGACTCCAGGACAGCTGGCTTGCTCAAATGTCTGGAGTAATTACCCTGATGGCAATTTTTCTCCCTGTTGCAGCCTGGGCTCCTAAGTATTCCCATGTAGGAATGTCTGGGACAGTATTAGAGGAAGTAGCTTAGACAGTGATGTCCAAGGACAGCTCTGCTGCTCACACCAGACTAGAGGTACTAACAAAGAAGCAGGGCTGGTACCAGGTGCCACCCTCCAGATGGGTGTTCCCCACCCTCAAAAATCTTCTTATTCCCAAGGCAGGGGCAGGTACAAGATGGGGAACCCCAAGATCAGCCTCCTGAGGGCTTTAACAGGCAAAACAGTGGCTGTTCCAATGTCCCAAATATGTGAGACCCAAGGCTAGCAGTGCTTACACTCTGCCTTTTCCAAGCCATTGGCTGCTCTTCCTCAGGCTTAATAGGAGCAGACCCTGAAGACCCCGCAAACTCCAAACAAACCTGGCTCAGTCCCCAAGCCACGCTGGAACACACTGAGACAAAGCCAAACTCCCTTTGGTGACACCGTGAGCTCCAAGCAGGGCCCACATGGCCCCGCTCCAGCCTGATCTGAGCTGCACAGCAGGGGTTTCTCTGCCACCATAACACAACATTCCAGCTCCATGAAAACCAGGCAGCCAGCCCCGGAAAGCAGCGAGGCTGCTGCAAACAATGCCATTAACCAGTTACACAACAGAGCTAAGAAAACAAAGCAGCCATTTCCTCACTCCCTCCCCATCTTCCTCCTTCAGCGGGGAGCCCCAGGCCTGCCTCTCACCCCCAATGGGATCTGCTGCTTTTATGTCCTTGCCACCATGACAATCTTGGTTTTAATTTGTCCCAAAATGATCAAATGCTAAAGTTTCGGGCAAAGTTGGGCTAAGTAGAAGGAAGACCTTTACATAATGAAATCCCAACCAGCTGTTCTGCCAGTCTCCACCTGGAACACTGCCCAGCGGAAATGAAGGCTCCTCCAGAGGCCAATCCCAGGGATTTGAAGGCAGATGTAAATGATCCCAGCCAAACTGAGCCACGGGTGGTGGTAACACATTCCACACACGGAATGGGGCATGGATTTGTTGAGGGAAGACACTGGTGCCAGACGGGAGCCTAAAGACTTAATCTCGAGCTTCCATTGGGTCTCCAATTAATGGTTTCTTCCAAGCACTTTCCTTCACTGAACTTGAAGAAACTCACCTGATTCCGGGCATTCACACCGGTTTGCTCTTCAAACGAGCACTTCAGTGTAGTGTGGATTTTAAGGCTTGCTCTTAACACGGAACAGAAAAAACAATCCTAGTGCAGGGAATTAGATCGATGTCCTTTCCACCTGACAAATCTGTACAAAATCTCTATATAAAATATGAGAAAACCTCTCACCTTTGTGTTGGCTGCAATCCAATTGGAGGTTTCACTGTCATCATCACACTTCTTAATCCATTTCTTTAACCACTGTCAGAAAAATGATGGAAGAAGAGCATTAAATCTAACTGGAGGAACTGTAAATGTTCCCAAGACACCTGCTCACATAAAGGAAAGGTACACTCAGCCACATGGGAATAGGGGGGTGTTGGTGCTGGATAACTGTGCAAACAGCAACTAATTTATTGGCAGACAGTTCCTGCAGGTCCATCCTGATCCAGCAAGCACAAGCACCTGGCACAAACACTCCTGCAACGAGTTTGCAGCTCTTAAGCTCAATCAACACCAACTTCATGTTGGACTCTTAAATAATAAGGACATTTTGGCTTTGGGGTTAACTGTGGCCTTCCAGTACCTCAAAGGAGCCTACAAGAAAGATGGAGAGAGACTGTTTACAAGGTCCTGGAGTGACAGGCTTCCCTCTACCAGAAGGCAGGGATAGATGGGATATTGGAAAGGAATTGTTCCCTGTGAGGGTGGGGAGGCCTTGGCAGAGATTGCCCAGAGAAGCTGTGCCTGCCCCATTCCTGGAAATGTTCAAGGATGGGGCTTGGAGCAACCTGGGCTAGTGGAAGGTATCCCTGCCTATGGCAGGCTGTGGGATAAGGTAATCTTTAAGGTCCCTTCCAACCCAAACCAGCAAAACGGAATTAAGTTCCTGCAGTACAATGGATAATGCCTGACAAAGCACCAAACACTGACAGCAACAACTCGTACAGGAAAGCTCCTTGTCCAAAAAGCACCTTCACTCCTCTGCGGGGGGGGTTAAAAGGTCTAACAAATTCCTCTGCCTGGATAAGGCACTGTTCCCTCACAAGGTCCAACTGTGAGGCAGCCAGTAAAGGCACCCAGTAGGATTTCACTGCTGGTTCTCACCCTGTCATTTAAACAGGTGAGCTACTCTGCTCCCTGGTGGGAACAGCTGGGCTCAATGATCCCTGGGGATCCCTTCCAGCTCGGGATCATCTACGATTCTATGGACAGCCACAAAATCTTGGGCTTTGTTGCTAAGTCTTGCACATAAATTTAATTTAAACTTTCTCAACACACAGATTTAGACAAGAACCTTGATGTGCTCACCTTGCATTTAACAGGATCATGCCAGTTTTCACCGCAGTTAAAGCTGTAAGGGAAAGGAAGGGAAATTAAGCAAACAGGCAGATGATTGTACTTGTAATTAAACAGTGTAAGTTTTCTTCTGGGTTGTTCAAAGCCAGTCCTAAAGAAACTCAACACCCCCCCAATCCTGAAATCCCTCAAGGGCCACTTCAAAACACTGACAGAACAAGGGGGAATGGCTTCCCACTGCCATAGGACAGGGTTAGATGGGATTAATAAGCAGAAATTCTTTACTGTGAGAGTTGTGAGACACTGAAACTGGTTTCTAGCGAAGTCACCCCATCCCTGGCAGTGTCCAAGGTCAGGCTGGACGGGGCTTGGAGCAGCCTGGGATAGTGGAAGGTGTCCCTGCTCACAGCAGGGGGTGGAACTTGATCACCTTTAAGGTCCCTCCCAAGCCAAAGCAGTCTGGGACTCCATGAACACACAGTACCACACTTGCAGGGCAGTGAGCACAGAGCAGTATCAGCACCTTTCCCTTGATGGCTCTTACCAGAACTGACGGCCACATTTGCAGCGCACGGGTTTAGCATCCGGGTATTGGACTTTAACGACGTGGTGGCAGTCGGGGGCAGGACACCACTTTAACAGTCGATTACACTGCCAAACAAAGCACAGATCCAACATCACAGGGGAAGGATGTGCTCAAGGGCAGCTCCTGCCCTGCATCCCTTTGTCATGGCTGCAAACAGCTAAGAAATTAAAACCGAACCCACTGCACCCATCCCTTCTGGCAAGGACTGAAACCTTCCAGCTTCCTCCCTGGGCTCTACAGGACAGCTGAACCCACACAACTGGGAAACTGGGACAGCGCAAACATCTTGCAAAGCACCTTTCTCCAAGTTTATTTTGAGGCTACAAAGCTAATAGTATTTTGCTAAAGCACTTTTGCAGTTTTATTTCAACTGGCAAAATGTTTAAGGCATGTTCTTGTTTACAGCATTTCCTGGTTTTCAATGTGAAGTGTCTCAGGTAACATTCAAGAGTCATAAATATTACATAACTATTATATAACTATTATAACTGTGTAATTCTGCTTCTCAGAACCCAGACATTAAGCAACAGCTCTTACATTCTCTTTAGCTCTTTTGTCCTAAAGTTTTTTTTAGTGTTTTCCTACAACTATCCCTGTAAGGCAAAGGACCATAAAACAACCCCTGCATTCACACATTCTAAACAAGCCTCCAGCCTACACGTGTTGTCTCTACACGTGTGAGACAAAAACAACCTACAAGCCATTAAAAATCTCAAATAAAAACTCACCTCTACAAAACTATTGGTTATTAAATGCTGGTACTTTAATTTAACCTTGGAATCTGTGATCAGACGCCTGTGGGAAGGGAAGAAAGAGAAAAACTGTAGCAGAAATCTTGTTTTTCCCATACACCGCCAGTAAGTTAAGACAAACAGGTTTGATTCATCCTTCTACACTTGCAGGTACTTTTTGTACTTGCCCGTTCTCTTTTTATTTGTTAGATCAATTATGATTATGAAAACTACATTCATTCTATTCAATAAATAAATATATATATAAATATATTAGCTTCAGAAGCAGAAAGCTCATGCAGTTCAAAAGAACTGAACCTCTTGGTGTGAGGATTTTTATTTAAAAACACTTTCCTGACGAGCCCAAGAAACAAAGCAAGTAATTTAATCAGTTCATTTACATAAAGCACGCACATTTTGTGGCAAATGCCTTTAAAAAGCTCCAGAACAACCCTTGAGTGGCTAATAAGTTTGGGAAGCCTCATGTTAGCTGGGTGTCAGTGGAATGCTACAGCTTCAGCTTAAAAATTAACGGTGTTTTAATCTATTCACCATAAAAACAAAGTTTATTTGAATTCAGCATCACTAGGGGTGTACACGACATGGACTTTAAATTCATTCCAGTCTGCTTGGAACTGGGAGAGCAGAGGAAAACTGACTGACAGGAACCCTTGACAAGCATGGTGACCACTTTTCTCCTGGGCACACCATCCCAGCTGGCATTTGCACACTGCCCAGCCTAAATGCATCCAAAATAACTTAATTATGGATTGCTGAGCACTTCTAAAAATGAATTTTGGCTATGACTGAAGTGTCTTCCCAATATATCTAAATATAAAGCTGCACTAACACACCCTTTGTGGCATTCCTGGTTTAAATCCTACTGTGGAACACAGCTTTATACAGGCCATACTATGGATAAATATTGGAATTAATGGATTTTCCTGTCCAGCTGCAGCCAAAACTAAGTGTACTCCTGCATGTTATCCTTACAACACTCCCTGAGGAGCAGCGTGTGCCCATGGGATGTGCACAAATCCCAGCCCCGGGCAGCTGGGGAGCTCCTCACCCAAGCACATGCTGGTTATTACATAAATCACAGCACGTGGCAGCTCAATTCCCAGGGCTAAAATAAAAACAAATCAGCTGACAAAGCATCTCTCCTGCAATGCAATGGAGTCAAACTTACTGAAGAATGAGAAAACTATTTTAATTTAGTATGAGTTATAAATTTCTTTTTTTTTTTACTCCATAGCTGGGCTTCAAGACGAAATATCACTTTGAAAATGTACTGTATTATAACAATATAACAGGTACTGGAATTTAAATTAGTAGCCATGCCATGACTAACCAGAGCACATAATCCACTGGTTTTTACCTTATCAACATGCTCTGATTGCCCCAATCAACATCACTAGGTCAGGATCTCCAAGAATTTTGCTTTGAATATTATTGTGTTTTGGCAAATCATGAACGAAACTAGACAAATTAAGAGATGAAACCTATGCCCAGAGCCAAAAACTAAATCATATTAATTTTGTGTTCATATCTCTTGGAAACTGAGAGTTGGAGACTTTGTAAACAGGAAAGGACCTAAAAAGTAATAACTAAGGACACAAAAGTGGGTGCAGGTTCCAGTTGAGATCATTTACATTTTTGCCATATATATTGACATAGCCTAAGACTGCCACAGTTGTCTATCTTAGCTTTTAAAGGAAAGAGTTTTTCAAAAAATGCACCTTCCTTCCCACAAAAATCCAGGTGACATCAGGGAAAGGTGGATTTGTACCTCTAGAAACAATTTCTAGTTTAACTCAGACAAATGGGACTTGTTTGCTTTAGCACCCAGCTGCCACCGCCCTATCCCAGGCCTCATCCCTGCCCTCTCCAGCCAAGTGGAATCCCACAGCACTGCCCTCCTTTTCTTCCATCCTTTTCTTGCTGCTGTTGCCACTGCAGCCTCCAAAGGTTTCAGCTACTCAATTTCACACGCACTGCTTGAACAGCTCATTCCAACTGTTGCAATCAAGAAAAAACACTCAAAGTCCTGCTGAGAGTGTTCGACACCACAAATTGAAGTTCAACCTCTGGTAAACAAAAATCTCAATCAAATTACTCAAGATATGCCAACTTCAGCTCAGTTTCCACCCACTGGGCTCCACAAACCACCCCTCAACAGGGCAGGAAAGCATTTCAGCTACTTCCACTTCCATCCAGCCTACACTCCATGAGTAACCAAGAGCCAAAATTGGGAAAATCACTACTCTGAAAGCAACTGATAATAAAAAACACCAAATTCATATCAATGAGTGAGTCAGGCTTCAGGAAAGAAAGACTAAGGTAACAGAATAAGCATCTACTGAGATTCGTTTAGCAAGAAGAATTAAAATGAGCTTGAACAAAGTTCAGAATTATGAAGGATATTGCTCATGCAACAACCTCCCCCAGTATAAAAGAGAAGGAAGCTCATGGAATTCACTGCTCCACCATGAACTAACAGTCATTCTACAGCTGGACAACTTGATAACTCCAAGGACACAGCCTGACACACCAGCTTAATCAAATCTTGTGTTTGAGGGTCAACTGCCTCCTATCAGAGGGCAAAAAACACACTCTGCATCAGCCCTCAGGACTCCTGTCCTCTGACTCACCTATTAACTACAGCTATAGGGCTTGGGGAACCAGTGGGTTGACCTGGGTAGAAGTCCTAAATTCCTACGTAAATCAAAGGAAACAAAATGCACAACGCAGTAAAACAGGGTTTGGAAACCCTGGTGTCTCACACTGACCAAACTGGTCAGGGAATCTTTCCTCCCAGTGCCGTCACATGGGGTTTTCACACCTAAACAGGAAGTCCAGAGACATTCTGGTATCAAAACAGACAGTACAAGACAGGTTTCTCTGCTGCCTGCAAGCCTCTGTGCAGTTTGTTACAAGCATTTTAATAGATTTGAATAGCACACAAGTAACACAATGGAAAGAGAGAGCAAAGCCAAGAGCATTACTTACATAACTGTATTGTCGTCCACTAAGATATCACAGCCATGGGCAGGGCATGAAATGGTCTGAAAAACACAGAAAGGTCATAGGAGGAACAGTGGTTATCCTGGTTTTGCATCACAAGGAATTCCAAGGCAACAGACTTCACTACAATCCATAGCCAAAGGAGTGCCCTGCCTCTCCCACCACATCCCAGGCGTGCCAGTGGTTCCTCCTTCCCCAGCCCAGACACCTGCACCAACTCCACAGAATTCTCTCCAGATTCACCTTAGAAAGGCCTGCAGCCCCAAAACCTTTGAGGTTTGGGTTTTCTCTGGGTTTTTTTGGGGCTTTTTAAACTTTAGCAGGAAAGACTCTCCCTCATCTCTCCAATATACAGAATTTCCAGAAATAAGCCATGAGGTGAGTTGAGATTTTACCTGTCCCATGCCTTCCTCCATTATTTTGGTAGTTAAATATTCACTCCAGCACTGCATACAGAACTTGTGTCCACACTCTAGGCCAGTGAAGTACTGCAATGACAAAGAACACAAGACATGGCCTCACTTTACCACACGGATTCACTCCATAATTTCATCCTTCTTGGTGCTGTGCCGTTCATCCATCCCGTCCCTCATTCCCCACACCAAACTTGAGACACTGCAATTCATTTTGCATCATCACCCCTACAGAACATTGCCAAGGCAGCCTTAGTCACTGCTCCGAAGCCAGACCATAATCCCCAACCCCAGCAGCACAAAAAGGTGTGGCTCCTGCCCATTTAAATGTATTCTTTATTTTAGGAGTGTATATGGAGCACAGCATGGCTCTCTCCCATTTTACTCTGGAAATCAGTCAAATAAATGCAACACCAAATAGGTCACAGTGATAAGGATACAGAGTCTTCATTCCTCCTATTTTTTCCCCTTGGCACATGTGGGTGCTGCCCAAAAGTCCCAAACCCCCTTGGGGAACTTCCCCCTGAAACCCAGATGCTCATGAGATGAGGACACTCAAGATCCTAATTGGCAGGTGTAAATTGCTAAATAAAATTCAATAATGGTCTGCTGTCACAGACAGCAACAGGGACAACTCTGTCCTTGTCTGCATCATCTGCACAGAGCTGCCAAGATATCATCTGGGACTGAGTGGTTACACAAGGGGTGGAGAAGCAAACACTGCTGAGGAAAGACTGGAATTAAAGTACTTTTCTCTGGTCAGCCTGAAGTTATTTTATACCCAGAGTCAGCACCAAGGAAAAATGTATTTAAAACACTTCATTTGTACCACTATAGAGGTAATTTCTGGCTCAGCTTTTCAAACCAACTTCTCAGCCAGTGAGATAAAACCAGAACTCTACCCTCAGATACCATCAAATTATGAAACTCCACAGAGGAAAGAACCCAGAACCCTCTGTGGAACAGCCCAAACCAACAGCAGGATGGTGGCAATTGAGGAAAGGAGAATCCACTTGAGGCAAACGTTCTTCCCAAAGCACCTTCTCACACACGACAGATTGATTCTGTCCATCCCACAGAGGTGTAGCAGCTGTGCTGTGCTGTCTCTGGATGCTCTGGCATGGGATTGCCCAGGGAAGGTGTCTGTCAGCACCCCTTTCCCAGGGGCTGGCAGGCTGTGATTACACTGCTCTGACACTCCTGTCACCAGCACAGGCTGCAACCTGTGAGCACCAACATGGGTGAATCTGACCTGGTTCCATGTAAAAATAGAGACATCCACCCCAAAAAGAACAATAAAGAGATCAGAGAGGGGGTTGACACCTATGTGGTGCCAGGTACACTGGCTCCAAGAGTGAAAAAAGACACCTTCCGTTTTCTGAACCCTTACTGATCCAGCTAACAAGGTATCTGGTGCTCCACAGATGCTGCTGTGGCCAAGTGACAGCTCCTGGAGATGCAGAGTTAGAATAAAAACACTTTAACATCTGTAACTTTTGGGATGCCACAGCATGAAACCATCCCAAAGACAGCAATGGCTTTTCCATGAATTTTAGCTTCTCCACATGTGATGGGAAGCAAGTACAGACAAGGGAATCACCCCTTATTGAACCCAAATACTCCTGCAGCAGGCACACACAAGGAACCAGCACAGACCCCATCTTCATGTAAGACCTCTTTTCATTATTTCAGGCAGGGAAATGCTCTGCTCAATGTCCACAGAAAGGCAGCCACCACCATGCTTCCTTCTAGGCTGAAAGGAATGCAGAGAATCTCTCAGCTCTTTTCTTTACTTTGAGGGAGTTCCCAATTATTTTATTTGGCTCAGCTGACAGCAGATAGCAAGGGAGCAAGTAGAAAGGCCAACATAAAACCACCAAGGACATGGGGAACAGTAACTCCTTAGGCAGCCCAGGGAACAGCTCTGCTATCACCACATCTGTGCTCAACATCTGCAGCCTGGACAAGGCAGGATGTTCCCAAAAACTCCCCCAGCCCTGTCTCTTGAGGGTGAGGGGCAAGAGAGGAGGAAGGCAAAGACACGACCCTCCCAATTCCTGTCTTACCAATAAAGGTGTCACCCTAAGTAACTGCTGGGACCTGACAGTGCTTGACAGGGACACAGAGCAGGTGAAACATCTCCCTTGAGTCCTCAAACTTGCAGGGTGAGAGCTTCAAATGCCTTGTTTGGCAGGTGCTTCCCAAAACCCCAAACCACAGTTCTTTGGAGGTGACTGAAGAGCTACAGAGACTTTGCAGACAGGAGAGAGGGAATATTCAAGACTAACAGTGCTGCAACAACTGTAAAACCTTTTAACACCTCCAAACTCTCAGCTTTTCACAGGCCGAAAGGGGCTCTCAGGGCAAAAACCCCCCAGCCTTCATGTGGAAAAATAATTAGCTGATCATTGCAAGAGGATTTTCAAAGCTGAGGTTTTAGGTTGGGCACTGAACATAAAAATAATCCTGTAATTTAAAATTCATGTTGACTAAAACAGCTTCAAAACAGATTTCCATCACCTTAGACACAGACACTACAGCCTTTTACAGAACAAATAATAAATACTAGCTGTTGTATAGGCTCCAGCTCTTTTGCAGGACAAAGAAACAGAGGTTCCCCTCTGATGTCTTTTAACACCAGCAACAGAGATAGCCCTGCTCACCTGCAACATCCCTCTGCTCCAGCTAAAAATCTGCTCTTCTAACAACTGGGCCACTGCTATTTGAGCTACAAAATCAAGAATTGTTACTGTGTTTTGTGCTGTTCTTTCCAGTTTCAAAACTCTGGACAATGCTGCGATGTGCTTTTGGGGGTTGTCCTGTTCAGGGCCAGGAGTTGGACCTGATGATCCTTTTGGGCCTGTGCCATGATTCTATGATTCTGCTTCCCAGGTAGCACAGTACCCCCAGCCACAGGCCTGTCACTTGTGAGTTGTAGCCCCACCCAGCGCAGCATCAAAAAGGAGAGAGCAATATATTAGGATATATTGCATTTTTTTTCAAAGCACCTCATCATACAAAGCAGGAATTTGCCTTTCCAGCTACTCTCCAAGAAGGAAGTCGGGGCACACAAGGCTGAAGAGGAGACACGTGAAGCCTCATGGTTCCTGGCTCAGAGCAACAGGGACCTTAATGCTGAGAATGGGAGGCCTGAAGCTGGGCTTTGCTCAGCTCTGCCTACTCCAGGGAACAAGATCCAGAGCAAGGGAGAACCAGGGAACTTCACTCCAGGCTACTCCTGAACCCCAAAGCTCATCATTGGTTCCTTGCTGAAAACACACCCAGAGCAAGAGCAAAGCCTTATGTCAGGGTAGCTTTGCCTGGAAAGGCCCAGGACATGTTTTAAGGTGTTCTGGAGTGGCAGCTCCCTCACAAAGAGCAGGTTCCAATGAAGGAAGAATTTCTTACTACCAGCACTTGGCCTTTTGATGAACTCTCCTATTTGAGCTTTTCCACTCATCTCCTTTTCTCCCAGATCTCCCAACGGTATGTCGTGCCCCTGGGAGCCCCAGCAGAACTGAGAGCTCTCAGCAGTGTATGAAAATGCTTCAGTTTGGTCAACAGTGACAAAAGAAAGCAGCACTATCACCCAGGACAGTGATGCAGAGCCCCAGCAAGCACTGGGTAACACACCCTCATGTCTGACCAAGACGGTGTTGTCCAAACACAATAAAGATCCAAAGATATTCACATTTTACTTCTACTACTTTCATTCTAGACTTTCTGGTTTGACTATTTTGTAGCATTACTTACTGCTTTTAAAAGCTGTTTTCTACCTTGTCTTTCTATTTAAGTAAATCCCTTTGCCCATCATGCTTTTCACAGATTTTTAATTTCACATATCATTTATCTGTACATCTCAGCTGGTATCTGACCTTTGCAAACATCACCTGCTTCCTTTTTCCTGAACCTTATGACACTGCTGCCCGGCCCCAGCACCCTCAGAGGTGCTCTGCAGGAAAATGTGAAGATTCAGGTAGGAAATTTGGGGAGTTGCTGGTCAGGCAGCACCGAGGCCACTGGGTACTCACTGAGTTTGGATAGTTCAGATAGCAGATCTGACAGGACATGTCCTGGGCTGACGACCTGGTGTTCATCTGGCGCGTTCGTGACTTTTTACTTGGATTAATTACGTGACACTCTGCAAAGAGCTTCTCCAAGTTGCCATCGAAGTACCTGCACAACACAGGACAGAATGAAAATTTAACCACCTTCTAAATCATTTTTCTATTCCATGTGACAGTTAAGTGTACAAAGATGCTTTTTATATTTCAAAACTCACACACCCACTACTTCCAGCAAACTCTTTGCTAACACAACACAGAGGTGGATATTAGACAACTACATAATTTCAGAGACTCTCACTTGAATTACACACTCCTGAAGTTCAGGCACCTCCAATTCTTCAGCTGCATTTCAAGTAATTTGTGGTTCTCCCCAGTGATTGCTTTGCATTACAATTCCAGGACAGGAAACTGGAGCAAGAACACCTGAGTTTGCAGTCCAGGCATTGGAACACCTTCCTAAAGCACAGGTTTGATGCCTTCAAGCTCAGTTTTTTTCAGCTGAAGCCTTCCATTTTTCCTAATATTCTTTGAGCATCTTTTCTCTTCAGTCAACCCGAGGTACTTTACCAACCTCCTAAAAAATACAGTTCCAAGCTTACAGTGCTTCCAAAGATGAAGCACCTATTGGAAACAAGGATGCAAAATTGCTTGGGGGAAGAAAAAAGATCACTTCCTTTCTATTTCCTATTCCCTTAAGGAAAACAATACTGGTTTGCTTCAAAGGCTTATAAAAAGCTCTTCCTTGGAGAGGAGGACCAAACTGGAGAGAATCGTTAGCAGAAAGCTCAGCCCCTTCCCCGAATCCTTCACACACCTTTCTCCAGACTGCAGCAGCTGCAAAGAACTAATTAAACCAGACAATTAACTAGCCCCATCACCTGCACACATCCCCCAGCCAAACCCACTAAGTAATTTCCCGCTCCCTTACAGTTCTACCTACCAACAAGGCTTGATTTATAATTGAAGAAATATAAATTTTTCTGCTGTTTCATATATTTCTCAATGCAGCTCATGTATTTCAGATCTTAAATTTCAAGACACTGAATCTGGAAGAAAGTGGTGAATTCTGGCACCACAGCATCCATAAGGCTTTGCTACTGTTCTTCAATGTTAGCTCAGGATTTTACTCAACCAAGTTCTTTTGTTTGCTTAGAGGAGTATATTTAGAAATTTATATGCTATATTTAAATAGAAAAACATAAAATAATATATTTAGAAAATCTTACCAAGTGAATTCAGTGAAGTCCCATTATAGGCAGTATTTGTTTATTAAGATTCATGGGTAAATATTAAGTCCACAAAAGTTTTCCAGCCTTCCAACTGTTCTTGAAGGCAGCAGGAGCAGCACAGGACATGCTCTGAGAGAGCAGATACACAGCTGGGTGTGAAGTCGTGCAAGGGAAATAGTTTTGTATACAAATGCTGTGATGCAACTTGAACCCTGATACTCATGGCCAGCTAAATGCTTATGGAAATACCAGAGGTTTTGTAGTAGTGGGCTGGTTTGAAGGGTGAATATCCACGTCAGGAACTTGACTTTTTTCACCTGGAATTACCTATCCCCTACAAATACCTATGGCTAGCATTCCTGCTTCACCATGCTGTTTTCTTTTCATGCATTTTCTTTCTGAATAAGTAATTTCCACATTTATTTTCATGTATGTCTCTCAGACTCAAACTCATGCTGCCACTGGGCCATAAGAACTCCAGAAAATGCAGAGGAAAACATGAAAACATGCAGTTCCAATGGATACTCCAAAGTCCAACAGCTCTCTAACTGCTCTACCACTCCTTACACAAACATGCCAAGGGCTCAGTCAGAAGACTCCTGCAGTTCCATTCACTGGTTAGGAACAGCACCTAATTCCAATTATCATCCCTTTTTCCCAGTTGTTCCAGCATCACCACAGACCATCCATGCAGGCAGATCTCCCTTTGCCCTTCTGATGTTCTTTGGTCAAAGGACTCGCAGGCAGCAGCTCTAACACCCTTCCCTCCCACAGCAGGTGAGCTCCATGTGACATTCGCCCACTTCCCTGGCCAGCAAACCTTCTCCACCACCAATTTCCATTTCCATTCACCCTCCCTTGAATCCAAGGAAGCCAAAACAGATCTGACCCTAATCTCATACAATTTCACGTAGGTTTCTCCTGCAACTCTCACCTAATGCATTGCAAAAGATGGCTACATTTCTCCAGAGCTCCTCCATGACAGCATCCCTCCTCACTTCCTTCACAATTCCAAAAATTCTGATTTTTCCTCAAATATTCTCTATTAAAGGGTTGGTTCTTGGTACCTCCATCTTTATTCTCATCCTAGAGAGGAGCACAGCACCTTTAACAGCCCTTTATATCCTCTGCCCTCCTTTCCCTTTACAATGCAGATATTGAGTAATTCCAGTATTTCTAGCATATGAGAATTTCCTCTATTAATTCTTCAAAGTTCATTTGCTTCATCACGAAGTTCAGGGTTTTTCTGCTATTTTCAAATGAATGGACAACCCAGTGTTTGTCTATTATTTTCAAGTGTTTCTACTTACCAAGACCAAACCTATAACAATACCAAGTCTTTTTGGCAGAGAGATCAAGCTGTCAGCCCCTTTATCTCCTCAAAATTCCCTCCTGCTGTTTCTAACTGCCTAATCGCCATTTTCCAGACATAATCAAATCCTACCCATGGGAGTATCAAAAGATAAAAAGCCTTTTCACTGAAAAAAAATTGCTGCTAGTACACACTTTGGGATATTTACTTCCATGGAAGAGCATTTGTGGGTGTCAGTGCATCAATATACTCGCAGTAAAAGATACAGCCACATCAAAACTCCTGCCATGCACCATTTTTCACCTGTTCAGCCTCTGCTGAAGAGTGTAAAGTATTTATTTGCTCCAAGGAAAGCAGGCAGCCAGGTTCCGGAGAAGAGGCAATCTGGGCATTTCTGACATCCCTCCTCCACTCAGAGGGAACAGGGACATGTGGCCACCAAGATAAGCAGCTACAAGGGACTGCTGTTTCTCTGGCTGTGCCTCCAGGGATTAAACTGGGCCCTGGGGACATGCTGAGACACTTTTAAGAAAATAACCAGGGGAAGACACGTAAAGCAGGAGAGCTCCATTTTAAATTCTTAATCACACAGAGGTTCCTCCCCAAACTCCCCTCAGGAGAGGACACCATCAGCCATAGTAAAACTGGAGGGTAATCAAGATAAGGTTCAAGCTAAAGCACTTTCTTCACTTTTTTTTGAGGCGACATGGTCATTCTTCACCTGCTGTTCTCCTGTCCCTATGAATCAAGCTTGCAAGACCCAGGAAAATAGTATTTGACATCTTTATTATCCTAAACACATGCAGCGTATCAGAGGCTGAACTAATATTTCCTCCACTCCCCACTTCCATCCTACAAACAAATCCACCCCAAGCCCCTAGTTTTGCTTTTGCACACAAACAATTAGTGTTTCACCAGAGACAGGGCAGTTTTTCAATTGTGGCTGTTATTACTTTACTGTAGGTGGAATAAACACCTGTAGCATGTCTGCCCTCTGAACACCACTGTGCAATTACTCCATGACAAAGCTGGCACAGACAGTAACAACCCACTCGTTAAAAACAGGCATAACAAGGCTAAAGAAAAGTTGAGAAAACAGAGAAATTTTTTTTTCAGACCGCCCCACTTATCACAAAAAGAGAAGCCACTTGGTTAAAGTGCTTTCCTCCAGGCCAGGTCTGATAAGGCTGCTGGGAGGTCGTGCTGACTCACCATGAGCTAAGGGAAAACAGGCACTGATTAGGAACTGCAAAATACACACCACCAGGAACTTTCATACTTTGAGGTTTTTCCTCCCCTGAATCCTCCCCTATCACCACAGCAATGACCAAACCCTCCTGAACACCAAGAGCCTGCTCTCAGCCTCCTACCCAGCTTCCTATCACAGCTGAGTACTCCGAAAGATTTCATGGAAGTTATTTGGTGCTGAAGTGACAGAAGGCAGCACCACCAGGCACTCAAGGGATCATGTTTTGGTGTTTTTCTACTACAACAGGACATCAATAAGCACCAAAACTGGGACTAGTGTGCAACAGGTCCATCTAAGCAAGTCATGTATTCTATTACTCACAGGGGTAATCCTGCTGAGTTAAGTATTTCAATGAATATGTTTACCTGAGGATTTGTAAATATAACATGTACTTAAACTGTAAAAGCCTTAACAATAATACCTCACATTGACCTGGCTGGCACCTCCCTTGAGAAAAAACAAAACAAAAACAAAACGACAGCCCAATTTTTATTTTTAAATTGATGGCAGCCCTAAACAAGCTTTCAACTACAAGGGACAAAACCTACTGTACAAAGGGATGGCTTTTCAGTGCACTTGCATAAAGCTATCTCACAGCCAAGGAGAGTGAACTTTACCCTGACCAAGAGAACCAGCCCAAGAAACTCATATACCAAGTGAACAGACATGTTGCAGAGCAGGAATTAAATCAGAATTCTTAACAGCTGTAGTCAGAGTTAAATAGCGGATATATTTGTAACACAAAGCTTTCGGACTTCCAGCATTTACTAAAAGAGGTCAATCTCAGGAAAACAAGGACTAGGAAGGCTGTAAAAAGATACAATCACTTCCGGGAAAAAAATCTAGGTTAAACAAAACATAACAGATACCTGAATACCATCACTAACCAAAAATATTACACAAAGGGGGCTAAAGCTGTCCTAAATCCATTAGCCAAGGATAGCAGAAATATTTCTACTCCAAAATAATTACTAACATTGTGAAAACCTTTGCTCCTCTTTCCCTGGGTGACAGAGTACCAAAGTACAGGGGCTCAGCTCAGAGCTCAGCGAAGGGACATTTAGCAATTCACAGGAGCACCAACAACTGCTCCGGGTTTACCAAGCACATCTCACCTTCCCATATCCTCATCATCAGACAAAGGAAATGGTAATTAAGAGGAAAGTCAAACTCATGATCCTACCAGGCTCTCCATACCCACCCATTTTTCACTTCACACATGGTAAGACCAGCAGAGACCTCAACAACCAGCAAGTCCCTGCACAGCTTTTACTGTTCCTTTTCGTCCAGATTAATACTACCCCCAGTTTCGAAAGTAAGTTGAATTCTCCAGCTCCCTCAACTCTCTTCAACATCAACAGTGGCATTGGAATGAATCAAATGCAGCTGGATTTGGTCTCCACTGTATAACAACAAACTGAAAAGTACCTTTACCAAGCAACATTCCAAGAGCTGGGAATCAAAGATGTGAAATAACCATAAAACACTCTGCTCCAAGGGGGAGGGAGAGGCAAAATTCAAGCCATTATTTACATACACTGAAGAAAACCTGGAGCTGTGGAGATGATGACAAGGCAGGACCATTATCAGTCAGGAACAATTTAGACTTGGCCAGACCAGCAAATAAACATGTCAGGAATACACATGCCAGCATGACAGGCAAGAGCAGCTAAACCCAAATCCAAAACAGTTGCTAGATAACAAGAACCTGTTCCTGCTTGCTTTTTTCCATAGCCTGTCCAAATGCTGTGCCTGTTCATGTTCAAACTGGAAATCCCTCTTTCCAATGGGCAACTTAACTTCCATAACTTCTAAGTCTAACCAGGCACCAGTAATATTAAAACAAGGAATCACAAATCACCCTTAGCTGGGAAAGGGGGAGCATTTGGAGCTTACACAAAATATTCTCCTGCCACACACTGTGAATTCATCCATCCTCAATTAATCCAGGAACAAACATTTTTTCCAGCTCTGTGGCACAAGGTGGTTGCATGCTAAGGGGGCTGCTTACCTCTCCATCAGCTTCTCCTTATCCCAGTTGAAATGGCTAAGCAGTATTCGAGTGATAGTCGCTGGATTCTGGAGAAAGAAAAGAAAAACAATCAATAATTGAGTAACCAAGCTGGAGTGAGAACACCAAGCAGAGCTTTGAATAGGCAAAGGGATAATCAGGGTGTCTGATAATATCATCTGTTTAAACAATAAATGTTTACTGGCATGGACTGGGAAATAGCTGGACGTGACAAATAGACAAATTTAAAACAAAAAATATCCAACTCCATAAATCCAAGCATCTATATAAAATGAGAATTTGGCTGAAGATTTAAGGACCAGATTATTTACACCTACCACAGTGTCAACATCTCCACGTCCAACATGCCCACACAATGCAATTCCAGGATATCTGTACAATGCAGGAAGGGCTGATTTCCACCCATCACACCCATTTTTGCCACAATCTCCACACTACTTGCAGAGCAAGAATATTCCAGCCCCGACCATCAAAACACTTGGGCTGAAAACTCTCCCAGAACACAAGTGGCTGTCAGTGTAAGAGATGACAAAGTCCTTGGAAGACCCCAGATGTTCCTGAAGCACGATAAAATGAGCCATACAGTTAAGAAAAGAAATACAACCTAGAAAGGTCAGAAAAAAGATGGAACATAAGAGCTGATTTTCACTTCTGTACAAGTTTCTATTTCAACTAAATCTGTATCATCAGCCAAGAGTTTGATTATACAAGAAACACACCAGACCATATGGCTTCTGTTGCACCCCAGAACCATGTTTTAGCTCCCCAAATCCACTCTCTGGGCTCCGTTTTAGGATCATTTGCATGCAAAGGAGACAAAAGCAGGGCCTTGAGAGCGGCTGTGTGTACTTTGCCATTTGACACCAAAATGGAAGTTTGCCTCAGGGCCAATGTTCAATGGTCGCTCTGAAGCTGTTGAAAAGTAGGACATAAACCAGCAATGTGATTTCCTGAGCCCTGGAGCTACAGCCACAACCTGATGCTGCCAAAAGCCAATGCTGTCACTCACAGCAGGAATCCCACCCCATCCCTGCATGTCCTGCCCTCACCAGTCCATACCACTACTGCCATTTTATGCTGCAAATAATGGCTCAGAAACTGATCTTCTTTTTTCCTTTAGGTTGTTTCTTCCATGGTATCAGTTCTCCAGCCTATCTGATTGCCTGACCACACAAACAGCTGCATTAGCACAAGGGGAAAGCAGGACAGCCTCTTTCACCACCAACACCAACAAAACCTTCCCTGTAATAAAGCCCTCGGGTGACAGTGTAATAAGCACAAAGAACCAGTCTTGTGGTTTATACGATAAAATGTGACACTCCTCTCCTTCTACAGCATGTTCTGACTCTTATTAATGCCAGCACAGATTGTTTTAGGCCAAACTAAGGGTTTTTTTCCAGCTTAAAAAGCCCATATGAACCAAAGCAGCTATAGGAAGGTTTGACCAGAGCCCTGATGCAGTCCCTGTGGAGCCCCATGAACAGCTGGGACAGCAGATCTATCAGTATGGGGCAGGAGACACCAGAAATGGGTATTGCCCAACACTGCAAGGTGACAATGTGGTTCTGGTCCATATCTGAACCAGTCTCCCAGGTGACAGGGATCCAAGCTCTTCCGTGCAGCAACACGAGGTGCCTGGCTGACAACTACTTATCACCACCTCTCCAACAGCATCCCTCCCTCATCCAGCCCTGCAGAGGGGAGCAAGCAGCTCAACCTTTTCAGGTCAGTCCTGCCAGCAAGAACCTCGATGGGAATTTAAGGGTCTCCTTCACCAAAAGGCTCCTCCAGCAGCCTCTTTCAGGATTTAATTTCTGATCTTTCCATGTTATTTTTTATTTGAGTCTCCACAACATCCTTTTCTGTAACTATCTGTACTATGTAGAAGCACCTTAAAGGGGTTTTTAAAAGCTCACTTAGACACAATTCCTAGAGCAATTTAATCAAAGATAAAAATATACCTTAGTAAAATAAACCAATCTTATCTCTAGATTATCTTGGTTATGATACCAGCCCCTGTAATTCTCCAGTTATGAATTTCAGACAGCAAAGCACACAGCCCTTCAACATAAGGAGTCTTCACTCAGCCCAGAGATCTGCCAGATGTACAGAGAAACACAGTTTTCTTCATTTCTCAAGCAAAGGCATTGAGAGTGCTTTAATTAAAATCAGCCTGAAGTCTTGTCCTACCTTCTGCCACAGCAGCCCACTTGGCCACTTATTAAGGCTTCTGGGAATACCTATTAGCTTAACAGGCTAAGAGGCAGCTGAGGTAGTGGTCTCTAGCTGACTTTAAAAAGAAGGTTTCCCTCGCAGTGAAGGAAAAGTTACGGTACATGGATAAGAAACTTGAATGGTCTGCAGTGATTATTAAGTAGAACAAGGCTGATCCAGCAAATACCACTCGCCAAAGGACATGTAGTTGGAAAGAACAGGAGGGTTTCATCTGTGGCTTCTCCATTTTCCCAACACACAGGCACTGCAGCTTTCCGAAAGTTTCCCTAGGTCAGAGCCCCCAGATATCCCAGCACTGTGAAGTCAGGGTACAAAACTGGACATTATTTAGCATTCTACTCTTGACTCTGTACTATCACCTTCTCCTGGCTTGCTGGGCTCCAGCTTCCTCCAGCACTGTTGGCTGAACATTTAAAAAAGAAAGGAAACGCCAGCAGCATGACAAGCTCCCACCAGAAATAGTTGGGCTACCTGTTTTCACTGCCTGCCACATCCCAGATGCAGCATTCAAACCTCCCCTGGCTGTTTCCCAGATACAGAAGGCAAGGATTAACACATCCCTGCCCTTGCTCGTCCCTGGACAGGGATACAATCTGGGCTGGCAGCACACAGGCAGCGCAGAAGACTGCGAGGGAGGCAGCTAAGGGGCAAACCAGAGTTAAATACAAATGCCAAAAGTTGTGGCATGAAGGACTGCTCCAGTCCAAGACCAGACACACAATCATGAAACAGCTGTTCCATGGGAATAGCTCACATGCACGCATTTCCCTCACAATTATTCCAGAGCAGTGCTGGAGAAGTCAACCACAGCATCTACCCCAGTGAGAGCTGTGTCCTGTACCTCGGGCACACAGGATCAAAACACCACCAAAATAATGTGGTACTTCAACACCAGTTCTACTCCACCCTTCCACCAACTCTCAGCCACCGCTCTGGACACTCATACTGTAAAAATTACTGGAATGTCCAAATACTGGGTTACACAGCACTGGGAAGTCCCAGGCTCTGTTCTGCCTCCCCGTTTGGCACACAGGATTATTTCCTACGACTGGCACCACGCAGATTAGTTATGAACAGGCTCCGCTGCCGCTCAGACAGGATTATTCCCGAGGCTGCAAGAGCATGCTCCTACTAAGCTATTTTCTGTTTACAAAGATGAATTTTCCTACAGAAAGCAGCCAGGGACAGACAGAGAGCAACGGAATAGCCAACACATTCTCCTCCAAACGTAGTCTGATGAAAGCTGAAACAGCAGATCTCACTTACAGCAGCCTCCTATTAAATTTTACATGTCAGAGCCGAGGCGGATTGCCTGGAGCCGAGGGCAGCAAGCCTGTTGATATCCAGATAGGAACAAACCCGAGGAAAGCAGCCATTTTGTTGAAATTCTCCGGGCACTTCAAACGATTCCCTAAAAAAACATTCCGAATAAAGCTCTGCCCAGAGAGAAACACCCTCAGCCCTTCAGCATGGAATTTTTTTTTTTTTTTTTGGAGCTAACAAAGCAATCAAGTCCCACATGTGCTTCGAACAAATTCCACTCCACCACAGCTTTTCACTGGAGGTATTTACATTTACTGTCTTTACCTACGTTGCCATGCTCCAGCACACCAATGCAAGCAGGACATACAGCAACAGGAAGCCCTACAAAGGTCTGGACTTCACCAAAGAAGCATTATTAATTCAAATAAAACTCCTTAATTTAATAGAATTTAATTCAACTGGAAGCTTCATCAGTGATAAGAGTCAGAATTCTTTTTGCTGTCAAAATAAGAAAGTATGAATCGGAAGGAAGAGTCTGGATGCACTTAAATGCATAAATGAATTATAAATTAAATATTATTAGAACACTAGCTTGAATCAGAATTTCCAAGCAGCACAATTTGCTGAATGACAGTTGGGAGCACTTGATCCATTCATGCTTCCATCTATCAAGACGAGCTGCATGGTTAATTCTTGATGTTATTACCAAGAAAAGCACATTTTACAGTTCAGCTTCTCCTCACATGCTGAGAGTCAGCTCCTGGTTCAGTTTCAGCATTTACTGCAAATAAAAAACATTTAAGAACAACTTAAGCTCAGTTCTCCAGCAAAATCCTTTCCCACCTCCTGGACACATATCGACAAATTCTTTGTTTTGTTTCTTTCCATGTCATGGCTGGTTTTGTTTTCTATCCATGGCAGCTTCTGCATTCCAACAGTTTTCTTCCCAACTGCAGCACCTCCATCCTAATAACAGAGGCTTCTACAGCAATAAGGAACTGATGCTGCTTCCAGTTGGGTTTTCTACACAATTGTTTTGCACTTCTGAATCCAAGCAGATGATCCAGAAACCATGGCTTTGCCCAAGCCTCAGAACTCTGTACAGGGTTCAAATCTCAGCAATGTCCACTGCTGTATTCCACGGGAACACAAGACTGGGTTTACATTTCCCAGCAGAAGGAAACCGATGGTTTCACATCAGCTGACAAGACTGTGGTTTGGCTTGGTGGAGGAGCAAAGAGCCATCATAAGCTAACACTGGTCTGAAGCCAAGCAGCACAAACATCTGCTCCAGTGAAGTGGCACCTGGGGACAGCCGTCACACCACCATTATAAATATTTAACCAGCCAAACCCCCAATGATTGCAATAGTAGAGCACCAAGTGGAAATTCCCAGTGCCCAGCATCTCCAAGGCTTGTCACGTGCACACCATGCCATGGGAGAAGCGCTGATAAATCACCCAGAGGTCACGTTTAATGGCAGCGGGGAGACGAGGAGCAAGCCCACCATGAGAGGCTGTGACCAACACCATGCACCAGGAACCAAAGAGCTTCTTCATCACGTAATAACCAAGGGGCAACAGCCCAGAATTCTGCACTAACCTGATACCTGCTCCACTTGGACCCTCTGCTCTTCACCTGCACCTCTCCCAGCCCCCCACTGAGATAATCTCAGACATAAAGATACAGCTAGAAAATGTCTTAAATCAACTTTTAACCTGCTGAAACACATCACAGTACAACTGTCAGCATAAGGTTTGCACTGTTCTGCAAGTGCATTGAGTGACCTTCATTTGTGGAGATCCATTCACATCCATTCTTCCAGGAGACAATTACAGGAAATCTTACAAGCACAAAACCTCATTTCTAGCAGCTTAATAAAATTCCCAGGAAGCCAGCACAGAAGATGAGATCCAAGTGTTGAGCACTTCCAGGACATGATCTCAAACTTGCTAGTTTTTAACCACCACCAACTGAGCACTCTGAGAAGCTGCTGGAAAACTTCTGTGTAATCTAATATTCCCTGGCTCGATTACAGCCAGAACATGAGAGGGCCGCTGCAAGAAGAGGGACAGTAGCTAAACGGCTCAATCTGCCAACACATCCGTGCTCTCTCCCTCTGCCATTCCCTAGGGTCTGGGAGAGAATCACACCATGGGACATTTCTGCCATTGGCCATCTCAGGGTTCACAGGGACAGCACAACACGCTGGTGGATCTCAGATACGTGTCATCTTCCCCTTAGAGATAATAACAACATCAGTACTGCTCGTTCTCTGTACCCCACCGAAGGGATGGGTCTTTGCATCTTACACACTATTGAAGCCATATCAGAAGACCCGAGTTAGAACTCTAAACCACTTGAAAATGTACCAGTTTCCTGCCATTTTCACACAACTCTACAAGAAGCCAGGCTATTCCCTGTGACTGTTGTCATCTGATGTCCTCCATCTGACATTTGCCACCTCACTATAACTTCCCATTAACACATACAGAGCCTTCAACTTTGACACCGATCATCTCCTCAGCTCCCTACATCTTTCTTCATCTCATTAACTTCCCTTCACACATCATCTCCTAATTCTGAAAATTAAGTTTTACGGAGTTACTGAATTAGTACCATTACACGATGGCACCAAATGGCAGCTTGATCTGACGATCTCAGTTTGTAGTGACTTACCTGCACTTTACTGACTGTTTCTAGCTCTGATGAACACACCTTCTTCTAGCAGGGGAAGATAATAAAAAGCAACTTCGGCAAAAACTCTTATTACTTCAGTTAATTGGTTCAAGAGACAGAAATGAAGCAGTCAGCTGCTTTACATTTTCTCAGAGCCTTTTGGAAAGCTTTCAGGTTAATGATTAGGAGCTGCAATGAAGAGCCATTGTCTAACAGAGCTTTTAAAATCAGAAAAAAATACTAAAGCAACAATTCCAGGATGAATTAGCAAATCTGGAAATGCAAAAACTGAATTCACACTGCAATACTTCTAAATAAAAGATGGCATGGATTTGCCCTGCTGCTCTCAGACAACTGCAGAAGCTCCACCACCAACACAAGACAAATTAAAAACGACCAAGGAAGGCCTCTTCCAGCATTTCAGCTCTGCTCACTTCCATAGCAGGAGAGCTAGGGCTTGATATCAGGACACAGAGGGATGTTAACCCTTATTTTATACATTTAATCAGAAGAACACTTTGGTTTCTTTTTCCTTTTGCTATAATTCTGGAGTATAAAGTCCATCCTTTAAAGAGGAAGGACCCACAGGTGCTCAGCTGATGTTTTACTGCCCACAACAGCAGTATCACCCAAAGAATTTCTCTCTTCCTGGTGTCTCCCAGCACAAGAAATCCCAACATATGAACAAAGGCTCAGCAAAGCTGGGTAGACAGCATGAGCCCCAGCTCTGGTTTCCGGAGTCTCCACTGAGCAACTGCAGCTGCTGAGCACCGGAGTGGGAGCACATGGGTGCCAGAGTACGCTGCACAACAGCTTTATTCAATCCAATGCCTCCCACTCAAGGATTTGCAAAGACTTGCCTTAAAAGAGTAGGAGAAGGTGATGGCATCATTTCCATATAATTCTTCCAGTTTACTATTTCAGCAGCTCCATAATATCTCCCCTCCCGCTGTGGAGGAAGCAAACAGCCCCCAGCGCTGCGGCCAGGCTGGGCACGAGGTGAGAGCAAAAACCCCGCAAGCTTTGAGTACTATGAATGTAAAGGGCCTGTAGGTTCATCCAGGTAAACTCCAAGTCCCTGGTAATCACGGATTTCCCCCTCAAGTCAAACCTTCAGTCAACATCCAGTGCCACAGAGTGGCTCTTACAGGATGAGAGTCCATGAAATAGAAATGGATATTTAGGAAATCAGTAACGGACCTCTGCGTCCCTGTCACAAACGACGCACGGTCACCTTCCCTGCTTGTAAACAGAACACCACTCCCACAAACACAAAGCATATCTGAGCCCCCTTCCCTCTTGACACCGCTCTTCCAGACCTCCAGGTTCCATTTTTCCTCTTCTATCCAAATTGATCCCAATCTTATTGAAATTCTCACCCCACCACACTGCACTGATCTTATACATGGATCACAAATGTGTCCAGCACTACCAGAAAGAAAAACTTGAGTTTATGCAGATCACAGGCATCCCTAAGGCAGAAAGAACATCATTAGATACTTTCAGTTCTACACAGTCTCTAGAAGACTACACACAGGGACAATTCTTCTCTTCTTCAATTCTTCTCTCAGACCAATATAACAACTCACTAATGCCTGGCTTGAATAAAATACACTGTGTTGCTTCAAGAGGAAAGCAAAAGCATATTTTGCCACAGAAAGCAACAATACTGAATGAAGGCAGTTACTGGCAACAAGTACCAAAACGCCATGGCTTGGCCCAAGAGCACAGGTCAGAAATCTCTCCCACTGCACAGGATTCCAGAGAGGCTGAGGAAGACTCTAGACACCCAGAATGGCTTAGCTGTGCACCAGCTCTATTTTTGCCTGTGAGATGAAGTCACAACTATTCGGATTATGATTTAATCTAAAATAGGGCAGTAACTGGGCAAGACCAGACCAGCTCAGAAAATATTTATTCAGCAACAACACAAGCTCACACAAGCCATGGCTCCCGGACTTGCCATCGGAGTCAGCAATGGGAGTACAAATGACCAGACACAGGAACTGACCGGGTAAAGGGGGTCGCTGGTTTACATTAACACAGGATCACCGTGTCACCAGACAGCTGAGCTGGCACAACCTGGACAACAGGGACTTGCTTCCAAGACATCTGTTTGTCTCAGTGTGCCAAGAGCTATGTGTCAGGCATGTTACAGCTGGGTCTTCCCATATCAACAGACTCTCAAATCTTCTTGTCCCAAAGACCATAAAGCATATTGGGCTATACTTTGATGCCAAAGATCCCACTTTTTTTCTCCGTCATTCCACCAGCTACAAAGAGTAGGCTCTCACCCTCTTCACCCCAGTGTCTGGGGGCTATATTCACCTGGCGTACCAAATAGCACATCTTGATAGTAAGCCAATATCTACTACCACGTGTCCTCAAAATAACCACGTGAGCCTGACAGAAATACACTTTTTTTAAGGGTCTTTTATTAGTCAATGTTGGAAAGACTGGAAGTGGCATATGTCAGGTCAGCTACCCATCAAGCTGATAAAAGGACATTTGGGTTTCATGGAAATGCTGTCTTCAGTAGCTCAACTCCTGAATGAACTGTACATTTCTGGGAAAGTACAGGTCTGCTGATGTGAGCCCCAGAAACTGTCCGGTTTGCAGGCAGAAATGGATGTTAAAGGAATAAAGCTGAAACATGAACTGTACATCTGCTTTCTTCCTTTAAATAATTTTGTACAAGTCTTCTGAAGTCTCAAGAAAGCTTCCCCTGCTCTTTTCCCTCACTCCAATATGTATTGGTACATTGACTCCTTCACTGCAATGTGGACTGCCAGGGTCTGGCTGAGAGCCAGAGGCACCCAAAGGGCTGTACCCACATCCTGGGATTTATAAATCTGTAGGAGCCTAGCACTGCTCCTCCACACCAGGGAGGAAAACTGTTGGCTCTGCTGGCTTCTGCTTACAGCAGCTCATGCAGCGTAAGAACAGGCACCTCAGCTCTGGCCAGTGAATGATTTCCCTGTTAACAGTACCCAGCACTTCATGAATTTTGCACACTTTTAGGACAACAGAACTTTGCTTTTGCTGCTTTAAGCACATTCAGAGACACCACCCAGTCCAGGGCAGTATTAGGAGGCTGCTACGAGCAGATCAGTGGAGGAAGTATCAGAAGCAACTTGAAGAAATGATGGTACCATGGCATACTTGAAATGTTTAGAAGAAATCAGACAAACTCCAGGAGGATGAAGGTATTTTTCTAATACCCAGCATCGCAGTTATACTGGGAGGGGTAAATTCCCCAAAAACTTGTGGATTTTTTTCCACAGCAGGTCTGTCTGTAGGCTCAAATGCGTGCTACAAAAACAACTAATTGATTTTCTGGGTTAACTTTTATAAGTTCTCAGGAAAGGGCTCTCAAACTGTCCTTCCAGATGATGATTTAAGGGTGTCCCCTGTTTTGACAGACTGCAAGCAGAGGATCAGCCCCCAAGGATGTTCAGCATAAATGCGTCTCTCAAACACTGCTGGCTATGTCTCAGGTTTTGGGTGATCTGCCTCCCACTTGCTTTTGTTACTGGGCACTCCTGGAGAACACCTATCACAGGGTGCTTGGGCACAAAGACACGTGAGTTGTTTAAATACACAAGATACAATCCAGCCAAACTCTGTGTCACCTCAAGACAATCACTGTTGATTCCTAAAAATCACAGGATAACCTGACTGTGAACACAGCTTTATCCCCAGAAATTAGAGTCCTCAGACTCACAGGTACTTGGGGGAAATAACTCACTATGCAAAAATCTCACAGTAACATGCCTGTGCAGCTTGTCCTGAATCCTGACTTCCAGTTCAGAACATTATAATTAACATTTTCCAACAAATACCCAGACAGGAAGAAGAAAACGGTAAGGGATGATAACTTCTTCCATGAGCACAATGAGGTGGCACCCACAAACCCCTGCAAGTTAAAGATCTACCACGGTAAGTAAACAAAAATCATCCCAATGAATAACTTCTCTCATGGCAATGGCCAAGTTACTTCAAAAATGTTTGGATACACAGTCACTGGTGGCATGCAAGTGTTAACCTCTTCAACAACAGCATGACTGATCAGAAAAATGGGCTTAGCGCAAGAATTTTTAGCCAGGGGCGATTTACATGAGCATTTTTAGAGGAAAAAACACCCCAACATTCTTCTATGTTCTCTTTCTCCTCCAGGCCTCAGTGAGGTGAGCACTTGGTACTTTTCTTCAATTCCCTGTCCCTCATTGCTTCTGATTTGTCCCTTCTTCAAAGGAACAGCCACTTTCATGATCCATTCCCTCTTCACTGGGGCAAAGAGGAAGTTTTCCCATTGCAGTGAAGCATCACCACACTCCACAGTATTTAGGAAAGAAAAAAACACATTCCTTAGGGTGATTTCATCTCCCCATCACAGGCAAAATATGTTTTTAACATCCAATGTCACCCTGACGAACAGGCAGGAAATCCATTCTGGTGATGCCTCTGCCTTAGTCTACAACTCTCAATCAAGAAAGAAAAATAGTAATTTAGCCACCTTAAGAAACTCTTTAGGCCCAGGAAACCACTGCCAATGCAGCAGTGGCTTGGGGATGTAATCTTTGGCAGTATCTTGACGCTGGCAGCAGCCCCAGCGCAGATGTGGTTGTGGCTTGTACCACTTCCCTGCAAAAAGCAGCTTTACCTGCAAAAGCACTTTGTTCTGCTGGCAAAACCTGCATCTGCACTTGGAAAACCCGCCAGCATCCTTTTTCCAACAAGCCTCTTCTAGCTCAGATCATTTTTTAATGATGACTTCGCAGTTTATTTGCCACACTCTGCTCATTTATTTTTACTTAGTTTTACAGCCAACAAAACACAGCCCTGGCAACACGTTATTTTATAAGCTGGGATTTCCGCTACAAGAAGTAATTTTGCCTGTTTAGACCCCAAAATGTTTTCCTCCAAGGGCTCTGCAGAAGCCACCTTTGAAGAAAAGATATTCTGGAGGCATGAGCAGTTTAGCAATCACTTGTTCGCTCTTGTTCCCAACAAGATATACCTCAAAGTCTAACTGCAGTCTGTAATTGCTGCAGGTATTTTTAACCAGCTACCTGAGCTCCCTCGAATTAAGAGAAAATAGTCTGGTGGGATCTGATACAGAAATAGCAGAACACAAGTCATACAGCAGTGGGGGAGAACGGGAAGGCTCCAGTGCTTTCACCATTTTCTTGTTTAAGGGCTTTGAAGACTCTACACAGACTCACACTCATTTAATCAGAAGTGTTTCTACAGCTGTTGAGTCAAACCAGCAAGCAGGTTTCCCTTTCCCTATTCCCTTTTGGTAGGGAATGGGAAACAAACCTGGATGTGTAATTTTGTATTTGATGGACTGTGCACTAGCTGACAAGGATATCCCTTGTTCCTCTCCCATTAAAATATTACTGTCATCAAGACACTGGGCTTTTGCAAGAGGAAAAACCCACCTAATCAGCCCTGCCTTGTAACTGCTGTGCAGGGCAGCAAGAGGAATAATTACACTAATGACTGGTGAATAATTGAGTGCACTGAACAGGCTGGCACCCAGCCTCCTCCAAATCCCAGTGCTGCCTGCAGAGACACCCTGGCAAAGGACAGTAGGGAATTACACCACAGCGCACGAGAGTGACACAGATCCCAAACACTCTCCCTCCAGAGAGTTTCAGTGTCCATCATCCCTACAGAGAACTCCAAGTCCCTGCACTGTTCCCCCCCTAGAAGTTATCATCCCAGCCAGAAATGGTTTTGTACACATTTTCAAGCATCAGTTTCAGCTCTATTAACAATACAAATAAGGACATTTCAAGTATGTCACATTACCAAGTAAAATAAAGAGACTGGTTATTACAGAACAACCTAATGCATATCCAAAATGTGTATAAATCAAAGAGTATCACCTCAGTTTCTCAGATGGCCTTTCAGTCATTGCAGAAGTATTACAAACTGTCAAAACAAAGACATCAGATACATTATTTCATCAGATCCTCACAGTGTACAGAAATTGTTTGTTTTTTTATTGAATTGTTATTTTATATTATAGTCATTTTTCTCTATGCACACTAGGTGAGATTTTACTCCAAGAACTTTCCACTTTACACTGTTGCTCCCAGCAGAAAAATTATGCTGCTAAGAGTCAGAATGCTGCTCTACCTCCCTTTTTATTAAAGAGCTGTTGTTCAGCCTAGTTTTAATACACATTGGTCAATAAAGCTCTGTCACTTCCAAGCTCCTGCCCTGGAATCCAACCTCAAGACATGGCTCTCCCACACTCTTCTTTCCACACCATACTTTTCACTCCCTATTTCTCAGATCCTAGATGACTGTGATAAAGATAACTAGGAGTTAACTTAGTCTTGAGTTTTTCTTCCCACACAGGAAAGCTAATTGCAAGGGAGACTGTTTATTCATGTGAGTCCTCCTGGTTTCCTCTAATCCCTCTCCACATTTCTATCTGCCAGACAAAGGAATGCTGATTGCATTTGTGTTTTGTTGCACAAGAACACACCAAGTCCACAGTTACCAGCTGCAGAGGGGATCAAAATTTTGAAAAACTCTCCAGAGCTCTTTCCAAAGTTAAACATGCACCTCTAACTAGATGCGCATACAGAACAGGCCATAGAAATGCACATGCATTTGTTTTGCTGATAGAGTTGAACAATTCAAGACACTTCTGGCACCTCGAACAAAGCAGCTGCTCATGAGGCCAGAGGGCTGAGTAAGAGAGGAGACACTTTTAACTGCGAGTTCCCTGATCCCCTGCATTCTGTGGCCCTGCAAACAGCTGTATCCAGGCAGTCAGGGAATGGGAACTGTCCAAGAGCAATAGCCACATAACCATGGCTCTGTTATGGGTGCACGTGTCTGTAAATCCCAAAAAGCACCACTGGGGATGAGTGTCAGACACTCATACACCAGAATGGTTCGAGTGCATTGGTCTTTCAAGCCAACCAAGCCCATCCCAAGTGCCCCAAGTCAGAAAAACAAAGGCAAACCCCAAAGAAGTGACCCGGATTGAAGCACTGCACCATCACTACCATACCAGGTCCACACACACATCAAAACAAGCACAAGATGGTAAAAACAGCCATGTCCTGCTGTGAATTTTACACAAGGGTGTTGTTCAAATACCAGCTCCTTCCCCTGTGGTTCTGGAAGTTTTGCTGAAGGAAACAGCAAAAAACCACCCTTTGCAGGGCAGCACTCAACATGCTCCTTCAGAGGTTGACCCAGTCACAAACACAAAGCAGGAAGTGGGAACCTTCAGAACCACTTCAAATTTTCATTTCTTTACCTTGGAAGAAAGTCTCTTCAGGCTGCCCCCTTAATAAGAATAGCAAATATTAGTTTAAAAAGAAAATCTTTGAACTAACACTTGAAGAAGTCAGTTATTTTGGCATTTGACTACTTTCAGGTGCAATTATACAGATTCTTCTGGTTCTATTAAGTTTTTACTGTGTTTTCTCCACTTTGAGAGGACTTTAATTGTGTCCAAGTAGAACCCTTTTGAGCAGGAACTCCTACTCTATCCTGGTATCTGTTGGGAAACAGTTTAGAGTCTGCATCCCTCATCTGGTGAAACTACTGCAACAATCACAGACCATTTTTCTGAAGGGTTGCAAAGGCAATAAGCAAATATCCAAGCTTTTAATTTCAAACATTGGGCTGATCTCCCTCCAGCTCCCAAATTCTTCAAATCACAAAGCGATGAAAGCTTCATCTGTTGCGAATTAAAATGCACATGAAAAGGCCTATTTGTGGTGTTACAGTACACGGAAAGTCCCTCCCCTCAGACCAGGAAGCCTTTCACACCTTCATGTTTCAGACACAAGTACTCTCCCACAGACCTAATTTTGAAGCAGATGGCCAAGACATGATCCTTGCACTGCTTGTCCCTGGAAACAAGAGGTACCACATGGTGGTCTAGGATATAAGATTTTTACCAAGGAAAATACAAAACCAGGAATGTTTTAGAAAGACTGGGAAGAAGGACCTTAATGTGCCATCATCAGTAAGCGGGCATCAGTGGAAACCACCAGAAGACCAAGAAGTGCAGTTTTAGGTAGGTTGTACACTCACTTACTACCAGATTACAGCCAAGAGCCACCTGCTCACAGGGCCCTCAGCCACTGCCCTGTCCCCAGCAGCTGTATTTGGCTCCTCTCCCAAATACATCTGCAGAGGACCACAACCTTTTGCTGTCACACAGACGTGCCGCAGCCTGGCAACCAGGACAGGCACCGTAACACGGCCATAGAGAAGCTGTGCTCTGCTTTTCAACTGTCTGGGCTCCATTCTTCTTCAGAGGGAGGACACCAAGAGGGGACACAAAGACACATGTGCCTCCAAAGCAAATCCTTTGTTTCTCCCTTTTTACTAGGCAGTGGAAATGCCTACCAGCTTTGTGCTTCACCAGATCCTGAAAGTTGCCCAAAACTCAAGGCAAGGCTGCTGGCAACACCAAAATGCACCACAACTCCCCAAGACACGAGGGCTTACTCACTTCTTCCAACTGACTTTGATGCTGTCAAAAGCTATCTGCGTCAGGTTTTAGATCCTAAATGATTCCCAACATCTGGAAAAAGTTCTCAGTCTCTAAAAACAAGGAAAAGACTCAATGCTGACAGCTCTGTTTGAGTGTTGTGTACGTACAGTGGTTCAAACCCTCACTGCAGTGAGCTGCTCAGAGATAATGACCTGGCACTGCTACACCACCTAAACAAGAGATCGCTCCTGCAAGAGCCTCTGCACTTACACAGTCATTCCAAATTTGGGAAAGGAGCAGACTTGTGAAGTATAAACTCAGTTACACCTGAAAAACCTCCTGAGGGAAGCCTTGGATGGCAGTTTTCAAAGCATTTATTTAAACAGTGTTTCCATCACAGCTCAAGATCAAAAGCTAAGAGCAAGGCAAGGAGTTCCATACAGGCCAAGTTCAGGGTTTCCAACACTCCCAACACCAAACACCTGGGATGGTGAAGATACTTAAAAATTATCAGCATTTCCATTATCAAATTACTAATCATTTTTCTCCAGCTGACTGCCTCATCCCCTCAGAGCCTCCTGCACCAACATCCCACACAAAGCAAGCAGCCCGCTCCCAAACCTCAGGCATCTGTATTCCAGGCTGTGCTCAAATGCACCATTTGGCATTACTGAGCAGCTACGAACCCTCCCAAGGTGTTTTACAATAAACGAGGCTGCAATTTCCTTGCACTTGCTGCAGCTACTAAATGACTAGATGAAATTCAGCAGCATTATGTACTTGTATGCACCCAAAAGCCTCCAAATACCCTTTGTGGCTGCCAGGGATCCAGCACAACCAGCCAGGAAGTGAAAACGCCACTTTTAATACTCAGATCCCAGTAGTTCCAGAAGTACCAGAAATCTGGAGGACCCTGAACAGGTGAGTTTGGGACTGAGCAACGTGGAGAGGACTTCCAGTCTTCACAGTTACTGACAAATTCCAGTTTCTTTTCCCAGTTAACCAGCTTTCCTAAGCAGAGGAAACTACCTTGTCCAGAAAAAAAAGGCTCCTACAAAGAAATTCTGGATGAAAACGTTGACTTGCTGTTAAAACAAGCATAGTGTGGAGATCAACCATCACTTCCTTCAACTATCACATCTGACACCAACAGCAAAACCACATTCTTGTTTGTCTCATTCATGGAGTAAAGGGGAAGAGAAATTAGTTTTGAAACAGAAAACTGAAAACCATTCAACAGGTGCCAAAGACACAGGACTGCCCTACACTTCCAAAGGGCATTGGAGCTTTGGGGTTTATTTGCTGTTAGGAACTTGTACTCGTGCAAGGCTAAAAAACTAAGGGGTCAGAGCTTGGGACAAGAATAAAAAGGGAATCCGTGCTTGCATTTTTAATGATGCTTTAACACCCAGAAATAGCACTTGTTTCCCATCAACTGCAGTCCCAAGTCTGACTTCTCTGTGGCACAGCTTCCAATTTATAGCAGAAGCAACCTTCTACTTTGCGGAGCAGGAATGGTCCTGCTCACTGAAATTAAACCCACAGGGAATAGCAACAACTGTATTTACTATTTAGTTCTAGTTTTCCGGAAACAAACATTTTAAAGTAGCTAAAAAACAATGAGTGTTTTCAGTTTCACTTTGAAAACATCCCAAAACACACCAGTCCCCATCTGCACCCCAAGGCCCCTGAGAAAAAGGCTGTCTTGCTGTCATTTTGGGAAAACTACGTTGAGACAAAAGTAACCAGCATCAAATGTTTTCACACGTGGCCAACCATGAGATTTGCATTTGGCCTAACAGAAGCATAAAGCACAAAGCAAATGGGTGATATTTAAGTACCAAGTTGAAATTCCTCTGGAGACTTAACAAGACTTTTCTACCTGATAATACTGAAATTTAAAGTAATATTTTAAAAAAAATCTATTGTACTCAGAATTACATGTCTTGGCAGCCAGGAACAGACACCATGTCATCTCCAAAAGCTTTGGAGTGATTGCCTATACAAGATTCCAGGAATGTTTTGTCACAATGAAGTTTATTCCATTCCTTGGAAATTTTAAATGCATTCCTACTATAATGAAACACCCTATAAACACCACGTGACAGAAACATGGGGTTTAACAAAGCATTTCCTTCCAGCATCATAACATTTAGGCCCCTGACATGAATTTTATTATCAAATAAATAACCACACAAGGAGGTTTGCAAATGCACCTCGCAGTGTGAGCGGACCCGGATGGAAGCAGCACCAGCCTCAAGTGCTTCCACCCACAGACTCCCACCTAATGCTTGTCAGGCAGCTCCAAGCACTCCAAATTTCCAAGATGTCATCTCTAGCATTAAATACAGCTTTAAGCACTACCCTGTGCAACAAGCAGCAATTCCTGTTGCTCACTGGCAAGTCATCCCTGTTTTGGACAATACCTTTGGAATGTACTGCCCATAGTATGCTGAATTACATTAGTATTGGGGAAGATTTCCTAAGTTCTGCCTGGAAATCAGGATGTTTTGTCCAAGCAAGTGAAGCCACTGTTTAACAAGACCCCTCCTGTAACAATGGGTTTGCACTTGCCGTGACAGAGCTCTATTTAACCAGGGCTGTGGAACTCCAGGGGCCTCTGGGAAAAGACATCCCTCAACAAACATGGGTTTTTAACTTCAGAATGGTCTGGGGTCTGGGCGTATTTTAATGGTGAAGCTTCTACTATCAAGGACCTAACCCTGCTTCCAAAGAAGTCATCCAGCTCACCACGTAAATGAGAAATCTGTACTTGCTGTGAATGCTCTGATATTACACCTGACCTGGTCCACTCTAAAAAATCTAATTTAAAGTCTTTAATCAAAATGAAAGGTATTTTTGAGCTAGACTAAGTTTTGTTGGATCCAGGAATGCTACATCCTTCCAGAGAAAGCTCAGGTTTGAATCTCAACGTGCTCACAATCACACAGCAGGCCAGGCACAACACCCAGCCACATCCCTGCTGTGGGGTGGGGAAAGAAAACAAGAGGCTCAACTCCTTTTTCTGCCACTTCAGAGCTTCATCCCAGTATTTTCAACACCTCACTATTACAAAGTCCAGGAAGAACGAATATGGTCAGAGACATCACAACAATGCCACTGGAATGCTCCAGAAAAAGGCAGGCAAAAAGGGGAAATTAATTCCACCTGGAAATACTGGAATTGCACAAGGTTGCAACAAGGCAAGGAGAACACTGGGGCAAGCCAGGCTACAGCGACACATCATGTGCTCTACTCAGAGTAGAAATAAATATGCCATACTAAACATTTTTCAAGTTTATTTTCAGAAAGAATCTAGAGCAAAAATGGAAATACCAGTCTAATATAAAAAAAAAAATAGAAAGAAGTGGCAGTGGATTATTTGGACAAAAGTTCAGAGAGGAAGAATATGGGGAAAACATTCAACTGTGGGAAAATGCCTTTGGAAGGAGGAAGCCTTTTGTACCACAGCACCTCTATGTCTCGGTTTTTACAGTCCTTTGCTAACTTATACTGCCAGTGGCTGGAAAACCACCAGCAATCCGCCTGTTTACATAGACAACTAGAGTTCCAAATACCATGGCAAACAGCTCTCTGCTCCACCTAATCACAGGGAGAGGATGGGAGGAATACTCTGAGGTTTACAAGTCTCAGCCGACCAACAGCGCAAGGTTAAGGGGTTATTCATACCCCTATTTTTGCATTTGGAGAGCAAGGGGAATTCTTGTCGTGCGACACACAGAGACAAATCAGATTATGAGCATCAGTGCCAAATACTGCGCAAAACCCACCATCAAACACCTGAAATTCTGCTTATGCTCAGACAAGAAAGAGCAAGTGTAAAATAGTCTGAATGTTTGAGACACTCTGAAACCTGCCTGGTTCACTGCAGGTTCAGTGTTCTTAGGGAGGCCAAGTGATAAGAGTTTGGCACTGAGCAGATGTCTCCAAGAGTCCATTCCACACTACGGGGTGAATAACAGGCTCTGTGAGCAGCAACTTAGCCACAAGTTAGCTCCTGCTTCTGCAAAGAAGCAGATCAAATCCCTGCCCTGAAAAGTTCGTGGTTTTTCTCACACAGTTTGTATTTGGAAATGACCAAATGGATGGGAGATTAAATTTAATTTAGTCCCTTCAACTATAGCCCTGTCAGCTAGTAACTGCTCAAATGGAGTGTTTTAATATAGAGTTACACCTGCCATGGCTCAGATACCTCCTTGCAAACACTCTGTGGCTCCCTGTTCCATGTTCCTTTCACTGCAGCTGCAAAACAAAATCCCATTTATACCTTACACTTGATCATAAAAAAAAAAAATCACTCATTAGAGAGCACAAGACCTACAGCTGAAGTTTTCAGGCTGTACATTACATGTTCCCTTGAAAAAGTAAGTTCAAAGCACTCAAAAATGTAACCACAACCATTACTATTTGCTACTCAGAACCCACGGCAGACACACAGGGACCAAAGCCATCCAGTACTTGACTGGAACAAGTGAATCACAGCTCAGCAACCAAGGATCCGCAGCAGGATCCCGAGCCAATGTGATTCCAGAAAAGGTTTACTGAACCAGAAAAGCAGCAGCAGCAATCCTGGTTGAGCGCCAAACACAAGGAAATAAACAGAACAGAGCGCTGGAAGATTTCACCAGCAGCCACAGGAGTGAGGATGAGCAAATCCTGAAGCATCAGCTGAAGTCGGGCCACTTACCTCAAAACAGCCCAGAAATCTGGATGGCAGGAAGCTGGCATTTAACAGCCATCCACGGCCACTTAGTGTTTTCTTACCCTCTTCTTCTTCCTCTGCATTCCAGGGACTAAGTTGGTTTTAGGTCCTGAGTTTACCCAGGACATTCTGAACAGACTTTGTGCACCCTGCTCTGCTAAACCAGAAGGAAATACTGCAAACTCCAGGCAGCAACTGGAGCAGGAGAGCAGCCATGGGAATGTCTGGGGCGGGTGGTTCTGCAGAGCCCAGCACAGGGTCAGGCCTCTCACTGCCATCCCAGTCACAGGGCAGAACAAGGGGCTCATCACCTAAATCCTTTTCTCTCCACTAGTTCTCCACCTCACAGGTCAAGCACACAAGTCAAACAGCTTCAGGGCAGTCTAAGAGGGGGGCTGATCCGCTCAGACCAGCAATCAGGACCTTCTCTAACAAATTAGCTCACAACGAGCATGCAGGCGAGTCCACCAGCCAGGTCCAGAAAATGCAGGTACACTCTCAACTCCTCACAGCAACTTTTTCACCACTTGTCTTATGCAGAGATAATACTATGTCAGAATCTCTTCAATACAAACAGTATGGGCCATGACTTTTGCAATCTTAATCACTAAACACATACCATTTTAACAGCTATTCGAAAGAGTAAAAACCTGAAATTCCCAACTATTTGCATGTCTGCCTGCCAATTGTTTCCCTCCCTCAATCAATAACTGGGAGAAAAGAAACATCCCTATTTAACCATGAGATCTTCTTTAACTGCAGGGTAATCAGCTAATCCGGGCAGACTCCTTTATTCAGCTTTACATGGGCAATGCTATCATTAAAGTTATAAACTTTAATTTGACTCAAGGAATGCCATTTACCAATTTAGTACGCAAATACTTTTACAACTGTTTGCATCAAGCTCCATATAAACTACAGGGGATTTTATAGCACATAAAGCAACATTTTAAAGCTGCTGTTACAGCCACTGCAGAGCACAGGAAAGTTGGAGAAAAAACATTCAGAGGCATCTCGTGTTTAAAGAGATTTACCAACACACACAACCAGGAAAACAACTGCTTTCTCAGTACTAGAATATCCACAGATTTCTCACGCTATTCCTGTTGCCATACTGGAAAAGAGTAGCACTTCCTATTGACTCTGAATAATGGTAAGTAAAAGGGAACTAAAGAAAACCCATCACCTGCAGAAAAGTGAACTGCATCAGAAACTTGATGGTGAGCTGGAGCCAAACCCTGCCACGAACACTTAGAAAGGGATGTTAAATCGCTTCAGCGTCTTGATTTTTTTTCCCCAAAAACTCAGGAAGCAAGAGATAAGCCTTAGATACTTTGATCTAAAGAAGGTAAATGTTATTTCAAACTCTATTTCAGTTTTAAAAAGACGCGCTTAAAAACTGAGGGTAAAAAAAGTTACGGTTGTGAAGGGATTGCTCGTACCCCTCCCGGTCTGTACTGGAAATAAACACAAGGTTCAACCTCTGTGTGTAGCTGGGGGGGAAGGGAAGGGAGACGGCAACAAAACCAGAGCGGTGCCTCTCCTGGAATTCCAGGGCTTGCCACGGACTCCGCGGGTTACCGAAAGAGCTGGAGAAGCTACACCCCACCAAACACCATAAGGACGGAGGGCAATAAAGAAAAAAACACAGATTACGGCCCCCAGCTCGCAACCACACAAAGAAAGAGGAGCCCTTTCAGTGCCAAAGGCCTCGTT
>VZTZ01032665.1:135051-146425 GCA_013400955.1 Drymodes brunneopygia | reverse complement strand
CTTCCAGCGGTACTGGCCGCTGCTCTTCGGCCGTCCCACCGGTGAGGGCCGCGGCGGGTGCTGACCCTTCCCTCAGCGGCTTTGAGCTTAACAGCCCCCCACACCCTCGCTAATTTTGGGGTCAGACCACGGGGTTTGGTGGCCGTCTGCCTCCTCTCAGTTCTGTGGCGGCAGTTGGGGTGGGAGTGTGGCTTGGATGGAGTCTGGTGGCAAGGGCAGCAGTGGGTTGGGATTTGGAGGGCAATGCCTACGGCACGTACTGAAGAAATCTAACGAAGTTTGGCACAGCACTAGTTTTCTTCCTGCCAGGATTTAGGCACTTGCTATCAAGGATTTTCTCCATCTCATTTTTTACTTCCTCTGTATAGTATTACAGCTCCCCATTGCTTCATTTCGCTTCCTTCTCTTGTGGCTGTAGGGAGAGCTGCTCCTGGTCTTGCAACCGTTCCTGCTTCAGGGTTATTGCTAAGTCTTGGCTGTTCCCATTCCTAGCAGCTGTGGGTGTCCTGTGTGGGGTCTCACCTTGAGGAAAGATTTGTTGCTTCGTGTGTGTTCTTCCAAGTACTTGCTTGTGCCATGGGGCACATCTGCCAAAGTGGAGCTGCTGAAAATCCCGAGGCAGCATGGCTTTTCTGCCAGGAAGGGATTAGCTCCTGGATTCATCCTGAAATTGTAGGGTAAGATGAGGAAAGACAAAAGCTTTGAGAGTCTGGGTTTGGTTTGGGACAGCCTCTAAAGGTTTCTTGAATCCAGACTTCTTCCTGATAGCACCCATTGCTTGTCTGGGACAAGCTGCAGGAAATCTTTGGGCTGTGGAGCTAATGCACAGGGATGCTCAGTAGCTGCGTGGGTCTGCTGCAGCCTGAAGTGCTATATCCAGGGACTATGAAGCACTTCATTCATCAAAAAGAGCTAGTAACTCTGCTCCTGAGTGTTTTAAATGTCAGTGTGAACTCTGTTGCTGCTGATCAAAGCGGAGTGGCATTGGAAGCCACTTGGCTTTGTCGTGAGTACATCATGCTTTGAAAAATGCAGGTTTGAAACAGAGAATCCATTGGTTTATTTTATTTTTTCAGCTCTTGTGAGTAGCAGTAGAAATAAATTTTGATTAGGGAGCCAAAAAGACTCCTCTTGGTTCTCTTTTGCTGCTAGGAACTAAAAACAGCTCATCTAATTATTCACGCTCTCCTGTTCAACTCAGAGGGGAAATGTGACCATCAAATCACTTGGAGCAACATTGTGATCACAAGATCCAGCTCACACTCATCACTTTCCATACGCCCTGCTTTATGATGCTCAAACTACACAAATTATTTTAAGGCCTTTTTTTCCCTTCTTTGCCTTCATTTTGTTTTGGTCTTCTTTTTCCACATAGGTGGTTAGTAAGAACAGGCAGTGGAAACCCTGGATGAAAGGAAATAATTTGTATTAATAGAGGAAATGAACAGCAGAAACCATTTTCTGGCTGTGCTGCCTTGCAGGTGTCGTGGCGGTGGTGCCTGCCTGCACCTTGGCCTAGGAGGCCATGTTTGGGTTGGGAAGTGTCTCCCTGGGCAGGTTCAAACATGGTGTGTGGTGTTGGGACCAATTCTGTCAGGGTTCCTCAGCAGGATGAATGTTCCTGTGTCCCCAGGCCTGAGAGCAGCTGTTCCTGGTGAACTGCTGCCTTCCTGAGTGGAGGGAGGAGGTCTTGCTGTGCTGCTTACACATCTGCAAGGTTGCCTTGGCTACCAGCTTGTCTGCAACCGAGAGGAAAGCTCAAAACAGGGCTGGCTTCAAGCTGTTTTCCTTCTCTGCGCAGAGGTTTCGTCATCCTCTCATGGAGAAATCTGGGGATTCTGGCTCCTGTGAGCTGTGGAGCAGGGGCTCTCTGCATTTGTCTGAAATGCTGGCAGTGCCGCAGTGTCTCTGGAAAGTTCTTGGTGCTCTTGGCTCATTCAAAGCCAAGCTCTTTATTTTCAGTGACCACATTGAGCATTGCCTGCTCCTGGGAATGCTGTGGGGACCTTGGCTGGGATGAGCAGGGTCCCACCCTGCTACCCCATGCTCCTCCTGGCAGCTGTCTGCTGTGAGCAAGTCCTTTGCATCCCAGTGAAGGCTGAATATCCCTTTGAAATGGGGGGGTTGAGTCAAGTGGGGATTGAGGCTTGTGCATCCTTGGAAGTGCTCTTCAGTTAGAGAAGTGTGCCCAGAGCTCCTGCTTGAGGTCTGAATGTGACTGGGTTCATTTCTCTAGCTGCTACACCTGGGACCTGTTCTGCAGAAAGCGAAGTTGGTTGGAAGCTTCTCTGAGCTGGGTGAGACCTTTTGATTGCCTCTAACTGAGCCCGGTTTAGCAGATTCATTCTCCACCCTTTTTTACAGGCTTTCTTTGACCTTTCCAAGGAGTGTGGGTAGGGGAGAGCTCTCAGGCTTGTACTTTTTTCCAGTGCTGGGAGAGCATGGAAACAAGAAGCTCTTCACCCTCATGGAGAAGCTTTGACAAGTCATGGCTGTAGCTTAAGAGTCAGAGCTGGTGTCCAGGAAGCATCAGGGGCTGCTGCTAATCCATATTCTAATTTCTCTCCTCTCTTGTGTGCTCTTTTAAGCTTCCCTGGGGGCTTCCTCAAGGGTTGGAATCATCTCATGTTCTCCTGGTTGGCTGTGTTTAAATTAGCCCCTGCTGAACACTGTGATGTCTGTTTTGGGGTGCAGGAAGGGGTGCCTATTTGTGCCTCCATCCCTAGCTGGGCTGGGAGGATAGTGGTGGGCTAGGAAGCAGGGAGAAGAGCTGGGATGGGGTTGGTGTGCATGATCTGTGTCCTTTGCAGAGAATGAGCCGTCCTGGGAAACACCCTGCACCCAGCTGCTCGTCTATGTTTCCACTCCAGGCTGCGATGGGTTTCCCAGCCTGGACTCCAAGGAGAGCTGTAAGTGTTGTGGTTGGGAGTGGGAGGGAGCGTGGCTGTTTCTGTGCCTGTCACTGGGAAGCAGCACTGTGCAGTTGCCCTTGTTTTTAGGTAGGGCACCTATCCCGCGCTATTGAGACACGGGGGCAGGGCAGCAGGGATATACCTGAGGGTACTGATAAAGCAGTGGGGAGAGGTTTAAAACAACATGAGAGGGCCAAAATTCAGTTCTCTTGGCTCCTGGGATGCAGTTCTGTACCTGAGCCCTGCCCAGTGCTGTCGTGGCCATGTGGGACAGCTGTCCCTGATGCTGTGTTTCAGATAAGCTGTCCGTCTCCAAAGGCTCCATGCTGCTTTCGGCAGAGACCATCTGGGGAGCTCTCCGAGGTGAGCTGCACTTCCTGCTGGACATTCCCGCTCTCCCTGCCTCGGGCCTGTGGGGATGTCTCGCAGTGCCTCTCTCTTTCCGTAGACTTCTTTGTTAATTGAGCTCTGCTCCTTTGGGGGTGTCTGTGCTGAGAAAGGGGCTGTGTGTTTTCCTGCAGGCCTGGAAACATTCAGCCAGCTTGTTGGAAGAGATGAGAATGGCACGGTGAGTCCTGGCCTCATCCCTGGGGGCAGGCAGCTCTCCATAGTGCGGCTGCCTCCATGGGGACAGGCTGAGGGTTGCTGGGATGCTTGGGATGAGTGGGCACAGCATTGCCAAGGGCCTAGTGGAGATTCATGGATCCAGCCAGATCCCTGCCTTCTGAGTGGGTGAAGAAGTGTTGCAGCTCTTTCTGGCCAGTTTGCACTCTGGGCAGTGAGGGCACCCCTGTTCTGCCAGCCCTGGGGACAATGGTGACCCTCAATATCTCTTGCTAATGGTCATTTGCCCAACATCCTGCTCATGTCTTCCTTGTGTCTTCTGTGTGCAGTACTACATCAATGAGACAGAAATCGTGGACTTTCCCCGCTTCCCTCACCGGGGACTGTTGCTGGACACCTCTCGTCACTACCTACCTCTGAGAGCCATCCTGGAAACTCTGGTAGGGCATCTGTGCTGGGAGATGAGATTATTTAATTGGGTGTCCCTTCCCCTGTGACAACTGAGCTCCCTTGTTTGGGTGATTTCTCAACTGCTTTTGTTAAAAAGAAAACCCTGAGGTATTTTGGATTCTTGCAGTCCAGGTTACTCTCCAAGGCTGAGTTGTTTCTCAGGCAAGGAAAAACACTGGCAAAGGTGGATGGTGGTTCTGTGCTTATCCCAAGCTGAATTAAACTTCCAGTTCTCCACCAGTGGCTCAGTTACAGGGAGAACAGGGATTTTACTGAGCAGAAGTATTCCTGGCCCTGTGCAGCTTTTTGTGTTTAGAGAGAGGTGCCTGAATCACTCTTGGATCCTGAGGAGTGTTTAGGGACTCTGGCTTGTCCTTCTTGAGTTGGAGGACCTTGTCCTCTCTCTGTGGCAAGCTGAATGACCTTTCAGAAGGATGTGGCACGTTCATCTTTGTCCCTGTTCCTTCCCAGGATGTCATGGCTTACAACAAGTTAAACGTGTTTCATTGGCACATTGTGGATGACCCATCTTTCCCCTATGAGAGCTCCACATTCCCAGAGCTCAGCAAGAAGGTAATGATCACCATGTAGTGCCCAGCTCAGGTGAGCAGATCCCTGCCTGTGCCCCTGAGCAAGGCACTGAGCTTTCCCATGTTCCCAGGGAGCCTTCAATGCCATGACCCACGTGTACACAGCCAGCGACGTGCGCACTGTGATCGAGTACGCCCGGCTGCGTGGCATCAGAGTCATCGCTGAGTTCGACACCCCTGGCCACACCCTCTCCTGGGGGCCAGGTGAGGAGCAGACCCTGCCTGCTGCCGCTGCTCTGAGGAGAGTTCAAGTTGTCCTAGGGGCAGGAATGGGTGCTGCAATCTGGACCCTAAAGGCTGGGTGTGGGCAGCAGTGTCCCACAGGCTGGCTTTGATGAGGAGCAAACTGTTTTTTGGGGGATGTGGGATCCAATGGTCCAACTTCTAGAGCAAAATCCAAAGGGAAACATTTCCATCTTTTCTTGGGTCCAGGCTGGATGATTTTTTTTTTTTTGGCAACATCTGCTCTGCCAAAACTAATATCATGGCTATTGAAAGGATCTTGTATTTAACTGAGAGTACAGCTGGCCAAGCTTCCTTGCTCTGCTCAGCTGTGTCCCAGTCCTGACACACCACTCTCTGCTCCAGGGACTGTCTCCTATGTCTAGAAGTGCAAGAAGCTCCAGGAAAACATTCCATTGTCTTTTTCTCCCCCTGCCTCTAAATGCTAAGACCCATGTTAGAATTCACCGTGTGTGTAGTCACATCTAGAGCTGTGGCTGTCCCTCCTTCCCTGTCTCCTGACAGGCCCTGAGTTGTGCTGAGGGGCATTGTAGAGGATGACATGGTCCCATCTTGCCCCTTCCTCACCATCCCACATTTGTTATCATCAGGTGCTCCAGGCCTCCTGACTCCTTGCTATATGGGCAAGGCTCCTTCTGGAGTCTATGGGCCCATCAACCCCATTGTTAACAGCACCTACCAGTTTGTGACCAGTTTGTTCCAAGAGGTCAGCACTGTATTCCCAGACTTCTTTCTCCACCTTGGTGGTGATGAGGTAGATTTCACATGCTGGTGAGTCTGAGATCAGTCTGGATGGGGACTGGGGGTGTTTGGGATTGGAGTCCTGGCCCATGGCTTCTTGGTCACGATCTTTGGTGTCCTGCTCTCCTAGGCCAGGAGTGGTGGCAGTGCTTGGGATTTTTGGGATTTCTGTGCTCATAGTGATGCTGGATGTTGGGAGCTGCTAGTGTTGGTGCTAGTCCAGTGACAGCTCTGGAATACCTGGGCAAGCCTTCGACTGATGTGGGAGGGACTTGACCATGCCGTGGCCTTACTACAGAGCTCAGGTTGCAATGGTTTTATTCCTTCTCTTTGGTGCACAGGAAATCCAATCCAGAAATCCGTGCTTTCATGAAAAAGATGGGCTATGGTGAAGATTACAAAAAATTAGAGTCTTTCTACATCCAGAGGTAAGGACAGGGCATCCAGGGCTTGCAGCTGCACTTTGTGACCAGCACAAATGTCTTCTGTCCTGGGGACACCAGATCTCCTTTTCAGGAGTATCCCCATTGGTCATGTCTCCCTGACCCCAAAAGGGAGCATTTTAGTGGGAGATTGACCACAGGAAAGCCTGGGGCCAAGGAGAAAGAAGCCACGTAAGGCGCTGTGCTTTCTCCCTTCTCCTTCAGAAGCACCTCCACATCCTGCTGAGGATGTTGGGAATATCTGTGCTGTTTCTTTGGCTGTATGTAACCACCAAAGAGGGGATCAGTGGGATCACCCAAAACTCAGTGCTTTTCCCACTCCAGGCTTCTGGACATCGTCTCTTCCCTTCGCAAAGGTTATATTGTGTGGCAGGAGGTGTTTGACAACGACGTGAAGGTGAGACCTGCCTGTGCTGGGGTGAACAGTGCCGGCACCCCAGCCTGACACACTGGTGTCCTCTGGGGGGGCCATACTGGGGCTGGTGGGGGTTACTCTGTAATGGGACTGGGGTCAATCTCAAGATGGTGCTGCCAGTGAGCTGCCCTCATCGTGGCTCTTTCACACTACTGCCAATACTCTGTTCCCTCTAGGTTCTTGTATACTCCCCTGCAAGATGCAGGTTTTAACCCTGCTCAGAGCACTGCAAATGGCCTTATCCCTCTTTCTGTTGTTCCCGCAAAGCGATGGGAAGTGGCTCAAAAATCAAGCCCATGTCTGCCTCAGCTTTCTTTTGGGGGTGTGGAGGGGTCAGTGCACTCTGCTCGGGGGTGCATGTGATGCTTCTGTCACCACACTGATCCCCTGCCCCTTGTTCACCTGTGCTCCTCAGCTGAGGCCCGACACCATCATCCACGTGTGGAAGGAGAACAACTTGCAGTACCTGAATGAGATGGCCAATGTCACCGGGGCTGGCTACCGTGCTCTGCTCTCTGCACCCTGGTACCTCAACCGCATCACCTATGGGCAGGACTGGATAGAAGCCTATAAGGTGGAGCCCTTGAACTTTGAAGGTGTGTTCCTTGTGTCCCCTTTCTGCATGGCAGCTGGCTTGGCACTCAGACATAGTGCCAGAACTGGCTGTCTTGCTGTTCCCTCCACAGGCAGCCCTGAGCAGAAAGCCCTGGTGATGGGTGGTGAGGCCTGCATGTGGGGAGAATACGTGGATGTCACCAACCTGACCCCCAGGCTCTGGTAAGAGAAGCCACAGGGAGGTCACTTGGGTCTCATGGGGCCAGGCTTGCATCCCTTTACTTTGCCACCGTGTGTCATGTGCTGAACTTGGGGTTTGGTCTGCATGTGATGCCTGTCCCTGTCCCCTCTGTGCTGTTAACAGCTTCACTGAGGCTGAATTGAGGGTTTGCAAGGCTATAACAACCCCTGCTGCAACCAGGTTGTGTTTAACACCCATCTGTCCTGTCACCCTGGTCTGCTCCTGATGGACGCGTATCCAGGAATGGATCTTGGGATACTGTGAAGCCTTTGTGTGTGGAAGGATGCTGGTCAGGAGTTCAGGGCTTCGTGTGAGAAGCTTTTGAGCTCCCCCCTGTCGTGACTGCCTGTCCCTCATCTTCAAGGCCAAGAGCTGGGGCTGTAGCTGAAAGACTCTGGAGCAATGAGACCGTCAGGAACGTGGAAGACGCTTACGCCCGGCTGGTGGAGTTCCGCTGCACCCTGCTTGGGTAACTGTCCTGGGACAACTCCCCCTGGCACAGGTGCTCTGGGCTCAACCCTGAGAGGGCACCGAGGGAGAAGGGCTTGCCCTGCTGCAAAATGACCCTTGTTCCTCTGGAAAGCCCTGGTTTTTCTGCTCACTGTGCGTGGGCAGAGCTTGCTTTGTGCAGCGCTGGAGGAGCACTCCTGCTGCTGGCGTGGGCTGGTGGCTCTGGCAAGGAGAAGGCTTTGTGCTGAGGAAGGAGGGTACTTGTCAGCTCTTGCCTGCAGCACCAGCTTCCCCAGGAAATCTGTCCTCACCCCGTGCTCCCACACATGAGCAAAAAATTGAGTTTATAAGCACAGGATGAAAAACAGTCCCTCCTTGTCACACCTGAGTCGGGGCACCCATGACCACCCTGTGCCACTGGAAGCCCTCAAACCTGGTGGTGGCTCTACCTGTGCCCTCTCCCTGATGCCATCCTTCTGTTCTCTTCCCAGGCGTGGTGTCCAGGCACAGCCTCTCTACGTTGGATACTGTGACCATGAATTTGGCGGGATTTAAAGGGAGAGCCCCACTGCCCTTGGTCTCTGTGCATGCAGGAGGAATGTCCCCCCCTCAAAAGGGCAGAGGGACCCCTTCCCACCCCACCTTCTACTCTGAACATTCATTGCAATGAACATTTTTTTTGTCTCAGCATGCACTCTTTGCCTCTTTTTCTATTTTTATTTTTTTAAATCTATAAATAAATGACCCCAAAGAGGAAAAAGGTGCCTTTTCCTGCTCATCTGGGGCTTGGGAGACCATGCAGGGGTTAGCAGGAGATGGGTAGGGCTTGCTCCGGAGATGCTGGTGGAGAAGCATTATTCTGGCAGCTCTGGAGCTTGCAGGGTGCCTGCTCAGCTGGAGAAACTGCTTAGCCTCTGCTGCCGTCCCAGGGTTTGCTTCTGCAGCCACGTTGTGCTGTGGGGTCCTGTCCTTGCCCCTCCTCTCTCCTCTGATGGCCAGGCCTGCAAGCTACCACCCCTGTTGCCCTAAACCCTGGCTGCTGCCACCTCCTCTGGTTTCTCCTCAGCAAATGACACCCGGGAGCCTCTTTGAGGAGCCCTTGCAAATCTGCTGAGTGGTGCATGGATATTATGAAATCTCTGCTCAGCTCTTCAGGCTGTCACCTCTGCCTGGGATTTGGCCAACTGACCCATCCTCCTCCTGTTCTGTTATTGTCAGGGTGAGGAGCTCAGCTCCAGGTCTCCTCCATCCAGAGGGGTTGGTTCCAATGGTGTTTTCCTTGGAGAAGAAACCAGTGGTGATGCTGTCCCACAGAACTGGGACAGGTGTGATTGTTGTCCTTCAGTTGGGGTTGCCGTGCTGTAAACGGCGTTCAACTGAAAGCAGGGAATCTCTCAGGGAGAAACACTGGTTGGATGGGACTGTTTATGTGTGTCTTGGTCTTAAGTGAGTGAGATGTGCTGTTACGGCTGGAAACCGTTTATGATTGAATTTTAAATTAAAAATAGTGAATTAACAGTTATTACTGCCTCCTATTTTAAAAAGTTGGGGTTTTTTCCTTTTTTTTTCCCCCTAGTGTGCTGTAAAGTGCTACTTCGGCCAGGTGCTTTTGTCACTGCAGGGAGCTGCTGCCAGCAAGGCACGGACCCTGGCCCTGGGAAGGGTGCTCTGTTCCTAAGAACGATGCTCTGTTCCCACAGATGATGCTCTGCAAGAGAGGCTCTTCACCACCCTATCCCAGCTCCCTCATTCCACCTGCCCTTCTGCCTTGCTGGGCTCCCTTTCCTCCATAGCCAGGTGTGAGAGCCCCCTGGGCTCGGGATGCTCATGGAGAACCCCGCAACATAGCACCTTCCACTGAAGCCTGGTATTGTGATCTGGGCTAAACATCACCCATGATCCCATTTTCCAGACTGTCTGCACCAGCATCTTCCCAAAACCACCATCACAGAGGTGGCTCAGTGACGTTTCCACCCTTGAAAGGACCGGGATCCCGGGAGCATCCCGCTTTCTGCGCCGTGGCTTTGCCGGGTGGCCCGTTCCTTCCAGAACATCTATTTTGGTTGTGTAAAACTTGCCGGGGAGCAGGGAACAGGGAACAGGCAGCGTGTGAATCACTCGGGGCCAACGGGTTTAAAAATAAACCCAAGCGGCGGCGAGGAGCAGCCGCCAAGCCCCCGGATTCCAGCAGGATTGTGCTCCACACGTCTCAAACCCACCCGTGGGCATTGGCACCAGCCAGGGGAGTTTATTGGGACACGCTTGCAGTGGCGGGCACCTGTGTGCATCGGGTGTGCTTGTAAGCACACGTGTGCATCGGGTGTGTGCTTGTAAACCTGTGCAATGTGCCTGTGCATGTAAATACTTGTGTGTGTATTACGTTTGTGCATTGTGTGTGTGTGTGCTTGTAAACACATGTGTGCATTGGATGCGTGCTTGTAAACGTGTGCAATGTGCCTGTGCATGTAAATACTTGTGTGTGTATTACGTTTGTGCATTGTGTGTGTGTGTGCTTGTAAACGCATGTGCAATGTGCATGTGCACATAAATACTTGTGTGTGTATTATGTGTGTGCTTGCAAACACGTGTACATTGTGTGCGTTGTGTGTGCTTGTGAACACGTGTGTGCTTGTGAACAGATGCATGCGCTTGCACACGTAGTTATGGGTCCTCACATCCACTCTTGCACATGCATGCATAAGGGTCGTTGAACACACGTGCATTTGTGTACCTGCTTGCACACATGCACAAGTGTACTTGCTCACACATGCGTGTAGGTCCTTGCACACATGCACTCATGCACAAACTTGCACACACGTGGATATAGGTCCTTGCATATGTACACTTGTGCACATGCCTGCACTTGTGTCCATATGGATACTTACACACTTGCATACACGTGCATATGTGTCCTTTCCCTCATACACATACTTGCACTCACGTGTACACACACACACTTGCACTCATGTGCTAGAGAGTCCTTTGCACACATGTGCATATAGGTCATTGCACACATGCCTATGGGTCCTTGCAAGCCCACACATTCCTGTACACACTTGCACGCACATGCACACTTGCACACATGTGCAAATGCCCTCACACATCTTTGCCCAGACTCACATGCAGGCCTGAAGCCACATGTGCTGTGCATGCCCTTGCACTACTTACACGCACGTGTACACTCTTGCAGCACCTGTATGTGCTTGCACACACTTAAACACACATGCACGTGTTTGTGTAGACTTGCACATGCTTGCACACATGCTCACACACAGACACACAAAGTTGTACACACACCCCTTCCCACATTCACACGCCCCTGCACACATGAGGCAGTGCGTTGGGGAAGCCAGGCCTCCTCCCACCTGGCTGCTGCTTTGGGACTAATTAATTAATTAACGACAACACCAGGTATTAAAGCTGCTCGGTTTAATTACAGATCTTTCGGGGTGACATGGGATGCAGGAGGGAGGTGCTCCCCTCATCCCCCTTCTAGGGCAGCTCCAGGGGGGCAACAGGGGCAGCGTGGGGTCCATGGAGGTGAAAAACTCAACAAAGTGTCCAAGTCGACCCTTTTTGAGCCTCTTCTGTGTATTTAAACCCTGCTCTGAGGTGGGGAACAGAGAGGGGTTAAGTCTGGAGGCTATTAAAGGGCTGCAGGGGGGAAGGTGGGAGGCTGCTCAGCTCCTTGGCCAGCCCTGACTAGGACTGGGGAGATGATAGGGGCAAAAGGGGGATGGAGGGGGGTGAAGGAATGGAGGCGGGATGGA
>VZTZ01032665.1:117885-128967 GCA_013400955.1 Drymodes brunneopygia | reverse complement strand
CCGAGCGCAGCCGAACCGCCTCGGTGGAGCCGGCGGTCGGGCCGGTCCGGCCATGCAGCTGCCGCAGGTGCCGGCGCCGGGGCCGCGGCCGCCCGTGCTTTGGGTGCCCGCCGGGTCCAAGATCCTCTGCATCGAGGTAGGGCCCCGCCTTTGTCTGCCGCCGCCTCCGCCCGGCCCGGCACGGCCCGGCACCGCCCGGCAGCCTCCGCCCGTGCCGGGGTGGGGGGGCTGCACCGGGAGGGCTGTAGGAGGGATGTGGGTGATGGCGAAGGGGTGTATCTGCTCCCGGGGATGCTGCGTGCGAGTGGGGGTGATGGCGAGGGTGTGGATCTTTGCTCCCGAGGATGGGCATGGAGGGGTGTTGGCGGGGGGTGATGGTGAGCAGGGCGTATCTGCACACAGGGATGAGGATGGAGGGCTGTTGGTGAGGAGGTGCTTCTGCTCCCAGGGATGGGCTGGGGATACAGCAGTGTTTGTGATCAGGGTGTATTTGCACACAGGGATGGTGGGTGTGAATGTGGGTGTTGGTGATGGAGTGTATCTGAACCCAGGGATGGGAATGAGGATGGAGCAGTGTTGGTGAGGGGGTGTATCTGCTCCGAGGCATAGGATGGGGATGGAGCAGTGATCAGGGTGTATTTGCACACAGGAACGGGAATGGAGGGGTGTTGATGAGCAGGGTGAATGTGCACACAGGGTTAGGGTGTGTGAGTGGGCGTGTTGCAGGGTGTATCTGCACCGGGGGATGAGGATGGAGGGGTGTTGATGGGGAGGTGTATCTGCTCCCAGGGACGGGGTAGGCGGGTGTGGGTGTTGCAGGGTGTATCTGCACCCAGGGATGAGGATTGGGGTGTTGGTGACGGGGTGTATCTGCTCCTAGGGATGGATGTTGGGGATGGAGAAGTGTTGGTGAGGAGGGTGTATTTACACAGAGGAATGGGGTTGGAGGGGTGTTGGTGAGGGGATGTATCTGCACCCACAGATGGGATGTGTGGGTGTGAGTGTTGCTGAGCAGGGTGTATCTGCATCCAGGGTTGGAGTGCATGTGTTGGCAGGGTGGTTGTTGGTGATGAGAGTGTATTTGTGCTCAGGGATGGGGGCTATGTGTGTGTGTGGCCGAGAGGGTGTATCTGCACCCAGGGAAGGGGAGGGTGTCAGCACAGGGATGTTGGTAATGTATCTGCACCCAGGAGGGCTGTGTGTTGTGTGGGTGTTGGTGAGGAGGGTGTTCTGGCACCCAGGAATGGGGTGTTCTGGCACCCAGGAATGGGGTGTTCGCTGTGGGGGGGGTGTGTTTGCAGGCAGGGATGGAGGATGATGGTGAGGAGGTGTATCTGCCCCCAGGGATGGGTTTGGAGTGTGTATTAGCTGGAGGGTGTATTTTTTGATGGCAGGTTGGTGCATGTGGGTGTGTGTGGTGCAGGTGTGCAAGGGGCCGTGCTCGGGGACTGTTGCACCTGCAGGCAGAGTGGGGAGGGGTGTGTGCATTGGCAGGGGTATGGCTTTGACCCCTGGGTGTGTGCAGGTGGGTTTTGGTGGGTGTGCAAGCACGTGGATGTCTGTGTGTGTGGGAAGAGGAGCTTAGGGTGTCTTTGCCCCCAGTGGTGGTGACAGGGTATGGGTGCACATGGGCTGGGAGAGTGGCAGCAGTGGGGGTGTGTGGGCACACGGGGTGTGACAGGGAGTGCAGGTGTGCACGGGTGCTGTGCTGGGCTCAGGTGTGCATGGTGGCTGTGGGGATGGCATGTGGGTGCTGCTGGGAGTGCCATGAGCCTGCCCAAGGTGTCCATGTGTCCACAGAGGGCTCCCAGGGGTCCCACTGTGGGTCCTGCAGCTGCAATGGGGAAACTGAGGCAAGGGGCATTGTATCCCCAGCACCAGCTGTGCGTCCCAGGGTGCATGCCCGCAGCTGTGTGTGACCCATGGCAGCAGGGAGGGTTCTGTGGGTGTTGCGTGGCGTGCAGACTGGGGTTGTCCAGGTGCCCGCAGTGCTGTGCGGTGGTGCGTGGCTGCACGTGGGTGCGCAGCGGTGCTGGGGCAGACGTGCGGTGTGCGCAGCGCTGTGTGGGCACAGGTGCGTGGCTCCAGAGGTGTACAGCTGTGCCATGGGGATTGGGGGTGGGTGTGCTTGGGGGTGCTGGGGGGCTGCGGTTGTGTTCAGAGGTGTGTGGGCATGTGCAGGGTTTGCCAGGGTGCTCATGCACGTGCAGGGTTGTGCAGTGATGTGGCTGTCCCCAGGCTGGCTGTGTGGCCTTGCTGTGGGTTACCCCCAGAGCTCTGTCAAGGTGTTCTCGTGATGAGTAACTGCCAGTACCCCAGTTCCTGTCTCCCTACACTGGATACAGAGGGCCTGGGGACCCTGGGCATGGACGCCGGGCTCCCACAGGCACTTGCTGCTCCAGTATCATCTGCCAGCTCCATCTCATTTGGGTGCATGGTGGCCTGCTGGATCCCTGGCTGTGAGGACAAGGAGGAGGAGACTGATGTCAAGGAAGGAACAAAGACCAGAAGTGACCCTGTCCCACTGGGCACAACCCCCAGCAGTTATTCTATGGGCTGGCTGTCCCTGGTACCCAGGCTCTTGGGGGGCTCCGAATTTGGGTGGGGGACAGTGCCTGTGTGGTCAGGAGGTGGTTTAGCAACCGCTGGTGACCCCCTTTGCTGTGGAACACCAGTGGTTTGGCCATGGGGTAGCTGGCGCTTTGTGGACTGCTGGTGATGGATGCTGGAACACCCCAAGCAGGGTGTCACTATGTCCTTGGGGTGTGGGAGATGTCTGTGAGTTGGCGATGGATGAATGCATGGATGAATGGATGGATGGATGCTGTGGGGGTGGAAAGGTGGGTGGTGGCAAGATGGGAGATAGATGGGCAGGTGTAAGGGTGGTACAGGGATGGATTGGTGTTGGGGATATGGATGGGTGCTGTGGGGATGGATGGGTGTTGGGGGGTGGATGGAGGGTCTTGGCAATATAGATGCTATGGGAATGGATGGGTGTATTGGGATGGATGTTGGGGATATGGATGGGTGCAATGGGGATGGATGGGTGTTCGGGGGTGGATGGATGGGTGTTGGCAATACAGATGGGTGCTATGGGAATGAACGGGTGTTGTGAGGATGGGTGTTGGGCATGGATGAGTGTTATGAGGATGGGTGTTGGGGATATGGATGGGTCCTATGGGGATGGATGGATGCTATGGGAATGGGTGTTGGAGTATGGCTGGATGAATCCTGGGGGAAGATGGGTGTATGGGTGATTGTGTGGGTGTCCAGGATGGATGAATGGGTGTTGCAGGGTGGGCAGGCGGGTGTCAGGAGCAGGGGGAGATGCCTGGGTAGCTGTTTAGTGTGGGAGGATGGATAGAGGGCTGTGGTTGGTGGCTATGTGGACATCGGTGCAGGGGTGCTGTGGGGACAACCAGGAGGTCTGGGTGCCACAGAGGGTCACTGAGCACCCTGTGGTGGGCATGTGGTGATGCCAAGGGTGCCAAAACCCCCTTCTGGGGATGTCTAGAGGCCAGGACAATTTCTCTCTGGTGTGGTGTGGCAGCCCTGGGGTAGGTTAGCTGGTCCCTGAGGCCTGACATTTATAAACATCAGCCGCTCCCGGGGAATCAATACAGTTTAATAACCGGCGAGCGGAGACGGGAGACACATCAAAATGACACTCTGCGGCTCCGTAAATGTTATTCTAAATCATCCTCACTGGGTTTATTACATTAAGCATACAGCAGCGGGCATGGGAAATTTATTCCATCAAAGGCCATCACGCTGGTAAATGGGGCTGGCGGGTCAGTGGAGGGGGGCAGCCCGTCCCAAATAGGGGTTCCCTCCTCCCAGCCGTGGCAGGGATGTGAGGGACAGAGGGGTGCTGGGTTTAGGGTCTCGGTGCTGTCACAGCCTCCTGAGTTTGGGGTGAGCCAAATTGTGCCCCAGCAGGAGGTGGATGTTTGGGGGACTGGTGACATAATGGGTGACACGGTGAGGTGTCCCTCGGTGCCACCCTGGGCCACCCCATGACTCCTGGGGACTCAATCCCTTCCCTGGACCATCCCCAGCGCTGCGCTGACATTTCTCTCCACGTTTCCCTGGAGACGAGGCGGTTGCTGTGGAAACCGCCCTCCTCTTCTCTCTTACCCATCCTCTTCCTCACCCTGATATGGGGGGGCTGGCTCTGCCCCCACCCAGCCCCAAAATTCAGGGAGCCCCTCCAGGGGTGCAGTGGGGGGCACCTGTGATGGGGGTGCACACGCATGTGGGGGTGACTGTCCCTGTGTGTGTTTAAGGCGTGTTCTTGTGCGCACCCCCGCGCCATCATGTGTGACATCTCGCCGTTGCCGTGGCGACCCCATCGAGCACATGGCTCAGGCTCCGCAGCATCGCGGGGGAAGCACGCTTGTTGCCATGGAAACGGCCATAATTGTAGCATTTTTCGGCTAAAAGAGGGGAAAAAGGAGGGGGAGAGAGGAGGAGAAATGGCTCCAATGGGGCAGTGGGCCAGGGATGTGCCTGCCAGGCCAGCATGTCCTGCACTACACGGGTGTCACACTTGTGGATGCACACGGTGGTGACAAGGAGGAGGCCAAATTTGGGTGAGGTTTAGGAAAAGGAGGGCAGTGGTGCCAGAGGGGCCGGGGCCGGCAGGGTGCTGCTGCTGCCTCTGCAGTCCTTTGCAGTCGAGGAAAGCGGGCAGGCGGCCAAGCCTGGCACTGGCAGCCCCGCGGGCGCCTGCAGCACTGGGTGCCCAAAGCCAGGGCCGGAGCATTGCCCTCCACACATGGCATCCGTGGGTCAGTGTGGCCACGAGCCCCAGATCTGTTTTTGCAGGCCCCTCCCCTTTTCCCTGGCTCCTGGTGCCAGTCGTTGGCCAAATCCTGCTGTTCCCCATGGAAAGGGTCCAGGGGCCACCACACTGACCACCCGCTCTCACTTGTATTGCAGATGAACCGCCCCATCCAGGTGAAGCCAGCTGACAGCGAGGGCCGAGGAGGTAGGTCCCCAATTCCCTGGATGTCTGGCACGGGCGGGGAGGCACAGGGTCAGCCAGGGGGTGATGGGGGACATGGTGGCATCGTGATGGCTGCTGTGGGAAGGTTGGTTTGCAGAGAAATCCAGGAAAGGAGCTTCCTTTGCTGGTGGCATCCAAACCTGGGTGCAGAGCAAATGCCATCTTCTCTCTCCCTGTCTGGTCAGCTGAGGGGAACATCCTGGGGATGTCCTGACATTGTACCATGAGCATCCCAACATCCTGAGGGGCAGAGCACCAGCCAGCCTCTCTCCCTCACCACCTTAGTTTACCAAACAACCCAATTTCCTGTCCAGACCTGCCTGTGGCGGCCCCGGGGCCGGAGTTGGTTGCATGTGGCCTGAGCCTCTCTCAAACTACCACCCCGCCAAATTCTTTGTGAGCATTTGCCACTCATTGGGCTGTGGCATTGCCAGGCTGAGGTGATCATTTGGGCAAAATCACAGGAATTGTATCAAAATGGCACATCTGTTGTGTTGCTGGGCAGGTAGGTGCTATCGGACGTGCAGGATGCTCCCATGGGGCCGCCTGCACTTGGCGGTAGATGGGGTAGATGCCCCCCCATCCAAACAAACCCTGTTATTAAACACGCCAGGAGCTGGTCCCAGCATGTCCCAGAGGGACCTGGCAAATAAATTATCCACTTACCGAGTGTAATTGGTGAAGGATTAAAAATCGATGGGTGAGCTGGGGCTCCCGTCTGCAGCCCCCTCACCCAGGAGGCAACGCTGGGCTGCCCAGCCCACTCTCCCTGGGAGATGGTTTATGTTTAACTAGACAACACACAGCCCTATTCCCTTAACTAATTTTCCTGGTACCTTAACGGATGAAGCATTCATCGTCTCCTGCCATTATTTATTTATTTTCCCGGCAACGCTCTTGACAGGGCACCTTATTTTCTTTGTCAAATGCCATTAGCGTGCAGCGGGAGCACGCGGCCGCACAAGACAGATGCTGGTAATAATCATGAAATTCTCATTATTTACTATCCCTTCTCTTGTGTTTGGGTTATTGATGTCCCCTGGGCATGGCTGGAGGCTGCGGGTTGTTCTGTAGTCAATCACACGAGGGTGATCACCTCTGGTTTGTGGGTTCTCTTTGTTCCCACCGCATCCTGTCTCAGTGCTGGGGGAGCCAGCCCCCCCCATCCCTGGGAAAAGCCCCAGCTCCACTCCCTAAAGCAATGGCTCTTCCAGGATTCACCCTTCAGGAGTTTCCCCACAGGAGAGGTTTTCCCACCCTGAGTGTTCTGTAGGACAGAGATGATAAGCTCGGCACCTTCTCCATGAGATTGGTGTCGCTCCCTCCCTCTGATGTCACTTGGCTCCTTCCCCTCCACACACCATTTATGATGAGGGGTTGGGATGGTGGGTGACCTCCCACTCTCTGACGGGCTTGGTTTTGTTTTTAGAAGACAGGAAGCTCTTTGTGGGCATGCTGGGGAAGCAGCAGAGCGAGGACGATGTCCGCCGTCTCTTCGAGCCCTTTGGCCAGATTGAGGAGTGCACCATCCTCCGAGGGCCTGATGGAGCCAGCAAAGGTGGGCTTTGGGGCACCTGGTGGGCACCCTGTGGACCCGCAGTGGCCAAATCCAACCTGTCCCATGTTCCCTCTGTTCCCTTAGGTTGTGCCTTTGTGAAATACGGCAGCCACGCCGAGGCACAGGCTGCCATCAACAGCCTGCATGGCAGCCAAACCATGCCGGTAAGTGCCAGGCTTGCACCCTACCCCAGCTGACCCCACGCTGCCTGCTTAATCCAATCACCCATTAATTTGATCCTCAGTCTAATTGGATCAAAATCCTACAAACTGGCAATTTGTTGGCCACATCACTGCAGGTTCCTTCTTGCCAGGGTGCTGAGCCCCAGAGGTGGGAGCTTGGAGCTAATTCTTTCCATGCCAGAGAAAGGGGCAGTTTAATTAACGCTGAAGGTCAGAATTGTGAACGAGGAAGGGGAAAGGAAGCAGAGGTCAGGGAGCTGCCACTGGGGAGAAAGACTGGCTATAATTAAACCTCACATTGATCGTTGGTTGCTGCTGCCAAGTTGGGCAGTGTCCCCAGGACTGAGGATGCTGGCGGACACTGCGAGCCAGCACCCACGGCGGGTACACAGTTTGGGGGCATTGCTGTGGTCCCACCATCAGCCTCGTCTTCCCCCCACCTCAGGGCGCCTCATCCAGCCTGGTGGTGAAGTTTGCAGACACAGATAAGGAGAGGACCCTGCGGCGGATGCATCAGATGGCGGGGCAGCTGGGCATCTTCAACCCCATGACCATCCAGTTTGGCGCCTATGGGGCCTACACGCAAGCGGTAGGAGCTGGTGCAGACCAGGGGCTTTGGGGGATCCCCATGGGTGGGGGAGGCTCGTTTGCCCCATGATAGCACCAGTGCCAGGGGGTGTAGGTGCCTGGCAGGGCTGGTGTACCCCTGTTTAAGGGCAGATGCTGGGCTTCCTCCCCTCAGCTGAGCGTGGTTGTAGGGTGCAGTGTTTCCATGTTTAGCATCACCAAGACTCCTGTCCCCGTGTCTGGCAGTGGGTGGCATTTATCCCTCTGAATCCATCCAAAGCAGAGATGCTGATTTGCCCTCCCCTCTCCCTCCTTCTCTCTGCCTCTCGCTCTCTGTCCCCTTTCCCCCTTTCTTTCCCAAAGATCATGCAGCAGCAGGCAGCCCTGATGGCGGCCGCACAGGGCACCTGCCTCAACCCCATGGCTGCCATTGCTGCCGCCCAGATGCAACAAATGGCTGCCTTCAATGTCAGCGGGCTGGTGGCTGCCCCCCTCACCCCCTCTTCAGGTAGGAGCCCCACTTTTGCCACTTGGCACCCTCAGGGGGCAGTCTCGGGGTGATGCCGGCACTGACGCAGTGCTCCTGCAGGTACAAGCACCCCTCCGGGGATCAGCACGGCGCCGGTGCCCAGCATTGCCACGCCCATCGGGGTGAATGGCTTCAGCCCACTGCCGCCCCAGACCAACGGGCAGCCCGCCTCCGAGACCATCTACACCAACGGCATCCACCCCTACCCAGGTACAGCCCTGCCCCCGGGGCTGGGGGAGTGTGCCTGGCTCATGCAGGATGCTCAAGGGGTGTTCCCCATGCCAGGAACACATTGGATGAACCAGCCCTGTGCTCCCGTGGCATCACTGCAGGGAGGAGGGAATTCAGGCAGGGAGCAACTCTGCCCCTCCATGGCGGTGTTTGGCCAAGAGTCCTTTCCCATGGGAGCTGTGCATGCATTCCTGCCTTTCTCTGGCTTATTCTGTCTTCCTTCTCCTTTCTCTTCTCTTCCTAGCTCAAAGCCCCACGGTGGCAGACCCCCTCCAGCAGGCCTACGCCGGCATGCAGCACTATGCAGGTCTCAAACTTCGCTTCCCACTCCTTCCCTCTCTCCCCTCTTTGCTCCTCACCCTTATTTTTGGGAGGTGAACATCACCCTGGGGTTGAATATTGGATTGGGGCAGCATTTTTGGGCACTGATTCATGAGAGGAGCAGCAGGTGCTGTGCCCTGGCAGGAGCTCCAGGGCAGCGATACTGATGAAAGTGCTGTCCCCTCTTCCCATTGGCTCCTGTCATGACCCCCCATGCAAATTTTGGATGGTGCAAAGTGAATTTTAGTACCCCTGGGGCTGAGAGAACTCCATGGGGGAGCCCTGGCAGTGTCACTGAGGAGAGGGGGTGAGATTTGGGAGGTGACAGAGGGCCAGCTCCACACCAAGACACCAAAAGTCATTGGATGTTCATCATGTGACCAAATCTGATGGCAGAGGACATGGGCCATGGAGGGAAGGGAATCGGAGCCTCCTGTGAAAATTTTCAAGCCCAGCAGACACTTAATTTAATTAGGAGCATTGACAGCAACGTCCAAATTTGCAACAGAAAATCAAGTTTTGGACAACAAATTCTTGGGGTTTTTCAGCCAAAAGTACCATCTTTCCTTAGCCTTGAGGCCATATTACTGCTATCACCAGCATCCCTCCTAGGAGAGCTGTTCCCACATCCCTGGTGTGTCAGGAGGGGTGGGAAAGGCAGAGCCAGCAGCCGTGGGGCAGGAGAGGCCCCTCGATGGCAGATGGCAGCAGGGACGTGCCTGTCCCAGCCCTTTCCGTAGCTGGGGCAGGTGCTGTGGCCTCAGCTTCTTGTTTCTCTCTTCCAGCAGCATATCCCACTGCCTACGCTCCCATCAGCCAAGCCTTTCCCCAGCAAGCGCCCCTCATCCCGCAGCAGCAGCGAGAAGGTGAGGGGTGGGGGTCACCCTGTGTGGGGCCAGTGGCTCCTTGGTGTCCCCTGGGGGTGACCCTACCTCGTGGCTGATGTGTCCTGTCCTTTGTGTGTCACCCAGGTCCCGAGGGCTGTAACCTGTTTATTTATCACCTGCCCCAGGAGTTCGGGGACGCGGAGCTCACGCAGATGTTTTTGCCTTTCGGCAATGTCATCTCTGCCAAAGTCTTTGTGGACCGTGCCACCAACCAGAGTAAATGCTTTGGTAAGTCCCAGGATGTGGCTCTCCCTGGTGTCCCAGCTCAGGGCTCCAGCTCTTCCCAGTCCCCAGCTCATGGTTCCAGCTATCCTTAACACCACAGCTTGGAGCTCTGGCTCTTCACCCCAACATCCCAACTCAGGGGTCTGGCTCTCTTCAGCACCCCAGTTTAACTATCCAACTCTCCTCAATATCCCAGCTCTTACCAGTCCCCAGCTCCAGAGTCCCATTCTCCCTGGTCTCCAGCCTGGAGGTCCAGCTCTCCTAATATTCCAGCTCAGGGGGTCTGTCTCTCCCCAAATGCCAGCACAAGGGCTTGGCTCTCCCAGTGTTCCCAGCTCAGGAGTCTGGCTCTTCTTGACAACACAGCTCAGATCCTCTCCATCTCAGGGTCCATCTCACCCTGAAGTATCCCTGCTTGGGAGTCTGTCTCTCCAACATCTCATCTTGGGATCTCTCTTTCCCTGGTCTCCAGCTCAGATATCCATGTCTCCCTGCTGTCCCTTGCTTGGGGCCCAGCTCTCCCCTATGTCCCCAGCTCAGGGATCTGTATCTCCCTTTCACAGACCTCCGTGTCCCCATAGACCCTGCCAGCTTGGTGTCCCCATAGACTCTTTCACTATGGTGTCTTTGGAGGCCCTGTCACCTCAGGGTCTCTGCAGACGTGGCCTCCAGATGTCCCCTGAGCCCACACATCCCATGCTGGTGTCACCACAGACCCCATCACCCTGGTATCTCCACATACCTGCAGACCTTGGTATCCCCACAGATCCCATCACCTCAGTGTCCCTGCAGCCCCTATCACTTTAACAGACCCTGTCACCCCAGTGACCCCACAAATCCCATCCTGTAGTGTCCCTGCAGACCACTCCAGTGTCCTGTGGGCCCTCCTATGCTGCTGTCCTCACAGCCCTGTCACGTTGGTGTCCCTGCAGACCTCGGTGTCCCTGCAAGTGCCATCACCTGTCACCCAGTCCCCTGCAATCTGGGGCTGTGATGTTATCCCAGCACCCCCTCTTGCAGCACCCCCAAACCAGGAGCATCCCGCAGGATTTCAGTGCCTGGCCTGAGGTGAGGCAGCCGCCTGTGATGTGTACGGTGACAGCCCTGTGTCCTTTCCTGCCAGGTTTTGTCAGTTTTGACAATCCGACGAGCGCTCAGGCGGCCATTCAGGCCATGAATGGCTTCCAGATCGGCATGAAGAGGCTAAAAGTGCAGCTAAAGCGGCCGAAAGATGCCAACAGACCCTACTGACCCCAGCTCAGCCTGCGGAGAGGTGAGGGGGCCTGGCCCCGCGGGCTGTGCTGATTGTGGAGGGTCCCTAGGTGACATCCCCAAGTGTGTGCAGTGATCTCTGCCTGGCACCACCCACCCAGTGGATATGGATCTCTCTCTCCCTCCCTCCCTCCATCCCCCAGAAACAGGCTGAGAACTTTTTCCTTCTGTTTCAGGTCGGACGTCCCGCAGTGTCTGACGACTTTCCCCTTCCCCAAGTGCAGTATCCAAACCTGTAACTCTCTTTCTTTGCAACACATCCCGGAGGAGGAAAAGGAGGAGGAGGAGGTGAAGAAGAAAAC
>VZTZ01032665.1:84841-117794 GCA_013400955.1 Drymodes brunneopygia | reverse complement strand
TAATTTAAAAAAAAAAACAAAACACACAAAAAAACGTCGGGAAAGGAGAAGAAAATCCAACAAAAATTAAGAAGGTTGAGTAAAAACCTCGGGCATTCAGAGCCATGAGCGTTTCCTACAGGGCTCGGATTTGGNGGGGGCCTGGCCCCGCGGGCTGTGCTGATTGTGGAGGGTCCCTAGGTGACATCCCCAAGTGTGTGCAGTGATCTCTGCCTGGCACCACCCACCCAGTGGATATGGATCTCTCTCTCCCTCCCTCCCTCCATCCCCCAGAAACAGGCTGAGAACTTTTTCCTTCTGTTTCAGGTCGGACGTCCCGCAGTGTCTGACGACTTTCCCCTTCCCCAAGTGCAGTATCCAAACCTGTAACTCTCTTTCTTTGCAACACATCCCGGAGGAGGAAAAGGAGGAGGAGGAGGTGAAGAAGAAAACGGCGAAGAAGAGAGTATTTTGGTCGTAGCTTTTCCTTTTTGAATTTTTTCCCAAACTGGTCTTGTTTGTTGTTGAACGGGAATGAGAGGAAGACAAGGAAGGAGGGGAGCGATGCGGTGCCGGGGCTGCGATTCGCCGCCGGCCGCTCTCCGGGACTCACCAGATCCCTCGCTGGGAGCAAGGCTGATGGCACCGGGTAGCCGGGCCACGATCTANGTTCAAGGGCTCAGTTTTGGGGGCTAATTCGTGGCTGGGGATTGGGGGGATGCAGAGGGGATTTGAGGGGGNGGCCACGATCTACCTTTGTTTTTTGGGTTTTTTTTTAAAGCACTCATTTGCTGCTACCGATTTCCCAGGAGAAACGAGGAAAAGAGGCTCCAAATGGATTCTTAAACCAAAGCCGGTGGGACGGGACCAGCCTCGGGCGCTTCACCTGGAGGATGTTTGTTTGGAAAATAAAGAAAAATGGCAAGATTTTCCTTTTTCCCTGCATTGGGGGAAAAAAAAGAAGGATCAAAGTATGTTGGACTTATAGAANAAACTTAAAAAAAAAAAGAAAAATGTGAGGTTTCGGCCAAAATGAAGTGAAGCGAAATAAACTTATTTTGTCAAAATCGTCACCTTTGTTGATTCTTTGGAACAATCGCTGCCATGTCCAGCACCAAGACATGACACCAGGGCCCCCTTTATGGCCAGCTCGGCTCCAGCTGGGCCAGAGCATCCACCAGGATTTGGTGAAGCTGGGAGAGGACAGGAGGCCTCTCATTTTATTTGCTTTTTCACAGGAATTGTTATTTTTCGGAGGAATTCACTCTGGCTGCAGAGGGAATCAGCACAGGATGCAGCCCTGTGGTTTCACTGATCTTTCCAAGGGATGGAGGAGGTTCAGGGGGAGTGGCTGTGTCCCATGGGATGTCCCTTCACACTTGTGGGTACGGCCGAGCCACTGCCTAGATCCTGGGAAAGTGAATTATCTTTTGAGGAGGGGAAAGGACCCCAAACCCCACAAATTTAAGCAAACCCTCCCCAAGGGATGGTTGGCAGGGCCAGGAGCAGGAGAATGGCCACCAGCCCAGGTTTGGGGGGCCCATGGGAACATGGAGCAGCCAGTGTGGGATGGACAGGTGTCGGGATCCAGGGGGGTCAGAGGGCAGGGACAGGACAGAAGTGACACTGAGTGCACCTATTGGTGTAATGAGCCTGTCAGGACTCAGGTGAACCAAAACCAGGATGGTTCTTACATTGATTCTTAAATTCCATCATAAATCCTGGCTGAAATCGTGGCCTGACACTGCTGAGACTGACCTGGAGAGCCCCTGGACTGTGGGGAGCAGCAGTGTCCAGCCCCCTCTGCATGCCCTGAGACCTGGCAGCCTCTGGGCTGTCTCTGCTGAGTTTCCATACCAGTTTGGGTGTAGCAGGATGCAGCTGTGCTGGCACTGCCTCTGTGTCCGTGGAGTTACTGGGACTGGCTTGGGCTGAAATAAAACGCTGTCCCTGGGAGGTTCCTTCTCATTTGAGTCTCTGCTGCAGCACTGGTGCCTGGGGGAGCCACTCTGGGTTCCATGTCCCCATCCCCGAGGCACAATCCCTTCTGTGTTGTGTTCTGCTTCCACAGCACCATGCCTTTGCCATGGTGTGATGGGGGAGTTGTTCCCTCCCAGCCCCATCCCAAAGATGCATCAATTCTCTATGACACTTCTCCACCATCCCATCCCTTCCTCTCAAATCCATCCCTTCCCCAAAGATGCATCAATTCTCTATGACACTTCTCCACCATCCCATCCCTTCCTCTCAATCCCATCCCTTCCCCAAGATACCATCCCTTCTGTTTCCTGTCCCTTCTCCACAATCCTATCCTTTTCTCATGATCCCATCCTTTCCCTGTGCCCCCATCACTTGCCCAGGTTTCAATCCCTTCCCTTTGCCCCTATTCCTCCCACACACTCCCACCCCTTCCCCTGAATCCCATTCCTTCCCTCTGACCCCATCCCAACCCTTTCCTGTGATCCCATCCCATCCCTTTCCTGTGCCCCTGTCCTTTCCTCACAATTCCATTCCCTCCCTGTGCCCCATTCTTTCACCAGCATCGTCTTCCCCACACTTTAATCCCAGTTAAATCCACAAACACTGATTCCTTTTCTCTTTTTTTTTTTTCCTATGTTTTTGGGTTTGTTTTGGTTGTTATTTTTTTTGCTTCAGTTTCTCATCATTGATAAAAACGCCGTTGCTGCCAATGCCAGGAGGGGCGGCCCCCAGCCACGCTGGACCCACGGCTCCTTCTCCACACTGCCACAGGGTTGGGAACAGGGGGAAGGGGACAGGGAGGGGATAAGGGACTGCTGAACCCGCCTGGTGCTCACAGGGTGCCCGACGCCAGCATTGCCCCGGCTCTGCCCTGCCTGGGGGGCTCAAAACCCACTCGGCCCCTGCCCAGCTTTGCCTGGGGGCTCGCTCGGTGCCTGGGGGGTCCCAGGGACCCACTGCCACCACTCAGTTTGTGTACACCTGAGTCCCGATCACACGCATGATCTCCTTCTGGATTTTGGGGTCCTGAGTATTGATATTGGCATCTCCCACTTGGCCATCTTCGTACCTGGAAGAGGAGAAGGGGGTGAGGGGGATCCCGTGGGGGTCCCGCAGGTGCCACAGGGTGGGCGCAAATGGACTCACACAAAGAAGAAGCGTGTGCAGACGTGGTCTGAGACAGGGCAGACCCAGATGTTGCCATGTTTCTGCAGGTCCTTGGAGGTGATCACTGTTGGGACAAGGGCCTGTTCGACACAGGATGGGGGACGGAGGGCCTGCCTGGGCACAGCCCATTGTGGGGACCCTACATCCCTCCACCCACCCAGTGATGCCATGGGTGTTGCCTGTCCCCCCCGTTATGCCCCCCGCCCCCACACCTTCGCAAAGCGCGATGCAGTTCAGGTTGCGGCTCTGGAGAAAGCGGGACTGGATGGAGCGGGTCTGTGGGAAGAGCAGCCAGTGTTACCACCCTATCCCCAGCACCCATGGGTGCCATGTCCCTGTTCCCATCCTGCCCCAGTGTCCCCTGGCCCATCACCTGGGGGATGGTGTTCATCCGGTTGTATCGCTGCACCAGCTCATCCTTCGACGGCATCCGGTGCTGCCCTTTCCCCATTCCTGAGGAAGAAGCAAGGCTGTCAGTCTCTGAGGGAACACCCTGGGGTCAAGCAGGGACACATGCCACAGACAGGGACCACCACCACCCTCAGTGCTCCCACCCTGCAGCTGTGCCCTGGGAACCCCGCAAAAGTGTGTGCAGCAGCTTTTGAAGCCTAGAAAACGTTGGGGGTTTGATTCTCTGGCATGTGGGAAAGCCCCAGCCTGGCTGGGAAGAGGCTGGTGTGATGGGATGGACATGGGATGCCGCTTCTGCAGCCGGCACAATGCCCCATCTCCCTGGGCCCATGCAGGGAGTGGGAACGGGAGCACAGGCAGGACTGGGCAGCACAGGCAGGACTGGGCAGTGCAGGCAGCCTCTTACCTGAGTATCCAAAGGAAATACTGGAGATGGGGCTCAGATAGATGCCCTTGCCATAGGCTGCTCCATGCAGCTTGTGGGAAAATACCAGGGTGAGCGTGGTGGGATCACCTCGCCAGCTCGGGCACATTGGTAGTGGAGGAAGCCTGGCAGTTCCCAATGTCTGCCCCCTCCCTGCTTTCCTGCCCCCTCCCTGCCTGCCTGGGGTGTGCTGGGCACAGGGACCGGAGCGGTACCTGCAGTTTGGTGTAGGAGGCGTTGACCAGCCCATTGCGGAGGATGGAATGCCAGTTCTCAATGTGAGAGCCACTGCAAAGAGCCAGCCCCACATCAGCCCCTTGTCCATCAGCCCCACGGTGCCCAACTGGGGGGCTCCTGCCATCCCCCCCGCTTGGCAACTCACTGGAAAGCAAAGGTGCTGCCATAGAGTTTCTTGGCCGTGCGGAACCGGGCTTCCTTGGCCGGGGGGCTGCTGAGCAGGAGGAACTGGTGGGAGGTGTGCATGAACTTCAGCTGCTACCAGGGGAACAGGAAGAGCAACGGCAGTGCCGGCAGGAGAGAGGACAGACAGACAGACAGACAGAGATCATGCACGGCCGCCTGGCTCCAGGTCCGGCCCAGCCCAGCTTTGGCCACTCCAAGTTTGACAGAAGGGTCCTGGGCAGTGTCTTGTCCCCATCCCACAGCCTGTGTCAAACATCCCCTTTCCTATATTCCTTGTCCTGACTCCCATATCTCCCAAGCTCAAACCTCACCCAGAGGGATCCATCCTGCATCCCAGACCCTTCAATCACCCATCCCATATCCTTACGTGCCTCATCCTGCATCCCACAGCCCCTAGCCTACATCCTGCATCCCATCTCCTGTACTTTCCATCCCACCTCCCACATTCCATACCCTCTATCCTGCAGCCCACCTGGCCTGGTCCCTTACCCTGCTGAGAGGCAGCTTGACAATGTGGGATCTGTTGCTGGAGATTATCCTTGGGAAGAGGAGGAAAAGGAGGAGGGTCAGAAAAAGTGGTCCCAAACTGCCCTGAGACCATTGGATGCCTGTGACTCCCCAGGAGAAAGGAGATGAGAGGGTTGTGCCATGGACACCCAGCTGCCCCCCACCCCATCCTGTATCCTGGGGAATGAGGGGCAGTGGGAGAGGGCTGCAGCACCCTTGGCCTTACCACTGCAGGAGGGGATGTGCCAGGGGGTCCAGCTTGTCCATCTGCTTCTTGATCTCCAGGTAGGACCCCTGACAGAGGAAAGAGGGGGTGAAGGTGGGTCTCCCATGGGTGGTGGGCAGCTATGGGCATATGGAGATCAGCAGGAAAATGCCACTCCCAGCTTGGATCCCACACGGGAGAGGTCAGATGGGGCCATGGGACTGTGGGGCCATGCCACGTACCTGGGTCATCTCCCGGATGGACATCACACTGTCCAGGGCCTTCTGCAGCCGCTCGTAGTTCTTCTTCTGCACATGGGGCAGGAGAGAGGTGGCCATCAGAGTGGTCTTTGGGGCTCCCCGTCACCCCCTGGTGTGGGGGAGCGCTGTCCCCTCAGAGCTTACCTTGGGGTTGAAGGCCAGAGTTTTGGGGTCATTGGGGTCCACCACGGAGGGGTAAGGCTCGAAGATGATGCTCTTGCGAGGGGACTCGAGGGCAGCACGGCACATGGCCACCAGGAGGTCCACCACCTTGGGGCAGAGCAGGGGCTGAAGGGGCAACCCCCCATGGGGCTTTGGGTGTTCATCACCGTGCCCAGCCCTACCTCGGCACCCGTGGCCACCTCCTCGGCCGCACCAGACATGACGCCCAGGGTGTAGAAGGAGAAGACGCAGAGCTCCCGGGTGCACACAGCTGGCTGTGGAGGGGACAGGAGAGAGGTGAGTGTCAGGGATGGTGACACAGAGGCACAGCCCGCACCTGACCTGATCCTGCCCTGCCACCCCACCTTGAGCATGGAGCCATTCTGGAAGACGTGCTGCTCATCACACACCACACAGTACTCGTTGAGCGTCGGGATCCGCTGCTCTGCGTACTTCATGATCTGAGGGGCAGGATGGAGGGAGTCAGGCCCTGCCGTGCACGTGGAGCCTGGGGGGATGCTCCAGGCAGTGGGACGGGGATGAGTTGGACTCTGGGCAGAGGGAAGGATGATATGGGCAGTGGAGTGTGGATAAGTGGGATGTGGGGCACTGGGGAAGATGTTCTGAGCAGTGGGACAGGGCTGAGTGGGATGTGGAACAGCGAGGAGGATACTCTGGGCATCAGGGTAAGGATGAGCAGGACATAGGGTAGTGGGGAGAATGCTCCAGACAGTAGGATGTGGATCAGTGGGAAAGATGCTGTGGGCAGCAGGCTGAGAATGAGCAGGATGCAGGACTCTCACCTGGACGAGGAAGCCGTACTCCAGTGTGGGGATGTTCTTGCAGTGGCCGCCAACCTGTGACGGAGCCGGAGCAGAGCCAGCTGTGTTATCCCCTTTCCCACATGCACTCCCAGCTCTGCATGGCATGGGCAGCCCCCAACTCCCCCCAGCACAGCAGGACCCCCAACATACCAAACCCTGGCACAACAAGACCCCTGACATTCCAACACGCCGTGGCACAGTGGAACCCCCAACATGCCAACCCCTTCCCAACACAGCAGGACCCCCCACATCCCAACACCCCCAACACAGTGGGACCCTTGACACACCAACACCCCCTGGCATAGTGGGACCCCCAACATGACAACACCCCCTGGCACAGCAGGACCCCCAACATGCCAACATCCCCTAGCACAGCAGGGATGCAGCACCAAGAGTGGGGTAAAATCCCACTGGACCTCACAGGCAGGCCCCAGCTCCCCAAGAGCACCCAAGAGTGAGGACAAGAAACCCTGCAGGGGCTCTCCCCACCCCATGGGGTCCCAGCACCCCACGACAAATGATCTGACCCCAGAGGAGTCCCTGGGAAGGGGAAGTAGAGGAAAGCAAACCCCAAGGCGGGGTGGCACCCACCAGGATGTTGAAGGGGGCAACACCTGCCTGGGTGCTGGCGGGTGGGTAGCCGAAAACTTCCACCTTGGGATTCTTCACCATGCAGGACACGGAGCGGTTCATCAGGCGGTTCACACGAGGCTCAGGGATGCCCAGTTTGCCCTTCAGCACTGAATCTTGGATAACAGGGAAGCTGGGAGACCTGCAGGCACAGAATTCCCCTGAGCATCTGCTTGTCACCGTTCCCTGCTCCTCCATCACCCAGCACCACATTCACCCGTCGGCTATTTGTTGGGAGCAACCTCCACCTTCTTGGGATCTGGTAGGGAGCAGCAACATCCAAGTGGGGAAACTGAGGCACAGTGCCAGGCCTCAGCCTGGATGAAGGGACGGAGGGCTGGTCCCTTGGGGGACAGCATCGGGACCTTACTTGGGGATGGGTGAGAAGATGCTGAGACCAGCACGGAACTTCTTGATTGTGCCGCTCGTCTTGAACCAACTGTGCCGCTTCTCCTGCTGGGTCTTCAGGAAATCATTGCTGAGATGTTTCCATTGCTGGGATGTGAACATGCCCAGGATCCTGGCAGATGGGGGGACAGCATCCGTGGGTGATTGGTGGTCCATGACTCCCCCAGCCCCTCCTCTTCCCCACACACAGATGGTATGGTGGTGAGCCCATCACGGGGCTTTGTGGTGGATAAAAGGTGGTGGCACAGGGACATGTGGCACGTGGCCAGTTTTGGGGCAGAACAGTCACTCTGTGGGCCACCCCCACCCACTACCCTCGGGTGCCCATCATGTTTCAGGCTCTTACTTCTTCAGCTGCAGACCCAGCCCAAAGCCCTCCTTGTTGGACGGCTGGAAAACCTCAATGGACGGTTCTGCGGGGAGAGAAGAGGATGAGCCATCAGTGCCACCACTGTGCCTATCCCGAGGGCACAGGGACACCACATCCCACCCAGCCCCACTCACCGGGGCCATCGAGGTACTGGGAAAGGGAGAAGCGCAGGCGGAGGACGATGGGCTCCGTCCGCAGCACCTTCCAGGCTGTTGCCACCTCCTCCTGCCGAGGGAGAGCCTCATTTTGGCACAGCCACGGGATCTCCGCCCAGGCAGGGGGATTTGGGGAGCCCCTGGGTGCACGTGCCCACCCTCCCCATGCCAGCACTGCCGGGGGCACCCTGGACACTCACATCGAGGAAGCTGATGTTCACATGGAGGTCGATGTCCACATCATCGATGGTCCCGTACTCCCTGTGAACACACGTGGTGCTGTGGCACAGGGGGCTGGCACGGTGCTGGAACAGCAGCCAGGTGCCCACTGTGCCAGGGTAGGCAGGCACATGAGACAGTGACACTGGCACGTGTGGCTCCCCATGTATCAAGTGTATGCACAGCGGAAGTGCCCAGAATGTGGATGTGAGCCTGGGAATGGCACAGCCAGGTGTTCAGGGGATGGCATGGCCCGGTGTCCTAGGGGTGCCATGGTTTAGAATCCTGGCAATGGCACAGCTGGATGCCTGGAGATGCCACAGCCAGGTGCCTTGGTAATGCCATAGTCAGGTGCCCCAAGGATGGCACAGCTGGTTATGCAGGGGTGCCACTACCGGGTGCTCCAAATGGCAAGATCAAGTGCCTGGGAATGGCATGTCCAGGTGTGCTGGGGATGGTACTGCATGTCTGAGGATGGCACAGTTGGGTACCCCAGGGATGGTACTGCCAGGTGTTTGGTGATGCCATGGCCAGGTGACCAAGTGATGCCACAGCTGGGTGCCCAGGGGTGACCCAGCTGGGTGTCTGAAGATGGCACAGATGAGTGCCTGGGGCTGCCACAGCCTGATGCTCCAGGAATGCCACGTCTGGGTGTCCAAGCATAGCACAGCAAAGTGCCCACGGGATACTGCGGCCAGTGTCCTGGGGAGGGTATGTCTGAGGGATGGCTCAGCCAGGTGCCCGGGGGATGCCATGGCCACATGTTCTGGTAATACCATGGCCAGGCGTCCCAGAGATGGCATGGCAGGACGCCTGGGCACGGCACAGTTGGGCACCCAGGGATAGCGCTGCTGGGTTCCTGGCACGGCCCCGCTGTGTGCCCGGGCACGGCACTGCCCGCTGCAGGGGGCAGCAGAGGCACCCACCTGACGGCCACGGCATTCTCACTGTAGATCTCCTTCACGGCCTCGATGTCGGCGTCCAGCTGCGGGTGCCGGTACAGGTCGGCGGCGCAGGTCCCCTGCAGCACAGCGCCCACGGCACCGTCACACCCAGAGCCTCCCACAGCCCCGGATCAGGACCAGCCTGGGGGTTCCTGAGCCTCCCGCGGCACCTGTGGGACCCAGCACTCACCTGGACGCCGTAAAGGAACTCCTCAGACTCATTGTCCCCGTCGGAGTCATCGTCCGTCCAGTACTGGCCCTTGAGGTCCTGGGGGCAGAGGGTTGGGAGGCAGCAGGGATGGGGGACAGGGTTAGGAAGTGGATTGGGGGAGCACATCAACCAGGAGGGAATTAGAGGGGAGCAAACTGGGGGAGCTGGATCTGGGAAGAGGGTTGGGGGCAGTGGATTGAGGGAATGATTTGGGGAAGCAGTTTGGGGGGAGCAGTAGGGTAGGGAGAACGATATGGGTTGGGGGGAGTGTTTGGGGGCAGCAGGATGGGGATGGGGGATGTGGGCAGTGGGACGGGGGGAGCAGGATGGGAGGAATAACTTGGGGAGCAGTGGGATGGAGGAGCAGGTTGGGAGAGGGAGGATGAGGGAACAGATTAGAGGGGAGCAGGATGGGGACAGTGGGATGGAGATAGCGGTATGGGAGTGCAGGATGAGGGAACAGGATGGGACAGTGGGAGGGGGGAATGTGCAGGGGAAGCGTGATGGGGAAGCAAGATGGAGACAGCAGGATGGACCAGCTGGATGGGGACACTGGGATGGGGGAACAGGATGAGAACAACAGGATGGGGGAGCAAGATGGGAGCAGAGGGACGGAGGAGCAGTGTCNGACCCCCCGGGGGGGGGCAGCGCCATGCGGGGACGGACACAAAGCTTGCGGCGTCCCCCGTGTCCCCAAAATAACCAGTGTCCCCAGCGTAGGGTCCCCCTGTCCCCAGCACAGGGTGCCCCATGTGGTGGCCATGTTGAGTCTCCCCCGCAGTGTCCCCAAGGCCCAGCACAGTATCCCCAGCGTCCTCACTACAGAGTGACTGTTTTGGGTGCCCTCCGTGTCTGTCACAGTGCTCCCACAGCCCCGCCCAGTGTCCCCAGTGTCCTCAGCGCAGGGTCCACAGTGCTCGCAGCACAGTATCCCCAGTGTCCCCACTACAGAGTGACTGTTTTGGGTCCCCTCCACGGCTGTCACGGTGTCCCCAGAGCCCAGCACAGGGTTCCAGTGTCCCCAGTAGAGTCCCTGGTGTTCTCAGTACAGTGATCATTCTTGGTGCCCTCCATGGACCACAGGGTCCCCAANGCAGGGGAAGCGTGATGGGGAAGCAAGATGGAGACAGCAGGATGGACCAGCTGGATGGGGACACTGGGATGGGGGAACAGGATGAGAACAACAGGATGGGGGAGCAAGATGGGAGCAGAGGGACGGAGGAGCAGTGTCGGATGAGGGAACAGGATGGGACAGCAAGATTGGGAAGCAGGACGGGAAGAGCGGGATGGAGGAGCAGGACGGGAAGAGCGGGATGGAGGAGCAGGATGGGAAGAGCGGGATGGAGGAGCAGGATGGGAAGAGCAGGATGGAGGAGCAGGACGGGAACAGCGGGATGGAGGAGCAGGATGCAGGACCAGGACGGGGACTGCGCAGGGAGCTGCCGGGGGATGCCCGGCCGATCGCGACGCGGGGGTCCCTCCTCNCCCTCCGTGTCTGTCACAGTGCTCCCACAGCCCAGCCCAGTGTCCCCAGTGTCCTCAGCGCAGGGTCCACAGTGCTCGCAGCACAGTATCCCCAGTGTCCCCACTACAGAGTGACTGTTTTGGGTCCCCTCCACGGCTGTCACGGTGTCCCCAGAGCCCAGCACAGGGTTCCAGTGTCCCCAGTAGAGTCCCTGGTGTTCTCAGTACAGTGATCATTCTTGGTGCCCTCCATGGACCACAGGGTCCCCAATGTACCCAGTACAGGATGCCTCTGTAGTCCCAGCATACAGTGACCATTTTGGGTCTTCAGATGGCTGTCACAGTGTCCCTGCAGTCCAGCACAGGGTCTGTGTGGCAGGTCCCTGCGTCAATGGCATGTCCACAGTGTCACCACAGTCCCAGTGTGGAGCCACTGTCATGGGTCACCAGCAAAAGGTCCCCATGGCTCTGGGATCGTGACCCCAATACATCCAGCATGGGGTCCCTACTATCACCAGCCAAGGTGATGGATCTGACATGTGGGGTCCATGTTGGGTCCCCACACAACTGGGACAGTGGCCCCAGTGTCCCCAGCATCTCCAGCATGGTCTGTCCTTGACCCCAGCACAGTGTCCTCAGTGTCCCCAGCACCACGTGCCCAACATCTCCAGCCTCGTGTCCCTAGTGTCCCCAGCACTGTTGCCCCACTACAGAGCATCCACACTGGTCCCCAGTGTCCCCTTTTGAGGGTCGCAGGACCCTCCAAAGCCCCCCAGAGTTAGTGACCCCTGAGGTGTGAGTTGGGGGGTTGGTGTGAGCTGGGGGGTCGGTGTGAGCTGGGGGGGGCTCGGTGTTAGTTGAGCGGGGTCGATGTGAATTGGAGGGCTCGGTGTGAGTTGGGGGCGCGGCCCCTTTAAGGTGACGGCCACTCTCCGTCCGCGCGCGCGGCGGCCGCGCCGCCTTGTCATTGGCCGGCCGGGCGCGTGCTGTGACTCAGCACCTCCCCACTCCGTGTTCGTGCGTCAGCCCGTGAAAGTAGCCCCGCCGCCCCGCCCTTAAGGCCCGCGGCGGAGCGATCCGCGAGGGGCGGTGCTGCGGCCAGCGGGCATCACCTTGGCGGGGCGTAGGGGCGGTGCGCAGACCGGCGGCGGCGCTTGGAGGGAGCGGACTGGTCGAGGCTGCGAGTCAACGGCGGCAGGTAACGGCGGCCTGAGGGTCGGCGAGGGACGGGGCCGGCCACGCCGGTACTGTCGTTATCCCCCAGGCGGCGGCTGAGGGGAGGGGGCGCGCGCCCTGTGGGACGGTTGGGGAGGGGGCGCGCGGGGGGCTCGCGGCGCCGAGCACGTGTCCGCCGGCGGCCCTGGCCCCGCGTCCCCTCCTCTGCCTCCTCGAGTATCCCCCCGAGACTCCGCACCGGGAACGCCCGCTCCGGGCATCCTCCCGTGATCCAGCACTGGGGAACGCCCGCTCCAGTTATCTCNCTGCACTCACGCAAGAGCCGGCAGGTCCCCGAAGGGCATCAGCTTAAATCAGCGTCCGGCTCACTGCACCCACCACTGATGCTGCAGCCTCTTTCCGGCCCCCCCCGGGAAGAGAAGGCCCCTTCTGAATTAATCTTCTCCCGTAATTGTGCCTGCTTAAACACGTCCAATTGATTTAGACAGTCTCTTGAACTGTGAAAACGTGTTTAAAGCCCCTTTGCAGGGCTGCCAGGGCATGAATAGCGCCTTTGTCGGCGGACAATGGCATTCTCCCGACTGTCTTCTCAGACTACTAGAAGTAGACGGCAATCTCTAAAAACCTGCTTTGTTCTGATAAGGCAACTCGTATCAGTGAGGCCCAGGTTAACAAAAAAAATCAGTGTTCTGTGGAGGTTTTTATCATGTTAACGTATTAACTTTCCTGCTGCTGCTCATCATGACTTGCCTTGGCTCAAAGGTGCGATGACAAAGAAGTTTTTGGTTACTCAGACACGTCCAGGGACTTGTGCAATTAGAAGTGCTTGAATTAAAAAAAAAAAACCAACCCAAAAAGCTCAAAAAAACCCAACTCCAAACAACCAAACCAACAACAACAACAAAAATCCAAAACTTTAAAGAATGCAATTTCGTGCCCGAGATCCCGTTTATAGAGCAGAATTCTGGCTAATACGAAGGAGTTGGATGGGTTAATGGGCCAGGCTGGTGCCAGCGGGTTTCCAGCCCATCACCGGATTAAGCAGGTCTTTGTGCGAGGCAGGAAGCACTGCTTCGAGCCACGTGCTAGAACCGGCGACTTCTGCCTGTGAAACCCTTCTGGGAACCTTCACTTGCATTAGATAAAGAGCTTGGAGAGTCTTTAGGAGCCTGCGTTTCTTTGATTACTTACTTTTTTATCCATCTAAAACTATTATTAAAACTTTCATTTATTGCGGTTAGCCGGAGTGATCCACCGCCAGCCTTAATTCTCTTTCTACCCAACAAATTGATAATTTAATTTGATGGGAACAAGATGTTTCCCAGGCCGGCTGGAGCACGTGCTGGTCCTTTATCTCCCTCCTGTCCGTTGTTCTCCCGGGGGAAGATGGAGCCGCAGTGGGTGGTGATGGATGGCACGTAGGGAATGGGGCTGCAGTACCGGGGCGCCGCNTGCTCCGAGCATCTCCCCACGGCCCGCACTGGGGAATGCCTGCTCCGAGCATCTCCCTACGGCCCGCACCGGGAAACGGCTGCACCGGGCACAGGGAGGCGGCGGGGCTCCGGTCTGTGGTGTGAGTGCCCGGGTGAATAAAAGGGGACACGTACGAGCGGGGAGCCCCGCGCGCGTCCTGCGGCCGTGCCGTTAAANCCAGGGACTTGTGCAATTAGAAGTGCTTGAATTAAAAAAAAAAAACCAACCCAAAAAGCTCAAAAAAACCCAACTCCAAACAACCAAACCAACAACAACAACAGAAATCCAAAACTTTAAAGAATGCAATTTCGTGCCCGAGATCCCGTTTATAGAGCAGAATTCTGGCTAATACGAAGGAGTTGGATGGGTTAATGGGCCAGGCTGGTGCCAGCGGGTTTCCAGCCCATCACCGGATTAAGCAGGTCTTTGTGCGAGGCAGGAAGCACTGCTTCGAGCCACGTGCTAGAACCGGCGACTTCTGCCTGTGAAACCCTTCTGGGAACCTTCACTTGCATTAGATAAAGAGCTTGGAGAGTCTTTAGGAGCCTGCGTTTCTTTGATTACTTACTTTTTTATCCATCTAAAACTATTATTAAAACTTTCATTTATTGCGGTTAGCCGGAGTGATCCACCGCCAGCCTTAATTCTCTTTCTACCCAACAAATTGATAATTTAATTTGATGGGAACAAGATGTTTCCCAGGCCGGCTGGAGCACGTGCTGGTCCTTTATCTCCCTCCTGTCCGTTGTTCTCCCGGGGGAAGATGGAGCCGCAGTGGGTGGTGATGGATGGCACGTAGGGAATGGGGCTGCAGTACCGGGGCGCCGCCACGTGCAGCAATCTCCATCCTGAAGTGGGGGTGCAGCACAGTGGTCTACACTTCTGCCTAGTTAAATGTGGAAAGAAAACCCCCAAGCTTTCTTTTACCGTGTAAAGAAGGTTTTTACAGCTTGCCTGAAGGCAGCCAGGTGCTTTTTGCCAAGCCAAAAGGCTCCTTGTCCTCTGCAAGGTTAAGCCTGTAGGTGTGTCCTACAAATACCCTCGAGATAAGTCTTTCTCGTCACCAAACATCCGATGCTTGCCACCTCCTCTTTATTTTTTTAGTTAAGCCTTCCAGGAAGGGCAGCTCAGCAAAGGCACGGCTGGGCCAGCAGCACACGGGGAAGGTGCCAGAGCCATCCTGACCTTCCTATTACCCATTGCTAAAAAGCTGGAGAGGCATCTCCGTTGTGGGTCTCTCCTCCCGTGGATCTGCAGCTCATTGCCGGGGAAAGTGTGTGCCAGCTGGGAACAGGTGGTGCCTCCTGGGTTCCATCCAGGCTTGCAGAAAAGGGGTGGAATTTTGGGGTGGCCATTTTGTCCTTACGTAACGGCGAGACACCACCTCCGGCACCAGCTGCCTGGCAGGAATATGCTGTCCTCCCTCCCTGGGAGAGGGGATGCCAGGCCAGGGTAAAAACCTGTTTCTCTGCAGGGCTACATTTTTCTGTTGTTGTGTGCCTTTAGCTTCTGGAATGAATAAAGCTGATGTTTTTCTAGGCTTTTTTTGGGAATCTGAAGGCCTGCCTGGTTTCATAACCCTGCCTTGAGCACTAACTCAAACCATTTCTGCCTCTGGGCAGGGACACTGGGCATGAGCAGCCTTGTTCTGCAGCATCCATGAGGTTGTGTAAGTGAGGCTGACCAGTAAATCCCAAATCATCACCCCTTGGGAGCCTCCTGGCTGGAATTCTTGCAGGCAGTGACACAGCTCTGCTGCCATGGCCTGAGGACAGCCCCTGCTGCAGTTTCTACTTCCCTTTGTCACCAGTAACAGCCAAGACTTGGCCTTGGGTGGGGATTGCTGTTCCCTCTCCTTTCTTCATCCCCAAGGGGCATATCCGGAGAAACCGTGATTTTAGGCTCTCATGTGACCCATGGGATGAGCTGGCTGGAATTAGTCACCTGGCTACAGTAAAACCAGTCCCAACCTCAGATGGCTCAGTCTGGAATATACAGGAGCTGGGGAGATAACAGACTTTATTGGGACACCCTGCCTTGAAGCATGGGTAGGCCACATAACAAATTTGGGGATTTAATCGTTATTCCTTGAGGAATGAATTCAGGTTTATTCAGTGCTGGAAACATTGAGGCATTGTAGGGTGTTGCTCACCCTGCTTTCCTGACTCTGCCCAGACTGAGTGCTCTGTGTTTTCTGGTGTCCTTGAAGTCCTTACTCCTCTGTTTGATTTTAGAAAAAGCGGAGTAGTGGGAAATGCCAGACATTCTTGTTATAAATATGATACTGGACATTCCAGTAAAATTCAGTCGATGCCTTGTAAATGCACGGTGATGGAAGGCAGAAAGGAATATTAAAAAGGCTCTTGGTGGTCGTGGGCACGGTGCTGTGGACAGATGGGTGTTTGGGATACTTTCTGGCTCCTGCGTTTCTGTTCTCGTCCCTGGACAAGGTCACTATGTCTGCGGTTAATTTTTCTGAGCCCTCTAAACTGCTGGAAAATCTTGTGAAGGGGATTCTGGCTGGGAAGTGAACTTTTCCTTTCTCTTTATAAAGACTTCAAGGGTGTTAAAACTGTATTTGCAAATGACTCGAGTGGGTGGGGGATTTCCATGAGGCAGGGAGAATTTGCTTGGCTATTTTTTATAGACTTCCAAGTTGTGCTCTGGCTGCAGTTTCCGTGTTGGGATACCGTTGTTCCGTATTCCTCTTGTTCCTAGAAGCTGTGCAAACCTGCTTCCCTCTGCATGGAGGTGATTTCCCAACAAAGGCTTGTTTTTTTTGGCATCTAAGGAAGCTGACACTGCTCTGCAGGTGTCGGAAGGTGGAGCAGCAAGTGTTAGAGGGCTGAAACACAATGTTTTAGGACTGACCAGAGGGTTTTCCTATAATAATGAGACTTTGTTGGGCTTTTTATGTGGGCAGACCTTCTTGTAGTGACTCCGGTGAATCAGCAGCTTCTGGCAGGGCTGAGGGAAAAGAGGCTTTGCCAGGTCAAATTATGATTTTTGCTGGCCTGGCTGCTCTGTGGCGCATGGCAGCACGGTGAGGGTGAGTCAGGGCTGCCTGCGCGAGGATCTGCACGTACATGAGGAAGGGCTGCGGAGCAGGGGAGGAGCATCGGGGCCAGACAGCGGGGCCGCTGCGGCACCGGGACCGCACCAGGCAGGCAGGGCATGGCCTGCCCTTCACTGAGCTCACTCCTGACAGCTCTGGCAGAGTTTTTGGGTTTATTGGTGCCTCTCTGTCAAAGCTGGATGTGCTGAGCTGGCTGGTGTGTGCCACCTCACACCATTCTGTGGTTTATCGGTGGGCTTTGTCTGCCTGGGGTGGGCAGAACAAAAGCCCAGGTCTATTCCTGCTCTGTTCCAGCTTTTAGCTGAGCCCCAGCCCATGTGAGCGCATCTTGGAGATGAAGGCAGCTCGTGCCTGCTCTGAATATCGCCCATGTGCCCAGGGCATGGAGGTTGAAGTTAAACCAGTCTTTAAAGACAAAATGAGTGATCTGCCCATGCCAATAGCCACCACCTTGCATCACTTTTTACCAGAGGCTTTTGTAATGTTGGGATTCTAGCCTGGGCAGGTCCAAGAGACAAAGAGCTTTGAACTGCCACTACTACTTGAGAACCAAATTACTGCAATTAGAAACGCCTGGGGCACAGGCACTGCTGTGAAATGAGTGTCCTTCTGTTCCAGTGGACAGTTAAGCTTCAGCTCAGCTTCCTCTGGGAAGGGTAGGTTCCTGAAGAATAGGCTGGTCCTGCTGTTGTGGGGATTCTTTTGTCCAGAGGAGCCTGAATTCAGAGATGTTTTTTAATCCCAATGTTGAAAAATACAACCAGTTCTAAACCTTGTGATAGATTTCTGCTGCAGTGGGTGAAGGGGAGTGCAGGGGTCAGGGGAGACCTGCAGCATCTTCAGTCAAAGGGACTTTGAGTGTATTAAATCTTCAGTCTTTTACGTGTTCTATGCCAAGGTGTTGCGTCTAATCAACTCAAGTCTGCTTGCTTGTCCAGGTTTTAAGGTTGGGGTTTAGGCTTAGGCAGACTTTGCTGTGATTAGGTGCTCCTGGGCAGAAGGTTGCCCGTGTCCAGGCGTGCCACAGTCACGCCAGTGCCAAGCTGCCCCGCTCCCAAGGGGGATGGGAAGTGCAGTCAAGGCCTGTAGGAGAAATGAGTGGAGAGCTGGGAGGGAGGAGGCAGAGCCTCTGCCTGTGCACTCAAGTGCTTGAATTTTGTTGCGTTGTGTAGCTCCAAGGGAAGACTGGCAATGAAGAGAAGCTATGAAGGGAACATCTGCATAGAAGGCAGGTGAGCTTTGGATGGTCCATGTGGGGGATGACATGGAAATAGAAATGTGTTGTGCCTGTTAGGACTCTCAAATAGGCACATAAAGATAGTTCGACCCAGTAGCAGCTTTCTTGTTACCTCCATATTCATCACGTGGTTGTCTTGGTGTCTCTGCTTGATGGGCAGGTTGGGTGGGTGTTTCCCAAACCTGGCACCGCTTTCTTCCCTTCCAGATACAGGAATCGAGTAACCATGTCGAAGCACCATGATGCAGGGACCGCTTTCATCCAGACCCAGCAGCTGCACGCTGCCATGGCAGACACCTTCCTGGAGCACATGTGCCGCCTGGACATCGACTCCGAGCCAACCATCGCCAGAAACACCGGCATCATCTGCACCATTGGTAGGCCATTCCTAGATAGGAGAGAATTGCAGCTGGGAACCCACACCTCGGTGAAACTTGTTAGGGAAATTGTGAGAGGGATCTGGCTTTCATCCCTTGCCAGTGCTGAACTTGTGTGGTGAAGGAACATGTCTTTCCCATGTTTGCCTAACCTGTGTTACTGCTGGGAGTCAATCCAGTATCCAGGGAAATGGGAATTGCTTGGGTTCTACTGCAGTCTGTGGGCAAGTTAAAACAATATTTGCTGCTGCAGCACTGAGCAATGCTGTATCCATTTACCTTTTCTCTTCCACATGAAACAGCTTGGTCTGTGTGGGTTACCTCATTATTTTTCCAGAGTTAATGTTCAAACTGTTTCTTCCTCCTAGGCCCGGCCTCCCGCTCTGTGGATAAGCTGAAGGAAATGATTAAATCTGGAATGAACGTTGCCCGCCTCAACTTCTCTCACGGCACCCATGAGGTAAGGGTGTGTCTGCTGATTCTCTCCTTCAGGGAAAAGGGAAATCCAGCTTCATCCAGACTTGGTGTGGGAAGGTCAAACAGCTGCTTTTGGGGAAAGCATGCTGGTTGTACATACTGAGCCTGCGTCATTGTTGATAACATTAAAGTGTATTTTCTGAGCCATTTTGAAAGCAATTCAATTCCACACCCTGCCCTGTAGCAGGGAGCCAGGTAACTGGTGTTTGACACTGTGTGCCAACTGCTTGCCATGAAATCCTTCAGTTCTTCCTCACATCCTGCTGTTTCCAGAGCTGCTGCTTCCCAGTGAGCAGCAGAAGCCGAGATCTGTCCCTGTTTTGCATCTCTGCAGGAGGTCACACTATCAGTTCATCTTACTTCTCATTCCATTGCTGGGGGTTTCGCAAGCAGGCGATCAATGAATAACTCTGATGAAAAGGCATCTGTTATTAGTGATTTGATGCAATTACTGTGCCCAGTGGATAGAATGGGCTCCTGGATTTTCTGGCTAACCAGCTGCTTCGGGTGCATGGCTGGCACTCTGGAAGGTCTCACCATGGAGCTTTGGACATGGTGTGGTAAGGTCAAAAGAAATCAACACTCCTTGACAGTCAAGCCCTTACTGCTATAAATAGCTGAGATCCTGAGTGACACTGGAGGAACTGAGGATCCTACTCTATGTTGCCTGGAATGCCCCCCTGAGCCTTTCTGCTGACATTTTTTTTTGGGTTGTTTTTTTTAACCCTGGCAGCTTTCTAACTTTCAAAATGTCACCCAGTAGCAGCTGTAGGTGGCTTTACTTAGTGACCCATGAGCTTCATGGTGTGTAACAGCTTGGCCTTTCACCCTGGTGGCCTTTAATGGGCACAGGGCAGTGTCAGGATCAAAAGGGCTGATACTTAACTGTGGGCAACCATCAGACCTTGACTAATCACCCTGGGATAGTGTCAGTGCTTGCCTTGCAGTTGGGAAATCAGCCTGAAGAAAGAATAGTGTGGGGTAACTGTGTGAGAGTCAAATCCTTGTGGCCGGGTGGTTCTCGGGCCAGGTGACATGTCAGGGAGTTGGTGGCCAGCTGAAACTGGGAATTCTCACACCATTATTGCCCAGTTGCTGTGGTCTGTGAGCTTGGCTGAGGTTGAGGACAGGGAGTGTGGTTTTCTGCTTTGTGTGAGGTCTAATTGCACATTTCATACAGACAAAGACTACTGCAAGCTCTGGTGTGGCTGTTACCTGCAGGGTGTGGCCATCAGTCATAGCCAGTCCTAAGTTTGTGTCCCCTCCTGGCTCCTCCAAAACACTCCAGTTTCTGGTGCAGATCCAAAGAGTTTCCATCTGTCACAAGTGCTTCAGTTCTTGTGTCCACCCCAAAGCATTTAAAGGGCTTGAGCTTTAACAGAGATGCTTTGTCACCCACCTGGCTCCCTTTTACATAGAATAAAAATGGCTTTTACCTCCAGCTCTGCCTGCATTCCTGTTCTGCATGTGTAACTCTTCAGGAAGTCAGACTCCCTAGGAGCCAGTTAGTCCTTGATATCAAATTAAATTGGAAGAATCCCAGATGATTGGGTTCAGATAAGTGTTGTAGCACCGTCAGGGCATGTTTTCTGTGCTGCTTGCACCCCAGCTGCAGTGATTGGAAGGGCTGGGGCTGTCTCAGTCCCAGCTTGCACACTCAGTCATTAAACTGACTCATTTTCCTGCTGTAAAGAGTTATCAGCTGTTGGGTATCTCTGGCCAAGGACACACATGTGAACTTTAGCATGGCTTTTTCCAGCTTCACCTTCCTGGTGCTGGCTCATCATCCCCAAGATACCCAAGTCAGTGTGGAGGGCTCGTGTTGGGGTGGGTGAGTGGCACGGGGCAAGCAGGTGTTCCAGGTGAGTCAGGTCAAACTCAGTCCTGTGGCACAGAGGGGAAAGGGTATGTCTTATCTACTAAAGTCTGTTGAGTGTTACACAACTCTTACTAGTTGTAAGTAGTTAAGGTTATCTCTTAATGTTGTTTAAACAAGTAAAATAAACTGATATGCTGGCCATCTGTAGCACATTTGAGGGAGCTGGGATGGGTTTTCTCACAAAACTATCTTGAAACTGGCAGCATTCAGCAAAATGCTCCCACTAACAAGGTTTGGAAGCCAACACAAGGTGCTGGAGTATTGAACTTCTGTCTGTGATTGCTTTGGCTGTGGAAATAAACTGTAAATATTTACATGGATAACATTCTTTTGGCAAATCCTTTATCTATGGGAATTTAAGCTGAAGAGTGAAAAGCCTGTCCACCTGCAGGACTGATAGTGGGTCAGACTGGAAGTGTATGTGGGAGCTGACAGTGTGGAGAGGCATCTTGCCTTGGTCTGATGAGAGGAGGAACACAAGTGTGTGTGGCACTGTGACAATCTTCTGCCATCAGGTGTCTTTGAATGCACACAATTATCCAGCTGCTGGTGCTGTGAATATTCTGTGTTGAATAGGCTCAGGAAAACTTTTGGAAAAGTTACTCCTAAAGGTCTGTTGGTTGGTGAGCCACTTTCAATTGGCACAGTGTGTCCTCATGGAAAATCACTTTAGCCAGAGCTCAGGACTGTCTTCTTGAGTTGTCCTTCTGAAATTAGAGCTGAGGGCACACGAGAACTTCCAGACTCCACCTTCATGACAGGAAGGCCTTTGTATCCTTGCACTCTGCTTTACTGGAAGCTTTGTCTGGGTTTAATTTTGAAGGTAGAAGTGAAACTGAGAGCAGAACTGTCAGCTTGGGCAGCCTCTGGGGGTGCACAGGGGTCTTTCCTGTAAGCAGCAGAGTAGAAGCAGCTTTAACATTTCCATCTTTTTTTCTTTTCTTGCCAGTATCATGAGGGCACAATCAAGAATGTGCGAGAAGCCACAGAGAGCTTTGCCTCTGATCCCATCACCTACAGACCTGTGGCTATTGCACTGGACACCAAGGGACCTGAAATCCGAACTGGGCTCATTAAGGGAGTAAGTTGTGCTTTTTTTATCCCTCTTTTTTCACCACAAAGACTCAATACTGTGTTAAGCCTGTGGCCTTTTCCACACAAAAATATCCTAGGAAACAAGGTAACAAACCACCTCCCAAAAGGTTGATAAACTGCTGTGGGCTGGGAGGTGGTGGTGTGCTGTTTTTTTACTGGTTTTGTTGTCACACAGAGTGGCACAGCAGAAGTGGAGCTGAAGAAGGGCTCACAGCTCAAAGTGACCCTGGACGATGCCTTCATGGAGAACTGCGATGAGAACACACTTTGGGTGGACTACAAGAATCTCACCAAGGTTGTAGATGTTGGCAGCAAAATCTACGTGGATGATGGTCTGATTTCTTTGTTGGTTAAGGAGAAAGGTGGGTAACAACCATTCCAGCTCTGCTTGTTTGGGTTTTCCTTAGGAGGTACTTGTGCTTTCCCTCCAGTAACTGTTTCTTAGCTTGCAACTGTTGCTTAGCTTGTGTGTTAAAGAAAGGAGAACTTGGTTCTTGATGCTGTAGTGAGACTTTGAACTAAATTTCTGTATCTCAAGTGTAGGAATATTCCAAAAACTAACATCAGCTGCATTTGACTGGGCTGGCATCTAAACCCCGTCTTCAGAGGGGAATGTGTGGTAGGGCCACTGTTCATGGTCAAACAAGGTAACTCATGCTCTTATAATGCAGGATTTAACTAGTTTTGCAGCACAGACCCTGGGTTTTGTAGTTAGAAACTGAACTAGTTTTAACTGGTAACATAGAGGCAAGGTTACTTCCATGGTACTCCCTTTATAGTGCTGCCTAAACTGCTCTAGCCTCAAGCCTCTAATCTGTGAGCATGTAGGGAGTGGGGAGGTGAGGTTTTTGGGGTGCTCAGTTTGCTGTTGCAGGACTTCGTGTGCAGAACTGCAACCTGCTAGCTTTTCTTAGGGGAGGCAATCCCAGCCTCCTGCAGGGAGCAGCTGGTATCTTATCTAGGAACAGCCTGGAAGTTGTTTTAGACCAATCTATCGTGTTCCCAAGGGTAAACTACAGGCTCATGTGTTACAGAAATGCTCTGAAGAGATGGGATGCGCTTTTTATCGCGTGTGCCGCTGTTGGCACTGCAGTTCCCAGGCAGGGAGGTGGTGTGGGAGCTGGTGGCAGGGAGCTATCCCGTAAACACTGACCATGGGAACATACATTTCAGGGAAGGACTATGTCATGACGGAGATCGAGAACGGCGGCATGCTCGGCAGCAAGAAGGGTGTGAACCTGCCCGGCGCTGCCGTCGACCTGCCTGCCGTCTCTGAAAAGGACATTCAGGACCTCAAATTCGGTGTGGAGCAGAACGTGGATATGGTGTTTGCTTCCTTCATCCGCAAGGCTTCTGATGTCCATGCTGTCAGGAAGGTGCTGGGGGAAAAGGGAAAGAACATCAAGATCATCAGCAAGATTGAGAACCACGAGGGTGTGCGCAGGTGAGCTTTGTGCAGGGGACACTTTGGGTTTGTCACACTGAAATAAAGCAACTCACACTCCCTTTTTGTAGATTCAGACAGCTTTGTGTAGTACTGCAGTACAGCTCTGCCTTGCTCCTTCTTTTCTTCCTCCTTCCTTGACATTGCAGGAACCCAAACAGCCCATGGAAAAGCCTGTGTGCTCCTTTCAGAGGAGGACAGACAGATGGGAAGGTGCTTTGCAGAACAAATGGGATAACACAGCTCTTCTCTTGCTGTCAGGTTTGATGAGATCATGGAGGCCAGTGATGGCATTATGGTGGCCCGTGGTGACCTGGGAATCGAGATCCCGGCTGAAAAAGTCTTCCTTGCCCAGAAGATGATGATTGGGCGCTGCAACAGGGCTGGCAAACCCATTATCTGTGCCACTCAGGTACTGGAAGTGCACCATTGGCTCCTCACTGCCAGAGATTGTCTGGGAGGGAATGTTGGGGACTGCCATGGCTTGATGGCATTGGTTAAAGAATGAGAGGCAGAGAGGTTTTGCTCCTAGTTGAAAAACTCTTATTTAGGCTTTTCTGTGTTTGGGATCTTTTCCATTTAGGTTACGGGCCCTCTTGCTGAAGGTTATGCACCTCAAAACGTCATGTGGTAATGAGCCCATGGGGCTGACCTTGCAAATTCATGGGAAAAATGGCATGTGCTTTTTCCTTGGCATCTTGTGGCAGCACATCTGTGCCTGACAGGGAAAGTTTGCTGTGGTATCTTAGAAAATGCATCCACACTGCAGCTTCAGAAGGAGCTGAATAAAGGATCCATCTCCTTTTTCTGGGAGTGGTAAGGATCATATGCACAGTCCTCAGGCACTGGGAGGACTGGTTTCCTGGCTGTCCTTGCTCTGCACACAGGCTGTGGAAGTGAAAACTGTCTTTAGAAGTAGTCATTAAACAAGGTTCTGGACTTACAGTGGCATATGCTCCTTTTTCCTGTATTGCTACAGAAATGCAGGTCGAACTTAGCCTCAGGCAATGTCCCATGGGTGAAGCAAATGGTGTTTAAACAAGTGGTGAGCTCCATCTTGGGGGAAGCTGAGCACCTGAGGAAGGACAGGAGAGATGGCCAGACTTGGGTGTCTGGAAAGGGATTAGGAAGTACTAACCTCATGGAAAACTGTCCTGTTTTCCACTCTCTTAAGTGGGGATTCTTAGGAAGCTGATGGAGTTAACAGTTCTGAGTTTACTAGCCTGTGTACATAGTGTGTAAAGCATTTGAAATTGTATGTTGGAGGAGGGTGACTTCATTGCTGCAGACCCTGCTCTTTATGATTTCTAGATGATAAAATCTCCAAATTTGAGAACATATGGCTGGATTTGAGCTTTTCATAAATACATCTAATGCCATACTCTTTTCTAAAGAGCTCTGAGTTCCTTTGAACGAGCCTTGTGCTGAGAAGTTGAATTGGAAGGTTGGAGTATTTTGTCTGGGATGCTGTGTGGCTTAAATCTCCCTGGAAAAGGAGTAAATGTGAAACGGGTAATGTAATGGAATGGGTTGTTTTCCTTACTGATGGAGGCTTTAAATCAAGGCTGACTTAGGGACCAGACCCCCCTCTCTGTTCCATACCCATGGAGAACTCCTGGAGTCTTTAGGTTGCATCCCACTTTCTGTCCAAGCCATAAGGAGTATTGAAGTGCAGCTGCTTCTCTGGCAGTGTGTTGATCCCTGTGGGTGTGTTCTCTCCTAGATGCTGGAAAGCATGATCAAGAAGCCTCGCCCGACACGTGCCGAGGGCAGCGATGTCGCCAACGCTGTCCTGGACGGAGCAGACTGCATCATGCTCTCCGGGGAAACAGCCAAGGGAGACTATCCCCTGGAGGCTGTGCGCATGCAGCACGCTGTGAGTACTGCCCTGCTAGGGACAGGGATGCCACCTTGCCATCAGCCATCTGAGCTGGCCTCTCAAAGGCCTAAATGGACCCAGCTGCCCAAAACAGCCATTTCTTTACTCACACTCTGCTGTGGGTGATGTTTTTGAACAAATGTGGTCCTGAGGGCCTGGCATCTCACTTTATGTGCTCCAAACTTGCCAAGCAGAGCTGAGAGCTGCTCTGAAATGCTGAGATATAAAACTTCCCATTTGTTTTTGCTGTTACCTCAATAGAAAAATTGCATCCAATGTCCTATTGCTGTGGCACATTGAATGCCTTAAACTTCTGCAAGATCCTTCTGCAAGGAGCTGCTTAAGCAGTTTATCTATAGATAATGAAAGGTTTTGGCTGAGTCCTGCATGGGAGGGGGTGGGACAGCTCCTGAGGGTGATTTATATATAGCATTGTTGCATTCAGCACCTGCTGTGTGTTGGGGGTTGGTGGGGTTTGTTGCATGAGTACTGACAGCACCATATTTTTACATGCCTGAACTGCCAGAAACCTCTGCTCTGTTTCAAGTTCATGTTTCAGCTGATAAAAGCCTGATGTGAAGTACCTGTGAGCATTGCTGCTCCCCAGTTACTGGTGCTGTGAATTACAGCAGTGGTAACTCACAAGTTCTAACTCTCACCAGTTTTATTTGTAATTCAGGTTCTATAAGTTATTCAACTCAGCTAGTGTTGGTTTGCAGTGTGTTACCTAAACATTTTTTACCTCAGTATGGAGTGGTGTTTTTTTGCACGAGGCAAATGCAAAATACAACTTCTGATCACTGGGCAGTGGTGCTCCTTTACAGGCCAAATGCTAACAATGCACCTTAAAGCTTCTCCCTCCTTTTTGAACCCTTAAATCACAAGGATCAACTTCCTACCAAGGCTTGGGAACTTGCTGCCACAAACGTTACACCTGCATTTCCATCCTGGCATTAATTCTTTGGCCTGGGCAGGTTGTGTTTGTACCTGTAGCCTGATTTGAGGAGCTGTTGCATGTGCTTCCCTCTTCCTACAGGCCTGGGCATGGTCATTCCGCCAGGGCCCCTGGAGAAACACTGAAGGCTTTAACACTCTGTGCAGAAATTGAAATACAGATTGACTAAATGTAAGATGTTCCAGGTGGCAGGGTGCCAACTCTTCTGGTAGAATCACATGCCAGTACAGTGAGGATCTTTCCTCTGAGCTAATTCACTTGTTAGTCAAGCCCAGCAACAATGCCCTGAGTAACCATGGTCTGGAGATCAGAGGCATGGCTGGAGCAGATGGCTGTTACCATCTGAAGTGGGCAGTAGCAAGCTTCCAAATACTGGGCAGGCTGATTGCTGCAGGTGGGAGTGAACATCCTTCCCATTCCACTCCAGGATCCACGCTTCAAAGCCCAGCCTGGCCATGCTATGCTGCCTGATGGGACCAAGGTTTAAACAGCCTCTCAATTTTCCTTTCTCCCACCTCCCTGATATCTCCACCCATGCACCAACTGGAAACCCTCTATAGCCATTCCTGTCTGAGCAGATCCAGCTGTGGGGTGAAGTTAAAGATTGCTGTGCCCCTCTGCAGCCGCTGTCAAAGCAGACACCTGTATTCCCATATTCCATTACACATGGGGAGTGCAGACTTCCCTCTAAAATCAGGTTTGCTCTCTGTGTTACATGGAGCTGCTGCCTTTGTACCAGGAGCTGAAAATAAACTGCCTGGCTTCCAGCTCCAGCATTTGGAGTAAGTGTTGTGATGCAAATACTCCCATTTTATCTAAACCCAGCAGTAACAAAATGCTTTAGGACAAGTTGACACTAGCCTGCTGTTCCAGCCTGCTGCCTGTGTCCTGTTATTTTTAGACTTAAGATACTTAACTACTTTGGCTTAAACTGATAACTGTGGAAGGGATAATTCCCAGTGTCACATAAAATAATGCATTAACACTAGAGTAGCAAAATTCTGATTTTTTTTTTTAACTCCAGAGCTTTCACTACAATGGTACATCAGTCTCTAATTTAACATGAACATGTCATGCTTTGTGTAGCGGCTGCTCACTTTGTGGAGTAACTGGGTGAAGTTGTCCTTGAGAAGATCATGAACCTTTGCATGCTTTTCTAGTCTCTGCAAGCCTTCTTTATTGGGTTGTCAGGCCTTCTGGGATGATTAAATGTGATGATTCCCAGGATTCTGGGGTGAAGAGGTTGCTGAACCTGTTGCCAGTGCTCAGCCAGAGCACAAAGCCTCTAATTGTGCCTCTGTCCCTCTCATCTGTCTGTATCTGGCACTCTACAAACACCCCAACATCCACACTGTGATAGCCCTATAAGGAAGACTTGTTCCTGTTGATTTCCCTTTTACCAAAGGGAAGTTGGTATCCCACTTGGATGTGAAGCTTTAAATAAATCTGTGTTGGCTCTCATACTAAATCTTTATTTGCTCTCAAGGTAAGCCAAATCTTCATTGACTCTGAAGTTAAACTAAGTCCTTGTTGACTCTGAAGTTAAACTAAATGTAACAAGGCTGAGAGAACAGTCTCCCGCCTTCAGGGGTGACATTCAAAGTGTGTTGCTTACATGTTGGCTGCATGGAAACTGTTCCAGCAGCACTCTGTGGTGCTGGGAGCCTAGGAAAGGAAGCCAGACAAGTCTGTTACAGTGTTGCAAGCAGGACCTTGGGCAGGCAAGATAGGTGGCATAAGAGTTTCTCTAAGAAGTCATAAGCAGCCATGACAAAGCACAGTCTGGCTCTGAGCTGGCTTATTCTGGTCATTAAAAAGTAATTTGTGTTTGCCTGCTCTGCTGGAATTCCCAAATACAACAAAAATGCCACGTTTGGAATGCCTGCCCAGTGACTGAGGCCTGCCAGTTCCATGGTATTGGTGAATCTTAGTCTGGATTGCATTTAGCAAAGTCAAAACCTGAGAGCCAAAAAGCTTCACAGCTTTATCTTGATACCCTCTTGCATGCATTACTATGACAATTAAGCCAGTTAACGTGATCTTATGTTCCTCTGGTATATCTTTCCTTCTTTTCTTTCCTCTATTCTCCTCCTTCCCTCCCACCCGGGCCTGCAGATCGCCCGTGAGGCTGAGGCCGCAATGTTTCATCGTCAGCTGTTCGAAGAAATTTTACGCCTCAATGTTAACAACAGGGACCCTGCCGATGCCATGGCAGCGGGCGCGGTGGAGGCCTCTTTTAAGTGTTTAGCTGCAGCCCTGCTAGTCCTGACCGAGTCCGGCAGGTAGGGCTCAGAGACGGGGCTTGGGCCAGCCCTTTCCGTGGCACAAACACGCTGCACCCTAACACTGCAGTCTTTGGCCAGCTGCCCGTGCTAACCTTGTGTAACCGCTGCCATGTGAGCTAACTGTGTGCCAGGGAGGGACCCCAGCAGGCAGGAGCAGAGCGAGAGCGCCTGGCAGTTGGCATGAGTGTCACCTGAGTGTGGGCTTGACAGGGTGAGGTGCCACCATTCCAAAAAGAACCCTTGGGAATCGAGTGGTTCCCCTGCCGTGATGTGCTGTTGGGGTGAGCTTAGTCTGGGCTCGCCAATTAATGACAGTGTCAAAGGTTGGCAGTATGGATGTGACACCCTGTGCTGGAGCACCTCACCCTGCCCTGTGCCCGAGCGCCTGCTGTAAGTGTTGTCTCCGAATGCATGTTGCTTTTGTAGATTGCCCGGGAGGCCGAAGCCGCCATCTTTCACAGGCAGTTGTTTGAGGAACTGCGTCGTCTGACCCCCCTCAACTGCGACCCCACCGAGGCCGCTGCAGTTGGCGCTGTGGAAGCGTCCTTCAAGTGCTGCAGTGGGGCCATTATTGTCCTCACCAAGTCTGGAAGGTAGGAAGGGACAGGTGCCCCCAGGTCAAGCCTGCTCTGTGACAGGGTGGGGGAAGGAGAATCCCAAAAACATGGCTTTGAGAGACCAGTGGAGTCAGGTTGTGGCAGTGCCTGCAGTGCTAGTTCTTTGGGAGATGGACACACATTCCTACACTCTGAGTCCTCAGCCTGCCTCTGCCTGCGTGGCACTAGCTCTGAGCCCGGCCTCTCCTCACTGCTGCAAGTGGCAGCAGCGCCAGCTGGAAGAGGCAAGGGAAAATAAGTGTTGCAGCTCCATTTCAAACTTCTTGGCAAGAAATCATTGATGTTAACAGGCAGAAGTTCAGCGGATGCAGAATCTATGTTGTTTTTTATTTTAAAAATCAAGGCTTTAGCCTTTTGTAGCAGCATCCAAATTATTGGTCCCTTGCTGAACTTTGCAGTCACCAGCCCTGCTTGCCTGTGCCCAAGGGGTGAAGAGGGACTGTGCAGCCTGGGATTGAAAGGCAGGGAGATGGATGGTGTTGGAAATGTCCTCTTCCAGGATTCCTTGTGCCTGCCTGCAGGTAATTCTGCACAGGCAGGCATCTGACAGGCAGTGGATGAGCTCAGTGTGGCTGCAGGTGACATGCTGGAACAATGTAGATTGGGATTTCTGTCCAGCAACGGTAACAGCTGCCAAGCAGAGACTTGTTCTTCCAGTTGCGGAAAGGGAGCTGGAGCCTCATGGACCAGCTCCTCCATCTAGAGGAACTGGGCTGCCTGCTCCCAAAAGCACGTCTGACCATAAGTCTCAGACTGCTTTCTGGAAGGAAATCAGGATTTCTCATACTGGATTCACACCAAAACAGTAGTGCAATAGCAGGGATGTGCTTGTGTATGCTGGACACCATCTACCTGAAGATCTGGACCATCAGTGAAACCTTCACCAAAATGTACTGCTTAAAATTATTTTGAGCAGCCGCTTTCTGCAGTGATGAGGGGAATTATAAGCACTGAGTTCTTGATATACCCTCATGCTTCTAATGTTTCTTTGTCAAATGTTCTAACCTTACACTTGACCTCTTTAAAGAGATTTGAACTCTGATATTTGATTATTTTTAGCTGTGGATTTGTTTAACTCTTGTGAGTACCTGGGTCTCCTGGATATCTCGGGAAGCGGCTTGGACAGTATGGGAAGGATTGTCTGAGAGCTGGCACGTGTGGTTGGGTGCTTGGAGCAGTCTACTGGCCCCTGCTTTAAGCAGCAAATTTTGCATCTGAGTGTTGCTGAGCTTGGCTCCCCTAAATGAGGCTGCAAAAGCAAGTGGAGACAGCAGCATGTCTGTTGGAAGGATGGAGCTGCAGATGCCACAGCCTTGCTGTTGTAATCTGTCTGCGGATGCTCTCCCTCAGCAGTGCTCAGGGAAAGGGAAGCTGTGGTCTAGTCCCCACCCAGGCTGTGCTGCTGCTTTTTAAGGCATTTTGAAACATTTTAAAGACTGTGCCCAACTTCCCAGTATAAGTTTTGACCTCTTGCTGCATTTGCTTTCCATTTGGGTGCAGGAGCTGAGCTCTGTGTGGAGGAACTGGCCTGTTTGTTGGCTTCAGCAGGTGGCTGGGAGGCAGATGGCTTCCTCCTTGGCATGCTTTGGGCAGCGCTGCTGGCACCGGCTCTTTCCACCCTGTAAACCAAGAGCTCCACAAAAACAGGGAACTTTCAGGGACCCCAATTGAAATGCCAAGGCCTGCTTGCAGAGGCCAGAATAAATGGCACCTCGCCACCATAACATAGCAACAGAGACAAGTAAAGGCTTGTTCAAATATCAAAACATCCTGATGGCACTTGCTAAACTGGGAGGTGAGGTGATTTATACCACCAGTGGGGACAGCCAGTGGTGGTCTGCCCAGTTGCCTAACTGGGAATCCAGCAGAGCATCAAGCTAGTTGGTGAGTGGCTCTTGTGGAGACTGCTCACATCCCTCCAGAGGTTTTGGGTAGCCCCTGTGGCTGGCAGACAGACCTTGGGGCTGCTGTGCTCCCATGGGCCATTCCCAGGTGTCCTCTCTGGAGGCTGTGTTGGCTGTGTGGAGCCCCACGGTGGCTGTTTCCCCTGCAGGTCGGCACACTTGGTGTCACGGTACCGCCCGCGGGCCCCCATCATTGCCATCACCCGCAGTGAGCAGACGGCGCGCCAGGCCCACCTGTACCGCGGCATCTTCCCTGTGCTCTGCAAAGACCCTGCCCAGGATGCCTGGGCTGAGGACGTGGACCTGCGTGTCACCCTGGGCATGAATGTTGGTGAGTGGCACCGCTCGCTCCCCCTCCCCAGGACATGGCTCTGGTGGGACATGACACCTAGGTGGTACTTTGGGGTCACTGACAGGGAGTGATGATGGGAAGAGAGGAACGGGCTGCCTGTGTGGTAACCGGATCTGGACAGGAAATGGGTTGGTGTTTGCAAGAGCAGAGCCATGTCTGATTGGGAAATGGGGTGGTGGGTTTGGCACAGCTGCCTTTAAACAGTTTCCAACAGAAGACCAGGTTGGGTTTATGATGGTGTGGGTGATCAAACTGTGACACTCACCACTCCTGAGGGACAAGGGAAGCCTGGAGCGGGGTTGCCTCTGTCCTGCACCCCCTCCAAATCCTGTGCTGTGGAATTTCGAGCTCTGTTGTGGAGAACCCCAAAGCAGAGGTTGAAGGGTGTTGGGTGGGTGGGCAGCAGGGAGGTGGGGTTTTGATACCCTCGTGGAGCCCCGACTGCTGTGGCACAGGCAGCCTTGGTGACTTGGGGGAGCGAGTGATGAGCACGAGTTGCCCCATGGCAAGGGGACAGGGTGGGACTGAGCTCTGACGTCTCCCTCTTCTCTCCCAGGCAAAGCTCGTGGGTTCTTCAAGAGTGGCGACCTGGTGATCGTGCTGACGGGCTGGCGCCCTGGCTCTGGCTACACCAACACCATGCGTGTGGTGCCCGTACCCTGAGTGCCCACTGGGCCTTCCTTCCTTCCCCTGCCCCCCTCTCCTCCCACCGCCCCACTGCCCTGTCTCCCCTTGCATTAGACCAGCCATCGCTTGCGCTGTTCTCCTTGTCCCTAGAGTGGATGTAGGTTGCTAAGCACCACCCAGTGCAGCAGCAGCAGGGGCAAGAGACCTTAAATCACTAAAAAAAATATACTTGAAGTGTTTAGTTTTTTAAAAAACCTCTCCCTGTAGTTAAAGTCCTGCCTTTGATATATGTTGGAGTTGGCGTAGGAGGTTCTGGTGTGCTGCTGGGACACATCTTTCCTGGTGACTGTCCTCAGGGTGTGAAATGTCCTTTTCCCTAACCCTGGTGAGGGGTTTTGGGGAAGGGGAGAGGCAATGTGTGGTCAACGGTTCTGCTGGACCCCTCCTTGCTCCGAGGCAAGCTGCTACTCCCCCCTCCTGTGTGGCCACTCGCATCCCCCAGACCCAATCCAAGGTGGATCCAGCCTTTCTCAGCTGGCTGTTTCAGGGATGGGGGCAGGGGAAGGGTGTTGGCTCCATGCGAAGAGCGTCCCATGCTCCCCTCACAGCACTGTCTCCTGTGTTAGTCGTGTCCCCCCACCACCCCAGAGCCCCCCCCTCACCCAGCACTCCGATGGGCCCTGGGGTGGGAGAGCACAACTGTCCATCAATAAAAAGAAGCTGAAGCACCTGCCGGGCTGAGCTGCTCCTTGGAGGGTGGTGAGGGGTCTGCAGGGGTCGGGGGAGATCTGGTGGAGANCGGGGGCGCGTCCCTCCCGCCGCCGCCGTGGAGCCGGTGCTGCCCCCCGGCCTGTTCCGGCCGGCGGCGCTGCGCGGAGGGGAGCGTGGAAACACCGACGACCCCTCGGCCCTTCCCTGAAGAGACGAACCGGACCGGGCCGGGCTGGGCCGGGGAGGAGTCCCGCCGCTGCCCGCCGGGGACCCGCCGGCTTCGCCTGAGGGGCTCCGAGCGCGGGCGGGGANGGTCTGCAAGGTTTGGGAAGTGCTTATAGAGTTTTAGGGTTTTGTGAAGGAGGCTCCAGGGCTTGGGATGTCTGGTCTGGCATCTGCAGGTATTAGGGAGTCTGCTGTGGGGGTCTACAGGGACTGGGGGTATCTGCTGCAGTTTGAGGGCGTGCCAGCAGAGGAGTGTGTTAGGTGTAGGGGTGCTTGCAGGGGCTGAAGGTGGCTCTGGTGGAGGGGCTCTACAAGGATTAGGGGTCCAAGGGCGGGATGTGCAGGGCTAGAGGCATCTGTTGGGAGGGGGCCAAAGGAGGAGTCTGTAGGGCTGGGGACTCTACAGGGTTTTTTGTTTAGT
>VZTZ01032665.1:72495-84574 GCA_013400955.1 Drymodes brunneopygia | reverse complement strand
GCACAGCCCCGCAGGCCCGGAGTCACTTCCCTGCGTGCTCCCTCCGGGCCGCGGGGCGCTCGGAGCGGCTTCCGGTGAGACCCAGCGCTGCGGACATCCCGGGACCGGGGTCTCGGCTCTGTTCTGGCCGTGACCCCCCTGTTCCCGGGGCGGGGAACAAGGGGGACATTGCAGAAGGGACACGCGGGGCTCCCTCCGGTCTTGACGTCGCGCCTCATTCTCTCCTGCCAGCGCCGCTCGGCTCCGGCCGTTCCCCTCCAGCATCCCCGGGTGGCTCAGCTCCAGCTCCGACACGCGGGACTGAAATGACCTTGGACGCCGGGACCAAGGGCAGCTCGCCGGATCCCGCCCGGGCTCGCTCGAGCCGCGGCCGCCCGCCCGCCGGTGCCTCCCTCCGCCTCTGAGCCTCCTGGGGTTTTTTGGGAGGCGAGATCCCTGCCTGGCCCGCTCCGGCCTCCGCCGCGCGCTTCTCCGGCAGCGGGGAAGGGATCCAGCGAAAATCGCTCGCCGACGGAGGGGCTCGCGCCGGACTTTTTCCAGGCTGGATTCCAGCGCCGCGTAAGGGAAGGGAGACGGCGATCCCGTGGGAGGGAGAAGCAGCGGGGTTTACCTGGCAAAGCCTGGGGGTTTGGGGAACCGGTGTGGGCGGGGAGGAGGTGTCAGGAGTGGGCAGAGGGGCACCAGGTCGCTGGATTGTTTTCACTTTGCTGGGAACTTCTCCACCCACCCTCTCTGCTTCCTCTCAGGAGCTCTGAACTGCAACTGTTTTTGGTCTCCTTGTGTTTTGGGACACTTGGGATGGTGAGTTTACCTCAGGAGCATCTGGAGAACAAATTCTTTGAGGAGGGTGACAGTATGAGCTGCTATAAAGTGTTTTCCTCACTGTGCTGGCACTGGAAACACCTCTTGGAAGGGAAATCTCCCTGTGCCTGGAGCCCAACCTTACCCTGTGCTCCCAAACTCTGGATGTGTATTCCTGATGTGTCTGGGAGCCAGGATGGAGCAAGATCTGGACAGAGGAGACAAAGCAGCTCCTGCCATGTCCCTACTGGGACTGAGGATGCTCCTCACAGTCCCCAGACTCTTCCTGGAGCATCCCACTGCCAGCGCTGTGTCCAGGATCATCCTACCCAGGAGTTGTCCCTGGTGGTGGCCATGAGAGGGAGAGAACACAAGGATGCCGCACTTCCAAGTGCTCTCCAGCCTGTGTTTTTTCTCATTTTAGAGGATTTCTGTGTGTTTGGTGACCTCGGGGAGGTTCTGATGCCTTTGCCTCTCCCTGATCCCTGTGTGGTGCCCCTCGGTGTCAGCGCCGGTTAGGGATAAATCCGCTCACCCAGATTAAGCAGTGCAGGCGCTTGGGGATTTAAGAGATGACGTGAGGGAAGCCAGAGAGTGCTGAGCTCTGGACAAGGAGGCTCCAGATCGGACCAGAGCCCCTTTTCCAGCACGGGAGAAGGGTAGATGAAGACTTTGGTGTCTCCATGATAGGAGTTTCAGCTTCGAGGCAGCATGGCATCCCCTGGCAGAGGGTGCCTGAGGAATCAGGCAGGGTAAACACCTTTTGGTGCCATGCCAAGGGCTGTTATTTTGGTGCTTCTTGTCAGTAAGGTCTGCTTTTTCTTCCTGACGCATCCTTTGACCTGAGCTTCTAAAAACCCACAACCTCGGCGTGTCCATCCCATCCTGCAGTGCTCAGACCCCGGGGCTGTGCAGGCAGGTCTTTGCCAACAGTGGCTGTGGGGATCCAGGAGCTATTTCCCAGCCTGTTTCCAACCACACGGCACCAGTGACTTCCATTTGGTTCTCCTGTGCCCCCATGTATATGTTACCTGTTGTGGGAGCATTCCCTGTGCCTCCAGCTGGGAGTCAGCCGGGCTCCATTGCATCCAGACAGCATTTTGGTCGGGGCTCTGTGGCTGTGGGAACGTGGGAGCTCACGTGGCTTCAGCTCTCAGCCCACTTGGGCACAGCTGCTGGGATCCAGCCCCCCTATCCTGGCTCTCCCCAAGTCGGGGGGGATTATTTTCCATGGGTTTTCCTTCAGATGAGCCCCTTGGAGCAGGAGCAGGACGTGTCTAGGGAAGTACAGGTGGCTCTGAGTATAGGAAGTTTGGTCTGGCTCCTGCACCTGGGCTCTGCCGCATTGCCACGGCATCATCCCCGCAGGCACCGGGATGCACTCCAGCTCTGCGCCTGCCCTGCCTGCTGGCGCTCATCCTGTCCTGCCGGCACCCCACCTGCTCTGGCATCACCCCCTGCCTGGTGAGCTGAGCGCTTTCCCTGCAATAATTTCCTCTCCATGGGTCTGTTTGCTGGCTCTGCCGTGCTGCTGGTCCCCTGGGATTGTGCTCTGCTTGGCTGCCAGTGCCGTGGCAATCTTCGGTGGTGGTTTGCCGAGGGTGGAAGTGTCACCTTTGTGGCCTGCCAGGTGATAACCTGCCCGCGGCGCTGGGCCCGTGTGTACTTTGCGAGCAGTGGCTGATAAGCACCCCTGATAACATTCCCGATGGTAAATAACCGGCTGTAACGTGCTTGGTGATGACTCTGCCCTGGGAAGATGGTGTTTTGCCAACCAAGAGGAGCAGACCCTGGCTGAAATCCATCCCCCCAAGGAGTTTTGTAGACCTGTGGTTTTTCCCATCCCAACCTCCAGCCCTTAAGGAGGAGAGGCTCTGCTTTGGAGGGTGTTATCCCAGGGAGCCGCAGCAATTTGGCTGCTCTGTTGTGAGCGTTGGGGAGTCCCTGGCAGAAAAATGGCTTTTTTTTTTTTTTCTCTCCACGTGACTTGAGAAATAGCAGAAATATTCTTGCTGTCCTTGACCAGCAAATTCTGACATCTCTGTGCAGGCTGAGATTGAAGGGAATAGATTTACAGCTCCAGACCCCTTTTCCCCTTTCCCTGGGGGGCTGATGGGTGTCTCCTTGCAGTACCACGCCGATGCATGAGAAGGCAGCTCCCCTGAAGAGCCCCGAGCCCAGGCACGGCCGTGAGAAGCTGGAAGTGTCCCACAAGCAGAAGAGTTTGGATTCTCTCGACGGCAGGTGAGGAGCAGCATCCCAGGGTCTGTCTGCAGTTGAGTGTTCTCTCTTCCCTCCTGCTGTGGCATCCCTGCTGCCTTTGAGCCCTGAATACTGCCTGCCAACTGGGGTAGGGCACAGGGGTGGCCCAACTTTGTTTTCTCCCTTAAATGTTGTGGGTATAAAAGCAGGGACATGAGAGGGTTTTGGGGAAGGGGATGGTATTCCCACTGCTGAGGTTGTTAGTAGGATATTGCTCTCCCCATGTTTTTTCCCTTCATCTGTCCATGGGATGGACATGGATGGATGTCCTTGTGCACAGCCAAAGCTGAGTTCACCCTCCTGCTCAGGCACATTCCCAAATTCCTATCTCTTCTTTCTCTTTGGAATCTTTGCCCCAGCCAAAGCTGCACATTTCCACCTCCCAGCCTGTCCCAAGCTGCTGCCAGATCAGCTTTGGGCTCCTTCTCCCAGAGCTGGGATGTGTGTGAGATACCTTGGTCCTGGTGCCTTCACAGGCTCTCATCAGAGATCAGCCTTCTACAGCCAGTACTGAGCCTCAGCAATGCCCAATGCCACGAGAAATCATGGAGACACCCAAAATGTGGCTTCCTGGGGTCTCTCTTCAGTCCTTTACATTTTTCCATGTCTCATATTGCAGCACACGTGTTTTAGGGAGGGGTGAGAGACCTGTGGCTCTTTGCTTACCTGGTGATTATCATTTTTCTTTCCAGCCTCCGCCTGAATGAAACCCTCAAGGATGAGGACATCAAGAAATGCCATCGGGAAGTGGTAAGCCTTTGGCTTTGGGTATGAGCAGGCCAGTGTCTTGCCCCAGGAGGAGCTCACCTGGGGTCTCTGGTGTGGGCTGAGGGAGCTGGAGGCAGCTCCTGATGTGGGGCAGACCCCCCTGTGTTTAATTTCAGGGGACCTGGTGATGGTTTTGTGTGGCCTGTGCTCTGCCTTGCAAACACTTCCAGGATTTTCCATCTAGAGCAAAGGAGAAAATGGAAATATTGACTGAGAGCAGTTAAATTTCTGTCCATGTCAACCTTTCTGGTTGTTCAAATTATGCCCGAACTAGATGTTTTTGGTCCATCTGCAGACAAGAGATGCTCTGGAAGAGGAAGGAGTGACAGGAAGAGGCAGTTGCCTTTCCCCATGAAGAAAATGGAGGAGAAAAACATTTTTCCAGTTCCTCAGAGGCATTTGGGAGGGTAACAGGGTCAGCAGTGGATTTGTGCTGGGACTGGGGGTGTTTCTTGGTGGTAACGCCCTCCGTGTTCTCCTGGAATGCTCCCACTGGCATTCCCACCATCCCAGCGTCCTTCCGGGAGGTGTCTGAGCCAACTCCAGGTGCTGCTGAGCCTTGATCCTCTTAGGGCCCAGCTCATCTGGTGACAAGGTGCGCAGAACAAAGGTGACCTTGTGCCTGTGGGCAGGAGGGCTCTTGCCTGCGTGGCTGCCACAAACCAGCCTTGCTGTGCCAGCCCTCTCTGCATCCTGGCAAAGCAACTCCTCCCTTGGAATCTGGGGGGCAGCTGTCACCGCTGCAGGACAGCCATATCCCTGGGGAGCATCCCGAGGGCAGGGGGCACAAAGCTGCCTTACAGGACCAGTTGGGCGGATTTATGGAAGGCGTTGAAGTGCTTTGGAGCTTTACCTTCTCCACAGGAGCATTTCAGGGCCAAGCTGCCGAGTCTCCCGCCGCGGCTGCCAGCAGGCTTTGAAGCGGCGCCGGGAATATAAATAGCTGGATGGCGCGGCGCGATGGGCGCAAAGCAAGTGTTGTCACTGTGTCCCGGATAAGGGAGGAGGAGGAGGAGAGAAACCGCTGGGCAAAATAAACTGCCTGCAGATGAGCCCGGCAGAAAACCGGCTCCTCGCCGAGACTCTGCAGCCTCCGTAGATATTAAGGGAAATGTTCTTCTGGGAGGATGGCACAGCCTTCGCCGGGTGCTGGATCATCCAACCTTCCTCTAATCCGTCAGGGCTCCCGTTCCCAGCCCAGTGGGACTCCCCTGCGCCGGTCCCGGGTGCGGGCAGAGGGAGGTTTTCTTGCAGGAGAGGGATTTTTGGGTCTCCTTATCGGCAAGGTCACCGGTTAACTTCGCTCTGCTTTCGCTTTCAGGCCGCTAGCAAGTACAACTCCCAGTACCACAAGCTGTTCAAGGACATCCCGACGGAGGAGAGCGTGCTGAAAGGTGGGTGGCAGGGTGAGGGATGGGCACGGAGGCAGCAGGATCCAGCACAGGGATTGCCATAGCTCTCTCTCTGCCTCGCAGTTTGCTCCTGCGCGCTCCAGAGAGACATCCTCATCCAGGGAAGGCTTTACATCTCCCCCAACTGGCTCTGCTTCTACGCAAACCTTTTTGGGAAGGACATTAAGGTAATGTGGGCACCGGCTCACTCTGGTCCCTCAGGGCTTGTAACCACAGCTCATCCCCTCCTGCAGCCAAATACCTCCAAAATCCCCAACAGAAGCCTCCAATGGGAAGGGGAGCCCAGCCGTGCCTCTCCCTCTGATGACCTGTGGCATTGGCCTGGGGAAACCAAATACTGGTTTGGTTTTAAATTCCCTGATGCAAAACCTCCTTCCAGCTGCAATGGTGCTTAAAGGAAGATCAAAGGTTTTAGCGGGGGGAGGGGGTAAGATTTGAATCTCTCTTGGCTTTTCTTCTTGATTTACAATCTGATGTTCCCCATTAGTCTTGTGACTGATGGGGATCTTGGGGAGAGACGACTTCCTTTAAAACTGGGCTGAAGGACTGAATTATTTATATGTGATGCTTTAAACAAATACCTGAAAGAAGCTCGAGGTTTCAGCAAAGTTACCCTGCCAAAAATAACATCCTGCCTTATTTTTCACCCTCCCTGGGCTTGCACGGGGGGCTCTCCTGGTGGGTCTTAGGGAGGCTGGCTGGATGATGCTTGTGCTGTGTCCATCCCCGTGTTCCTGCCCCGCAGGTTGTGATCCCCGTGGTGTCCGTACAGCTGATAAAGAAGCACAAGACGGCTCGGCTGCTGCCCAATGGCCTGGCCATCACCACCACTGCCAGCAGAAAGGTAACATCAGCACCCAGCAGATGCCCAGGTCCAAGCTGGGAGAGCTTGGAACGAAGAGATTCCCATCTCTGGTTAGGAAGTGAGCACTGCTCTCTGTGCTGGCTGCCAGCCAGGGCAAACACCACAGCTTTGCTTTTGTTCCTGAAATTTCACTTTGTTCCTGGACGAAGCAAAGCCCAAGTGAAACTCGGCCGAGCATCACAAATCTCTGCCAGGCTCACATAAAACCTTTAAACTCCTTAAACACAAGCAGGGAAAGGGTTTGGACTGGCATTCAGCCAGAGCTGGGGGAAAACTTGGATATGGGGTTGCGTTTCCAGCTTTTAAATCCTGTTGGATGTTGTTGGCTGCAGTGAGCTGATGTAGTGTGTCAAAGTCCTCGCCTGCCTGGGTGCTGCTGCCAGCACTGTGTGTTGCCTGTCCCTGCCAGGGAGGGGGTTGTTCCTGCAGGATTTTGGGAGGCAGTTATTCCTGCGGAATTTTGGGAGGTGGGTTTTAGCAGGGAGTGGCACAAGGCAGGATTTGGGCATTCGATGCCATGTGTGGCTGCCCTGCACATCACCCGAGGGCTGTGTGTCAGGCATGGTGAGTGTGGCCCTGTGGCCCTGCCATCCCTGGGAATGTTCTCCATAGGTCCTGGCCCTATTTGCTGCCATGTCCCTCTGGGTTGAGCAGGGGAAAGCTGTAGGAACAGCAACTGAGCGAGACTGGCCCCAAAAAAATCTGGTCCAGATTTCAGCAGGCTGCAAAAATAACAGCAGGGAAACTCTGCAGGGAAATGCCTGTGGGGGAGATGTGGCTCCTGAAAATGGGGAGATTCAAGGGCATGATGTCTCTGCCTGTCCCTGCCTGTGGAGAACTGGACTCGGGATGGGAGGAATCTCTTCCAACAGCTTGTCTCTTTCTCTTGCAGTACATCTTCGTGTCCCTCATCTCTCGTGACAGCGTCTATGATGTCCTGAGGAGAGTTTGCACCCACCTGCAGGTACCCCCACTCTGTGTCCCGCTGTGTGTCCCTGGCCCTGAGGCTCTGCACACGCCCTTTGGGCTGAGCACACCTCTTCATCACTGCCTCCAAGGCTTTGGACTGCTCCCAAAGCCCTCTCCAATTCCCAGCATCCTCACTCTGCAGCAAGGGATGGGAAGAGGGGCAGGAGCCATGCCTTGGGCATGTCCTATCTTCGTGGGCTTTTCTGGGTCATGGATGAGGCAGAGCCCTGAGTTTCTGCTCTCTCTCAGGGCGTGGGTATGAATTATTTATAATCTGGTAGTAATACTAGTTCTGCCACTCTGAACATTGATGCCTTTTGCCCAGATCTAAAGTTTCAAGGGGAGGAAAAATAGTACAAAGTTAAAAAATAATTTAAATTAAGAGGGGGAAAACATCCATCAGCCCTCGAGCTGGAGAGGAGGACTGTGGGGACCTCTCCTCCTTGACTTTGAAGCACGTGGGAAGCCGTGCAAGAGCCCTGCCCTGCCCAGGAGGGTGTGTGCCAGCTGTGCCAGGGCAGCGATTTAGGTGATTCAGCCCTGTTGCCAAACTGGGGGATTTATTCTTTGAAATGTGCTGAGCACTGCCCAGATATTCCCTTCTGTTTTTTACCCCCTGATGTTTTATCCTGTCCATGGAAGCCCTTGGCTCAAACATGGCCCCACCGGGTTTTTGGTGATGGGAAGCAGTGATGCAGTGCCTTTTCTCCATGCCCCAAATCCCTGTAATTATAAGTACCAGCAGCTGCTCTTCATAGTCTCAGCAGAAAAGCCCAAATTCCATTTTGTGGCTGAGGCTGAAGCAGGGAGAGGTGGCACTGTAATGCCCAATCCTTTCCCCCCCCCTCCAGGTTTCCAGTAAGAAGAGCTTGAGTCTGAAGGAGCTGTCGGAGGAGCCGGACTCCGTGTCACTGGTGAGGGTCTGGGCAGCTCTGGGAGAGGAGAGACCCCCTGACCTCATGGTGTGGGTGGAGAGGGCGCACCTGGTCCCCTTGGTGGGTTTGACACTGTCTGGTGGCTGCTCAGAGAGTCGGGAGAGAGTCAGTTCTTCCGTTGGTGCCGTCAAAGGTTGTGCAAGGACACGCCTGTTGCCATCCTAGCTCATCCTCTGGGACCCCCATCCCCAGACTTGGCAGGAGCAGATGGGTCAAGAGGATCCAGCTGAGCATAGCCAGTGACTCTATTTATAGACAGAAAAACTCCAGAGTGATGTGGAAGGTGCCGCCACTCCGCTCCCCGATGGCTGATGCTGTTCACAGCTGGGAATGGGGTTGTTATCCAAAAATCTGTGGGATGAATAGGATGGTGGGAGAGGGAAACACCTGCTGCATCATGGCATGATCCAGGGAGCATGGGGGGCCACATCCTGCACCTTTGGAGAAGGGTGTCCTCTATGGCTCCTGATCCTGAGCCTCAGGCTGGGTGCAGGAGGTGACAGTTGGTGTGCACCAGAGGGTGACAGGTGGGATTTCACCCTGGGTGACATCCCAGGGGTTAAAGATTCATTTCAAGGGCTGAATCGGGAGTGATCCAGGCTGATCTGGCAGCATCTCCTGGTGCTTCGGTGGGATGCAGCCCTTTGGCATCTCCACTGGGAACTCTCCATTGGGGGGGGGCCCTCTCTGTGCCAGCTGCCACCCTGATTTGTTGTCTCTTTGGGGCACTTTTTTTCCCTATTTGGGGCATGCTGGAGAATTCCCCAGGTGATTGCTCTGAGCTTCAAGGGGTGGAGGAGGCAGCAGTTGGTATTTGGGGCAGGTGTGAGGTGCATGGGCAGGCCCTTCTATGGCAGTAGGAACCTGCATTCCCATGGAGCCATCATGGAAGACCAGCTCTCTCTCAGGATGACATTTTGAATGCGCTGGTGCTCCATGGGTGCTGTAAGGTTTGAGTTTGAATCTGGCCCCACTATATCCTTGGCACTGCTGGTTTCATTCATGGCTCACCAGGACTATTCCCACAGGAGGTGATTGTCCCAGAGGGCAAGTGGAGGAAGGTGTCACCTACCTCACTGTCACTGTCACTGCCAGATGCCAACTATCAGTGCATCCACCGGACTTCTGTCAGCAGCCTCAGCGCCAAGGAGAGCTCCTTCACCTCTGAGGAGCCTCTGGTTTCAGGTGAGGGACTTGGATTTGTGCCCTACTCCATGTGGTACCAGTTGATAACCTCCATAAAAATGTGTTCATCCATCCTCTGCTCTCATGCAGGGATATTCTGCCTTACAGATTAGGCTGGGAGTCAGCCATGGAGTCCTGGGGATGGGCTGGGGTCTCCTGGCTGCAGGGTCTGAGCCCATGAGGGAGGAGTATTTGATGTTTCCTGGTTGCTGGAGGAGCAGGAGCATCAGCCAAATGTGTCTGTGCTGCTGACTCTGGGTTTGCTTTTCAGAAAGTGCAATAAACACTGAGGAGGAGCTGGAGGTGGAGCAGAGCTGTGTGGCAGAGCTGAGACCCTCTGACTACCAGCTCCTGAAGATCTTCATTGTGCTGTAAGTGTGCCAAGGGCATGGGGAAGCTGAGGGGACACTGGGAATGTCGTTCTTAGTCTCAACTAAGTGTTTGGCTTGTTTCTCTGCTCCCAGCATCTGTCTCCTGGTCGTGTCCTCCTCATACCTGGCATTCCGCATCTTCCGTCTGGAGCAGCAGCTCTGCTCTCTGAACCGGGATTACCTCTCCCGCGGGCACAGGAGGTGAGGGACCCTCAAGGACATTTTGGGACACACAAGTCGTGCCATGAGTGGAGAACTTGAGGGAATGTGGGTGCAGAGAGGAATGGCTCCTCTCTGTGATGTGTCTAAGGAATGCTTAATGCTTTGTCCCTTATCCTGAGCCTGCTGTTGGGCTGGCCAGTGACAGAACCCACAATGCCATCTCCACACCAGAGGTGATCCCATCAGCTATTGGTTTGAGTGACTGGGAAGCTCTGCTGTCTCTGAGACTCTGGAGCTTGGGAAGAGGTTTTGTCACTGGTTTGGGGCTGGTTCTCCAGATGTAGGAAGCATCAGGACTGGAGCTGGGCTGTGCCTGGGGGCTAAGGCCATGGGCATCAGCATGCGATGGACAGGGGGGAATCTCCTTGGGCTGAGGACATCAGAAGGCACCGGGATGGGATACGGAGCCTCTGCAGTCACTCATCCCATCTTACCCCACTTCCTGCTTGCAGGTGACCGTTCTCTGGGTGCTGGCTGAGGATGGACGCTGAGGTGGTGGCACTCTGCCCACAGATCCCGGTTCTGTGTCCTCCCAACCGTGGCTGTTACATGTGGTCCGGCTTTCCCTTGGCCGGTAAAATGGGACCAAGTGTTTTCTCTCTTCCTTTGGGCACTCGCTCCTGGTGGGACTTTACAGCCAGGTTCTGGCCACCAGTGCCAACTCCCCATCCCACTGGAAACCTGTGTTCTCCCTGGGACACCGCTGTGCTGTAGCACTGGACGATGGCTTGGGGCTGCCGAGCACTTGGACCTTCCCTTAGGACTTGCTGCTGAAATGGATGCTGGTTTTTATTCCAGGCTTGGTTTTTTCTTGTTAAAAGATGACCTTGGGCTCATGAGGAACCCCCAAAAATGTGGATGAATTGCCACTGCTGCTCTGGGAGAACCCAGCTGTTTGTCCCTGTCTCAGCATCCCTGGGAATGTCCCTGGAGGAATGGCCTCAAACACAGGGATCTGTGGGAATGGGGAGAAAGGGCCCACTAGCCCTGTGGGGTGTCATCTATCCCACAACCAAGGGTGGGGGTACAAGCCAGGGCCCCCTAGCCCTTCTCTCCTGGAGCACCACCCTCAGAGAGAGGGGGTGTGTGTGTGTGTGTGTGTGTGTGTGTGTGTGTGTGTGTCCCTTGCAAAGCACTTTAGCGTCCCCCAGGCCAGGTGTCCTCGCTGGGGTCCACACCTGGCACTGGTGGACTTCATTAGTCCCGCTGGCCCCGTTAAGATGTTGGAAAGGAGCCCATGGCTGGCACTGGGGCATGTCCCGGAGCACAGCATCTGTGCCCTGGTTCGTGTTAACCTTGTCACCACATGGAGCTGAGTGCTGCAGGATTTTTCCGGCAGGATTTGTCCTGCAGCCCCCCTGGAGCACACTGGAGCAGCAGGTGATATCTGTTTGATTCCTTTGGGTTTTCTTTCCTGTTTTTTTGGAAACTACAAGTGCTGATGGGGCCAAATCCCTGTGCCCTGGGGAAGAGCTCGCTGCTCGCTCCAGGCTTGGAACAGCTTTTAAATGAAATTAAAATAAACCCAGGATTTTCTAGCACATCACTATCTCTCACCAGCATCCTCCAGCGCCAAAAACGGGCACCCCAAAATCTGTGCTATCCCAGTGTTCCTTCAGGATGTGCGTGGCATGGGGACAGCTCATCCTCTCACGGGAACAAGGGAACAGGGATGCTCCCGACGGAGGGGCCAAGGAGGTTATTGCACTAGATGGCAGCAGAGACTGCAGGATGTGACACGCTGGTAGCAGGGCCACCCTGGGGACAGCGGTGCTGGGGAAGGGAGCTGAGTTGCAGCCTCACCCTGCTGGGGTGGGCAGGGTGAGCTTTCCTCTTTTTCCTCCTTCTCCCTGCACATCCATAACTCAATTCCACTCCTTTTCCCAGCCTGGCCCAAGCAGCAAAATGCGTGAAAATGGCCCAACTTGAAAACCACGGTGGCACTGGTTAAGAGGGGACAGGGGAGGTGTCACCTGTTTTGGGTGGGATTTAGCACCCGGCGGTGCCCGGAGGGGTAGGTCTGGTTTCTTCAAAGTCCTGGCATTATTGGGCCGTTGGAGCCTTTGATTCCGTGGGTGACCTGGAGGATGAAAGGTGCCGTCCTGTCCCTGCCAGGGACTCACCAGCTCATTTACCCAGTGGAAATGGGTTTGGGGTTGTTTTTCAAACAAGTAAGTTGGTGTTTAGTGGGCCCAACCTCAAAGTGGGGCTCTTGCCCCAAAAAGAGGTTTAGAGATTGAGGAATGGGGAGGACGGGGGGGGGGGTGGTCACCACCCCGGTGTTGGGGG